>OY979701.1:50673945-51113681 GCA_963855925.1 Inga laurina | reverse complement strand
ATAATGATTTTGGTAATTTCTTAACTTTTTAACCTTTTCAAATGCTAGAATCATTGTGGTATGCGTGAAATAGTATTTGCCAGGCAGGAAAGAGGTTTTATTCTATACAAGTTATCCAAATGACTCAGGCTAAAGCAATTAACTTTACAACCAAACCCAAGTAGCATATGGAATTAAATATGGTGGCACAGGAGGACATAGGAGCTGAAACGATTCAGGCGCCTGTGCAAGGGCACAATTTGGAGTGTTGGGTCTTAGACTTCAGGATTAAAAAGGCTAAGTCTGGGAATCGTTGTATTCATATTCAAGTACATTTCAGCCAGACAAACTATAATGCATGGACCATTGCGCCACCTATTCGATTGGGAACTCTTCATCAGCAGCCGGTGGTGCTCTTTGGGATGTTTTGAATTTCATCCTGAATCAACCATATATATCTTGCCCACAATCCTTTCCTCTGTTTTGTAACCTTGTCAAGAAGTAAAGTATAAAAATCATCACTAAAACTAGGCTAGTTTCATGGAACCTTTCCTACATTTTTCAGGATGTTGGTAATATTTTGCAAACCTTTGTAAGTTACAGTATTATTTCATGAATACATAATTATGGTTTTATCGAAAAAAATATATGGCTTGATCTTAATGAATCTTGCAGGAAATTATCTGAATGAATCTGTTATTCATGCTTAAGAATCTACTATGTGCTATGCAATGCTTAATTGAATTGGAATAGTTTAATGCAGTCTAAGAATTACTTTCTGACGTCTTAATTATAGGGCAAAGATTTAAAGCACTATTTAATCCTAGATATAGGACAAAGATGTGGTAATTTTTTTTTTTCCAATTTAACCCCTCCCTTATTGTAACAAATTAGCGTGCTTTTAAGTTTTTGGCAACACTTTATTGTGGTCATTTATTTAAATGAAAGGCAAAATTGGAAAGTCACCCATTTTTCTTCAAGTTTAATTATGTACGGGTGCACAAATCTTTGCCCTATATATAGGATTGGATGTGAATGGATGGCTAATAGTGAAATCAGAATACGCATACCTAGTAGGACTTAACATTTTTATCTCAAAATATGGGATCAAATGAAATAAAATGCTTTACCGAAATTCTAAAACTTTCCACTTATCTAATGTGGAATTTGAGTTATATTACCTCTGCTGTGTTTTTCTATATAGTCAACCGTGCGCGGCTTGTGATTTGCTTGGAAGAACATGTATGGATCACAAATCCAAGTCTAAGATTGTCATCAGAGCGTGGCAAAATCTTTGGACAGTATTTGGCATAGAGAATTTTTGTTTTTCAGAAAGGAAACGAGAAAGTGCAATCCCTCGTAATATAAGGCAAACATTATTAATGAAACTTTAACGGTAATAATTATAAAAAAAACTACCTCGTCCAAAAAGCAACTATTAATAACTTCATATAAACTAATAAAATTAGTTATTTTTTTTTATAAAATTTTAAAATTATGCTAAAAAAAGTCATTAGTCGAAGGAGGAGTTTCATAGTTTTATTTGTTTAATTAGTTAAGAAGTTTTATAGTTAGAAATACTTGGTGGAAAAACATAATGCTTAATATTAAGCATAAACTGAGTCTTGCTGGAGTTTATATATATATATATATATATATTATAAAGATAATCAAACTTAATTTAATATAAATTAATAATTATATGATTTTATATGTTTATATATGCAAGTTCAGTAATTAATATGTATACATGTATAAATTAATAATACAATATTTTTTAGATATCAAGGTTAACAATGCCAATTTTAAAAACTGAAAGTAACAAGTATATTAATTTTTTATTAAACATCTACTAGTCAGTTTTCTATTAAATCATTTCGTGACTGCAAAATACTCTGTGTTTCGCATTTTATCTTCAAGCTAATTATAAAAAATTAATCAAAAAAAAGTACCAAACCACCAAAAAAATGGGACGGGTAGCCTTACCCATCTGAATTCGGAGCCTCTCCTCATTCTTTTATCTCTGTTTTTCCCCTCCGCATCCCATCATCACCCGTTGCTTGAACATTAATGGTTGAAATTTTTAGGAAGTGTACAATCGTGAATTGTTTAGATGCAATTTTAATAACTTATTTTTTATTTTTTATATAATATTATAATATAATTTATAAGATATTAAATTTCAACTGATCAATGTTTAATTCAAAGTAGGATGTTAGATGAGATGAAAATGACGGGGGGAAAAAAGAATGTGAGAGGATCCAAATTTCTTACCATAATTTACAATGCAAAAATATTTATTTTCTAATGATCTTGGCTTGAATTTCTTGGCCTTGCGCTATGTATATCTTCGATGTATTGGGCCGAATAGCTATTTTCTTAACAACTCCAAGTTCTACTTTAATTTTTTGAAGATTTCAATAGATGGATTTGTATGTTATATTAGAAGATAATAAATTACTGTATTATTATGAACACAAAGAAGAATTGTATGTCTTTGAGAAGGAGGAATGTTAATAACTCAGAATATGGTAGGCTATGTGTGTAAAGTTGTTTGGAAATTAAACCACCGCCACCAAATTGGTTTAAAATTAATAACGTTGATGGGGCGTTTGACGAGCAAGCACATGTTGTGGTGAAGTTCGAAGAGATAGCCAAGAAACTTGGATAGGTGGGTTTACTTTAACTTTGGGTAAATGCAAATCATATGAAGCTGAAGAAAGGGCGGTATTAAGAGGTCTCAAGTTTTAAGCAAATAATTTTAGAATTTGATTCAAAGACCTTGCAGACAGAATTAACGGTATCTTTTCTGATAATGGGACTAATAGTTTAATTAGTTTTTTGAGAAATTAGGAAGATGCTTAATTACTTTCCAATGGCAAGTTAAATGCCAACGTATTTCACGTGAACAAAACAAAGATACCGAGGGTTTAGCAAAGAAAAAGGGTCCAAAATATAGAGCATTATGACATGCCTTCTCAATACTTGAGGGTCCTTATAGAAAATGATTGTTTGGGATTGAATTCATCCCCCCCCCCCCCCCCAAAAAAAAAAACTATCTAATTTCTAAGGTATTTTTGAGCTTTCCCGGAAGGTGCATTGGGACAAGGTGGTGAAAGAAAATGACAAAATAATTTAAAAAATATGGGGAAAGGAATATGCTTTAGGTGGATAGAGATATATATGAAAGAAATAATTGAGTAGGTTGAAGGAATCAAACTTGGACAGATTATTTGTGAAAGAAAGTGACAACATAGGCAAAAAACAAAGAAGGGAAATAAATAAGTATATATATCTGATGTTGGCTTTATGTGTTCAGTTGTTTTTATCAATCATAGCTCCTCTCTAGTTGTAGTACATCTACGAACACGAAACGGAGACTAATACATAAACTTGAATAAAAATAATATTGGCTGGCCCGTCGTCTTTATTTATTGCGGTTTCAACTTGAAAATAAGAAACTGTGTAGTAGTTCAATTTGTTGAGTTAGTTTAATATGGGAAAGTAAATATATACTCTGGTTGTACTAGGTACACGAAAAGGAGACTAATATATATCATCTTGAATAAAAATAATATTGGCCAGTCAGTCGTCTTTATTTATTGCGGGTTCAACCTGAAATAAAAAATTGTGTAGTAGATCAAGGTGTTCGGTTAGTTTAATATGGGAAAGTAAATATATACTCATGTCACGTTTTGATTAAATAATTTATATACGTTAGTTTAGGTATTTGCACCTAACATGACATACTTCTTAGGGGAAGGGGCAAGAAGGGGAATAAATAAGGACGATTTTAGTTTTTAATGAATGAATTCATTTGTTATGCTTGTTGTATTTATCAACTATGTTGGATAGCTTCTAACGGTAAGAAACCGATGGGAGATTAATATATACTCCTTGATCATTCATTGAGCTTTTTATAAGTAATAATTATGAAAATTACATGATTCAAAACGTTAGTTAAAACTAATAAATGTATAAGATATGTATATTTCTTTCTAATTATACCCTTATTTATAAAGAGGATACATGAGAGATAATACGCAAAAATTTATTGGAGAGAGATAACGAGTGACATACTCCCTTCGATCGGTTCATAATATAGGGTGCTTCTAGAAAGTATGATCCAAAATATAAGTCACTTACAAGATAATTAATGCTTATTTTCTTATTTTGCCTATATGGTTAATATTTATTTTCCAATTTTGTCCACTTACTATCACTATTATAAAAAAGGGATTTAATGATGTCCCTCGTATGACACTTCTTTAAAGAAATGTCATAGATAATAGCTTTTTATTTTTAGAAAAAAAATATCTAGAAGCTATGATGCTTCCTATTATAAATGTCATAGCTAGTGTTAGACTTGTGTGATACTTATCTAAACAAGCACCATGCAAGGCCTTTATTTTAAAAAAAAAAAATAAATAAAGAGCCAGTTATGACTGCTTGCCTAAAAAGAGTCATAGCTAACATTATTTTTTAAAAATAAAAAATAAAAAAAACTTGTATGACACTTGCTTGATCCAGCGCTGTACAAAGAGCCACTGTAGCTTAAATTTCAAAGTCACTGTAGGGACTTGCATATTTAAGATAAGGCGTGCCTTGAATATTTAAGGCGTACAATGTCTTGAACTTTTTTTATTTTTTAGCACACCATATTAAAAAAAACAATTGAGCCTTGTACAAGGTCCCATTTTTTATTTTTTATTTTTAAAAGTGTGTTCATATTTTTTTAAAAATAACTTTATATGGTGCTTGCTCATAGCTATTTTTTATTTTTTTTTAAAAGTGTCAGCATATGTTTTTTTTTTTTTGTTTTTTAAAAATAGCCTTATATGAGCAAGCGCCATATAAGGTTATAGTTTTTTTTATTTTTTAAAAAAAGTGTATACATATATATATATTTTTTTTAAGAAATAGCTTTGAACAAGCGCTATACAAGGTCATAGCTTTTTATTTTTTTTAAATAAGTGTCTGCATATATTTTATTTTCATTTTTTAAAAAAATAGCTTTGTATGGTTGCTCAAGGTCATAACTTTTTATTTTTTAAATTTTTTTTAAAAAAATGTATGCATATATTTTTTTATTTCTTTTAAAAAATAGCCCTGTATGAGCAAGAGCCATACACAGTTCATCAATTAGCTTTTTTTAAAAAACTTTTTTAAAAAAAGTGTTTGCGTATGTTTTTTTAAATATTTTTTTGAAAAATCAAGGAAAGCATTAGTGCTTGCTTAGCAAGTGACATATATAACTTTCCTAAGCCTCGATACAAGGTAGTTTAAAAAATTCAACTAGCCTGCCATTATCATCTTCTCGCGCTCTCCAGTTTCTCACTTTTTGTTTTTTCTTTTCTCCTCCTCGAGCACATTTCTTCCTAATCTCGTCACTCTGCTTGAGGGATACTGAGATACAAGTCTTTCCAACTGAGGTATTTGTCCTTCCCCGTACTATTAGAGTACTAGACTTGTCATATAATCGTGAAATAGAAAATCTACCATCAGCAGTCGGGGACTTTGTAAACCTAGAACACGTGAACCTTTCCTATACTAAAATAAGAAAAATGCCAGAGGAGTTGAAGAATTTGAAGAAGCTAAGATTTTTGTTACTGAACAATCTATTAGATCTTGAAATCCCAAAAGATGTTATATCCAGTTTGTTGTCCCTTCAAGCTTTTAGTATGATAAGTTATGAATATGAAGTGATTGATGATGACAATGATGCGTTGTTGCAAGAGCTAGAAGGCTTAGATCATCTTCACGATATACGCATTGCTGTTCAGAACAAATCTTCTGTTGAAAAAATAGTGAAATCCTCAAAATTGCAAGGGCGCATGTGTGAGCTATTTGTTGAAGGATGTTCACTACACCATGACTTGATCTCATCACTTGGAAAAATGGAGCATCTTGAAACATTAAATGTAAAGAGTAGCTTCAAACATTATGAAGCTATGGATAATCCGAGGAGCTCATTTTGGGAACATGAACATACAATCATCCTTCGAAAGTTGACTCTCACGGATTGTCATGATATAGTTTACTTGAATTGGCTTATACATGCTCCAAACCTGGAATACCTTCTATTAGACAACTGCAATTCATTGGTGGAAGTTATAAGTGAAGATTTTGGAACTGCTGCTGACACTGAGAGAGTGAAAAGGAATCTTTTTTCTAGGCTCACTTATCTTCGCTTGAGATCTCTGCATAACTTAACGAGTATTTGTGGAATGGCATTACAATTCCCTTGTTTGAAGGAGATTGAAGTTATTGCTTGCCCCAAATTGAAGAAGCTACTATTTAATTCTCAAAGTGATTGAAAAATCTAAGGCGCTTTGCAGGGTTGTTGGATGAATTGCAATGGGAAGATGAGGCTACAAGCATCCTTTTTCATCAAAATTTGTAACATGGAGAAAGGTAACATTATTATTTCTGCCAGGTCATCGCAATCGGTTATGCCTTTAGAGTAAAGTTGTTATCATTTCCATGCAAATCTAATGCATTCTGATTCACCCAAGCCTTGCATGCATATAAATATTTATCATGTGATTATTAAATTTAAAAATAGTATATTTTCCCAAACTTTCATATGGATTCTTGCTTCTTGAATTTCACTTTTCAAAATTTGTAGAATTTTTATTCAAAATATGTATAACATATTGCACCCAATATAAAACCATACAAATAGTATATAATAAAATTTCGATATCGTCACGCTTACCTGCATATGTTGTATTTATAGACTTATACAGAACTACACTGAAAATGAAATAAATAGTAAATTTGTAAATATTTTGACGTATAAACTTACATAAGAAATAAAATGGTTTAACTTTTCAAAATATGGAAATAATTACCTTATGAATATAATTAATCAAAGATATATACTTCAAAAAATCGACATTGAATTCTAAACCATTTGCAAGATTCACCTTATGCAAGATCTACTATTTTATTTTTAGTAAATGACATTTTTTTTTATAGCAAAAGTTTATGTGAGTTGAGTCCAGAGGCTCTTTAAGGACATAGCATTAGGGCTAGGACCAATGCTTGTTGGTGTTGAAATATCCTTTTTTTTTTAAAAAAATTAAGAGCCTTTGCTAATTATATTTTTCTTTGGTTGACTCTTTGCATGTAGGGATCTGGGATTGCTCACTCGAAAACATCTTGCAAGCGGTGACTAAGATTTTTCCTTTTCAGTTCAAAAACAGTGTGTCTTTGTTGAAGATAAAATTTCTGGAAATAAATGAGTGACTAAATGATGTCGTGCATGTTGCTATATTATTTCAGACTGTATTGTTATGTACCCTTTCAAGTACCTTTTATTGATTATTACAACACTGTTTGAATTTCAACACTGTTTACTCATAAACAGTATCATAAGACTGTATGTATGTATTTTCATGGTGGATTGCAACGGTAAGTTTCATTTGAATATATATAATCAACTCCAATTATTAATATATAATATTGGAATGGAAATTATGCCTTTAATCTTTAAAGATTGCCTTCATCTTTTTCTTATAACGTTATTCTCCATTATTCAAATTATTAATATATAATATTCGAATGGAAATTTTGCTTCTCTGCTCTTTCATTGGCATTCAAATTGTTTTCCTTTTTCACCTTAGCGATGTTGATTCCCTCAATTTGAAGAGCCGATGACTTGTGTTTTTATTCCACCCCTTCGAGAACACCTTTATTTGCTACTTCTTTCTCTCAATTATTCATGCCAAACAAGTTCAACTTTTAGTCTTTGACATCCAAAGTTTTTTAATCCCAAAAGAGGTAAGAATGGGAAATCTTCACTCATAAACATGCATATGAACAAGATTTTCTAAATAAAGAAAAGGAGAGGAATGAATAATGATAATAAAAACAGCAATTCCTTTCAAAAGCATTTCTCACACATCATCTTTAAAAACAAAGTCCAGAAATGAATATGACAGGCAAATGTTTCTGGAGGCATTTATATCATCCGAAACATGTGTATAAAAAGTGATGGATGCTTAGAAATCTCAAGTATATATAAATTGTAACAGCCGTGAAACATATGCATAAAAAGTGGAACCAATCCTATTTGATGCATCCTACTCCCTCCGGTCCTAATTATAAGACAACATTTAGGAGTTGATCTTGGTCCTAATTATAGGACAAAGTTTTAATTTTTATCAATTTCTTCCCAAAATACCCCCCATTGATACTTTCTCAATAATATTGAAACACAATAACAATTTTATACTGCACCTATGTATTATATAAAGTGAGTAATACTTGCAACTTATTAATGTCACACATACCTCAATTCCACTGTTTCTTTTATTTTTTTTAATAAAATAATTTTGAAACCCTGAGAAACTTTAAGTTAACGCCTTTTAATAGGCTTTTAATTTATATGGAGTGTATTATGCTTGGAGGCTTTGAATTAAAATAAAAAGTAATACACACTGTTTGTGGTTTTTTCTTGCCTCTCAGGCACATTAGCTAGAGAAATTAATTCTCAATCTTTGTAATGAATAAATCAAATTTGACTTTGTTAATCAAACAATGAGTTCTGAGGTCCTTAACAACAATTTCCTCATATACATAAGTGCTTCAATTAATACTCCAAAGTTAGGGCATTTTTGAAAAATAAATAAGATTAACTAATTTAACTACTATTCTTAATTTCTTCAAAATTAGGTAAATATGTCCTATAATTAGGACTGGAGGAGTATGTAATAAAGTACATTCCGGCTTTAGCTTTTCTCCTTTTCTAACCTTCCAATATGACCCAACAACCACATGATTCAGATGGACGCCTATAGGCAGCACGAAGCAAAAACCAACTAGCTTCAATAGAAGAGAAAAATACAAAAAAAAAAAAAAAAAAAAATTCATACAGGTGTTCATTATGAAAAAAAAAAATCATATCATGAAATTTAAGGACCAAAATGGGAACTGGATTAATGATAAATGAAGGTACAATTCAGATTTACAAGTATCCAAATGTGGAAAGAGATGCATGTCTGTTCACATAGGCACGAAATCTCCTGACATAATAGATAGCATCTTTGGGGCCTAACCATTTCCTTCATATCCACAAAGTTGAGCATCTTTGGGGCCTTCATTATAAACTATAGGTTTTATGTTATCTTCAGTAGGCTTTTCATTCTCAACCCACATGGTGCCGTTCCTTGCTCAACATTGTGCTCATCAATGCTGAAATGATCCTTGACTTTCGAAATGGAAATGGAGATCCACCCCACTCTGATATGTAAATTTTTGCTGATTCTACTAAGGAAAGCCAGGCCTCAAGAAAAGAACTATTTTCCTCTTCACATTGCCTTTGTTACAACGGCAGGAGGCTCATCATCAAGGGAACTATTGTACAATACTGGCGTTGTGCAAACATGTGAAAACCTTTTCCACTTCACAGGTTCAAAGTAAGCTTTGTCAACTGGCTCATCATTAGATTCGCAATCTTCCTTTCGGCACACCAAACATGGCTTTGAGATTTTTTGGGGTCACATCATCCACAAACAATACTAAGTGTGAACCGTTTTACATTGCTTAGTGGTGTGTGTGGAATTACAATAATAGTAACCCAAAGACAAAATACATGAATACAACATGATCCCCCCCCCCCCCAAAAACACACACACACACACACACTCAAAATGTAGGCTGGCACAACCTTCAGTTCAGAGTTTAACATAAAGCTTTGATCCCAAGAAAGTGAACTGGAGCGATAGTGAGTTGTTCCTTTGGCGTCGAGGACGAAATCCATGAAGCTAATCATCATGCAATGGACACGATTGATGAGGCAACTGAAATGCAAGAAATTGATGAAGTTCCTCTATTTTGGGTTTATCTGCATCAAACAAAAACTCATTTAACACTAATAGCAGATAAATCACATTATTTGAATCAATCAATAAGATTATTCTTGTCATAACTTGAGTATTAAAAATCAGATTTCCTAGTGTTAGTACAATATGAACTGTTAATGATAAGAGTAATAGGACGTGTACAATTTAATATCTGACTCAATCCAATCAGTCCTTGATGGCTTGATCTGAATGTTTCAAAACAACTCTAGATGAATATTGCATGAAATTGTTTGAGACTATTCGCTTGGATGCGCATGTTAAGGAATCTAAAATATGTTAATAGAAGTGGATTTTAGTGCTTCCTAGGAACCAGGTCCGAATGTATATTAGTGCTCCCCAAGTTGCATTCTATCCTAGAAACACATCTCCATCTTAAATATGGAATCAAGTGGAACAAAATGCAATACCAAAAGTCTACTTCTCTCATTTCCCATCTTAGAACAAATACTAACTAGTCAAAATCAAAATCTTTCCACTTATCCTTCCAAGCGAGCCCTAAACCAAGTCAGAGGTTTCATTGGCTCCCAGATATGTTAGATAGGTCATGTCCAGATTTCAGTTAGGGAATAGGCAGGACAAGTTACAGAACATTAAACTTGCCAAAATGCATAGAAAATAAACCACTAACTTAAGCAATAACAAGTCAACTGAAATTGAAAACAATATATGGAGATTGAAATTGGCCATCAGGAAACGTGTACTCACATCTAAGATGCAAACTCAATGCATGGCATAGGAAGCCATGGCCCGGGAGGGAACTAAGCAGTGAAATAATAGGCACAAACAGCATTGATATGGCATCAGGTGACTGAGATATAGCAGAAAGGCACTTCTTATGGTGCTGGAGAAGGCCAAAAATACCTCCCCTTCGAACAGAAATGCTTATGAGGTCTTGTTTGAAGTATATTCAAATAACAGCCCAAAGGTTTTAGCAGCGAGGTTGCATAACGTGTTGATGAAGCAATGACAGTTCAAATTGATACCAACCTCCTCGGTTGAGTGACTTTTCACAATTGGTCTAACAGCTGCAGCAAGTGCTAAATCAACCTTCCATCACACATCTCTACCATCCTGCAAAGATGACAACAAATATTTTTAGACAAGCATAACATTTCATATATTCTTTTAAATTTTTAATATGTAAGTAATTAAATCAAAATCAACTTTTTCCCTGTCAGTTATGTTTAATATTAAAATTTAAAGAAATATGTATATATACAAACTGTAACATCGTGCATGAATTAACAACGTGCAATATAAAAATATTGGTGTCAAGGTGTTTGAACACACAAGTATAGCAAACTAGCATAGTCTTGTTATGAAGAAATCATTTTAAGAAGATATCAACATATTTCTCCTTCCCATTGACTACAATGGCTTCCTGGTAATTAAGATTAAATTCATAGTGTTACTATCAGTAAAAGCAAAAGGACAAAAAAGGTAAAACTGTATACGGGAAAAAGAAAGATGAAATTGTTTCATTAAATTCAGAATGCTAAACTCACACTGCAAATAAGAGAACAAAATAAAATTTGTACTGGGTTTGAATCATGAACAGAAGCAATTCCAATAAAAATGTTAGGCGTGAGGAAACTCAGATAAATGTCCTGGAAGACTTTGAATTTAGGACTTAATTTTGGTAATACAGTCAAAAGAACAAAAGGTTGTGTATGGAATCTTTTCCAGAGTATATGTAATTCTTTTTAGAAAGCTGAAAACGATGGTGATGAATTTAATCTTCTGAACCTTCAATGTTATTGATGTTTCAGCTTGAACAGAACTGGAACATCCATCTTCATCCTCAGAAAACCTCTTATCAGCTCTTTCTTAAGCAATCTCTGCACTTCAATGGGTTGAAGATGAGAACTTTTGAACTGCCACATATGAACCACGTCCTTACCTCCCATCTTCACCCCAACAACATCATGGATGCCATATTTCTCAATGAACCTGAAGAATTCTGCCTTATTCAGTGCACCATTCAGGAGATAGGAACCTTGAAAAGTTTTTATTCAAGGAAGATAGGAAAAAGTAGGTTTAAAACTCTTTCATATAGACTGCTAGCATATTCTACTTGAATATATATATCAATGATGCTATTCTTGCTAGCAAGAGCTTACATTTTATAGACTTTCATGTACTATAAGGTTGAGAAAATTATCAATTTTTGGTCAGATTTTAAAAGTAAACTCCATCAGGTTGCAGGCCTATCAACAAGAATTTTGTTAGGTATCAAACTGCATTTTCATGATTACACAGAGAAAAGATAATTCTATGGTCACATCAGAAATATGAAATAAACCATGTATTATTTCCAAGTTGTTGTGATCTATTATTAAAACAAAGTTTTACTACTACAACAATAATAAAAGTAACAATTATAACAAATCAACTATAGTAGTAATAGAAATCAAATAAATGAATGAAGGTATAACAAGAAGAAAAACAAATACACTTACTTAGCAAGGGTGGCAGGGTTCGATGAAGTAGGCACTTGATTTTTCACATGCTCAGAGAGGATTAGGTGGGCTCTATCTAACTCAACACTAAACAAAGTTATGAACCAATCACCAAATGCAAGGCTTTCAGTGGAAGCTGCATCTTTCTTCCAACTGTGCGTCATGTCAAACATGGCATTGCATAAGCCAGACGTAACTTTCCCAGATAAAGATAGTGCCAGGTTAAAGTGCTCAGACATCTGCAACAGGGCAAATTTGGAAGAATTTCCATGATTCAAATTTGACTGAATTTAGATACAAAGATACATGTGTGTGTGAGTTAGTCGATCATGTATATCTCTCAAAAATTACAAACATGATTTCATCCAAGTTTAAATCATGAAGTTAAATTATTTTCATTTTTGAAATCATATACGGATGCTACAAGAAAATCAGAGGTTATAGTAGTATATGGTTCTAAAAAGAAAAAATAATACACAGAAGAGACTTCAGCAATTACTTGACAGCATTCAACCTCAGTTTAGTTAGAAATTTAATGTATGAGAGAACTACTTCCCTTTAGCTTTCTTTTTTTTTTTTTTTAAATAAACATTAGGCAAACTGAAGCTTAGAAAAATTTACAAATATGCTGTTCAAAGAAGGTAAATTAGAAGCACATTCCAATTTAGAAATGAGTAACATCATAATTACGTGGTACAGCCGGACTAATGTATTTTTACCAAGTATTTTAGCATTTTGATGGAAAAAAAAAATAACATCAAAACTTTAATGCTTTACACTGAGGATACATAAATTGTTGAAACTCTCACTCACTGTTGCTGAAGCATCATCTGTACCGCATTAATTTCCAAAATAGATTATCACTCTTTACAATATGAACTATACCCTTTCTTCATTTGCTCGGAAATAAAGGTCAAACCACAAAGTGCAAACACAGTTTCTGCCCAGAAAACAGTAGAATATGTTACTCCCTCCTGTCCTTAATACAAGACATATTTGGAGAATTGATCTTGGTCCTAATTATAAGACATAGTTTTCATATTTGTCAATATTTTCCTAATTTACACCTATTGATGCTCCCTTAACAATAACCAAAGAGGAGAAAGAAGGAAGGAGGGAATTAAGGAAGATGACTAAGGTATTTTAAAAAATACATGTTATATTAACTAACTTCCTTACTATAATCAAATTAAATAAATATGTCTTATAATAAGGATAAGAGAGAGTATATTTTATTTGACCTTTGTCCCTTGTGACTAGGGATGTTTGTAATAGTTCAAAAAACACAAGTAATGTGTGCAATTAGTTTTCTTTTGGGATCGTTTAAGACACATTCACAGAAATAGGTTAACCTATAACTCTCAGTGAGTAGTATCCCCGGAGTTATGCTATTATCAAAATCCTTGGTCCTATTATGAATTATCTTTTGGAAAATAAATAAATAACGAATTATCTATGTAAGGACTTAATACCATCGACCAAAAGGAAATGAGCCCGCTAGTCGCTCTCTCGATTTGGCCTAAATGGTAGAAAAGCATTTTGTTTCCGCTGGACAGAGAGAGAGAGAGACAGATGCAATGTCTATATTGAACTTCTTTATCAATCATCAGTCACTCAATAGAGAGAGAGAGACAGATGCAATGTATATATTGAACTTCTTTATCAATCATCAGTCACTCAATCAATCTTTTTTATTACCTTTTTTCACAGTTACAAGTGTCACTCTCACCCTCGAAAGTTACTTTTTTTTCCACTCATTTTTATTTCATTTAGTTATGTGATTTAGGTGGATTGAGTTAAAATTTGAAGTAGACATTTACATACTTACAGGTGCAGAAGAAACCATTTACAAGTGTGCAATAGAAAAGCTTCACAATACAATAGAGGGATAAATCATCAAAATTACATATATATAACGCAAGAGAACAATAACACCGCTAGGGAAGTTACCTAATGGAAGGAAAGAACTTCGAAGAAATCTCTGAAACTTTCTCCAGGGTGGCATTTGATGGATGCAGAAACGTCGGGAACAATAACGCCGCCGGGGAAGACGAGCGTCTCGCTCCCGCTATTGGGAAGTTCAACGACTCTGGCCTTGCATCCCGATAATCAAACGTCCCTGCAAACATCGTATCCCAATCGAATCGCAGCGACCGCTTTGTCAGCTGCCGATTGCGGATCCAAGCCTCCATTCCTTAAGCTCATTATTCAACTTTCCCTAATTCATTGACGACGATTGCGAGAAATCAATAACAACCAGTTATGGACTTGCTTGACCAAATTTCCTGAGGTTATCGCTGGCCCCACCATGAAACTCCATTTACGCGGGACGGAAACTGCACCTTCTCTTCCCCGCCGACTTCCATGTCTTGGTACTATCCCCATCGCTATATTTGCCTGGTAATTTCTTCACTCGATTGATGTCCAACTAAATGCGTGTTTAGATTCGTTGCAAAAGCTACTTTTTTTTACGTGATTTACGGTGAGGTAAGTACGGAGTTTTATTTCGACTCACTCACATTAACGTGTTTTTCTAATGCTAACACAGCCTAAAGTGCAAGAGGCAAAAAACCTGAAATGCTGGGAAATGCTGAAGTAAAAATACTGTAAAAGTTTTTATTGAGGGGTATTGGGTGTTTGAAAGTTTTTAAGGGGATAATTTTGCCTCAAAAGTTTTAAAAATAGGGCAATATTGCCTCTCTGTTAACATACCTAAACAGTTAATATTTGTTGACCAAATTCTAGACATAGACATGCCACCTCACCTTTTTCCATATCATATTGTGTATAGAAAAATTAAAAAAAAAAAAACCGAAATCGCTCTTCCTTTCTCTCTAAACTCAGAAGTCAGATCGCTCTCCCTTACACAAATCTCAAATAAAACTTAGGGCTGCATCTCCCAACAACAATTTTGAACTTCCAGTTGCGGAGAGTGATGGACTTAGTTTGGCCGGTGAACTAGGTCTTCTCCGGCAACACATGTCGAAGACCGATGAAGGATTCGAGCATAATGCAATTCGTGTCTTGATGAACTGTTAAAGCAGAGAGCTCAGGATGAATGGAGAGTCGATAAAATGGAATCCAGATCAACCTTCAAACGCATGGCTAATTGCAGCCAACTTTCACCAATTTGTAATGTTTGATTTTGTATCGCATATGAGGAGCACTAAGGAAATGTCTGAAGAAGGCTAACTTTACTAAATTCTTATTTAATCACGCACCCAACTAAGAGAGAAAAAAAACAAATGAATATGAGAGATTGCACTGAGGGGTGATCTTTTAATTTTTTGTTAATATTTTCCTACTAAAAAATATGAGGATGACACAATTTTTTAGATATGATTTTTTGGGTTTGAGTCGGAGGGGGTTGAGTTTGAGGAATCGTACAATTTAGGAGAGCAATTTGATTTTGTTTTTTCAAAATATTTTCTTGCTAAACAATCTAAGGGAGGCGATATTTTAAATGTAAATTTTTGAGTGAATTAGAGGGAGATATTGTAAAGCTGCCCAATCAGCGACCTTGAGTTTTCTTTTTATTTGTTTTATGAAAAGTATGACGTGAAAAAAAGGTGAGGTGGATGCTATAAAGGCATACTATCTCTGCAGAATTTGACCAACAAACGTTGACTAGTTGGGTATGTTAACGGAGGGGCAACATTGCCCCATTTTTAAAACTTCTGGAGCAAAATTGCCCCCTTAAAAACTTCCAGACACCTAATGCTCCTCTGTGGAAACTTCTGAGGCATTTTTATCCTTTAACCCAATGTCAAATGCCACATATTAGTTGAAGATTTCAAGATAGGCTTACTAAATTGCAGGAAAAATGACACCAAAGTCTCAATTAAGAAAAATAATATAAAAAAAGTCTCACAATTTATCAATAACAACTCTTTCACTTATCAATGACGGCTCTTTCACTTGTCATTACCTAGCTATGAGGCTTTGCTAATATTATTTTCCTTATTTAGGACTTTAATGTCATTTCCCCTAAATTATATCCTGCACCCTCATTCTTTCAGTGGCGGGCTGCAACTATACAAACGTATTTTTCAGTAGACTCACTATATAATAGGGTTGTGGAACCGGATCGGACTGGTCAGTCCGGCCCGGAAACTGGCGAACCAGCCAGTAGACTGGTCTGGGTTCCAATTTAAAAAAAATTAAAATTTTTCCTTTAGAATTTTATACTATAAGCCTAAAATCTTTAATTTTTCACCGGTTTGATCTCGGTTTAGCTCCGGTTTGACCCACTGACCCTTAACCCAGTACCCCAACCAGTTTAATACCCGGTCTGGGTTTTAATACCTTGCTATATAAAGTATTTTTAATACTCTTTAATATCCTTAATATAAAACTCATTTAACTTTTTGGAAAAAATTAAGAAAGTTGAATAAATTATTTAATCATAATATAATATATGTTATGTATCATTATAAATTAGTTTGAAAATACTTTAAAATAATTTATCTAGTTTCTTTAATCTCGCAAAAAAAATCATTGATTTTAAAATTAAACCCCATCAGGTTGTAGGCCTATGGACAAGAATTTGTTAAGGTATCAAACAGCATTTCCATAATTATTAACAAAATTTTTATTTCCAAGTTGTTATGATCTGTCATTCAAACAAAGTAGTACTACTCCATACAACAACAATAAAAGTAACAGAAATAACAAATCAACTATAGTAGTTATAGAAATCAAATAAAAACAAGAAAAACAAATACAAATTAGTTAGCAAGGGCAGCAGGGTTCCACGAACACCGTAACTATAGTTTTTATTTTTTTTATAATAATGGTGTCCTTTTAACTATATATAACTTCATTTCTTTTTGATTCCCTGTAATTACAGTTAATTCTTTTTTATTATTATCTAAATAATTTAAAATAAATAAAAGAAAAATCTCTTAAAAAGACGGCTGAATTATTAAAATTCTAAATCAGGTCATTAAATCTAATAAATTCTAATTTAGGTTAGATGTTTTAAAATATGATTTCAGCATTTAACAATTTTACTTTATTTACCTTCATTTGATTGTCTTTCTTGATCACTGCCCCCTATTTTCAACCATCCAATTGGAGAAGTAATATCCCTCCCTCCCTCTCTCTTTTATTACTTCCATCTCACTTACCTTCATTCTACCATGACCCTTCAATATTCAACTCTGCTTGACTGATTCATTCTCAGAACCCTCTTGCGATATCGCCAAAAAGAACCCTCTTGCGTTGTTTCCTCAAATTGAAGTCTCCCTTCCATAGCTCTGGGAAGCTCGGAACTTTCACCTTGTGGAGATTATCGTTGCCACGGAGGTGTTAGTCTGTCAGCTCCATAGCTCTAGGAGTAGTTTACACATTAGCTTCCCTTTTGTAAATTTGTAATCTTATGACCTGACTTGATCTGATTTTTGAATATTACCCCCTTTTCCCTTGAAACAACCCGCCCAAACCCACAAAACAGAAACTAGTTTAAGAAACCTCAACGTAATTGAGCTAGCTTCGATGACAACCATGTTCCTAAAAAGGACTAAAGCCATTCGGTAGAAGACGGTTAGTTATGCATTGCAGAGACAGAAAACGCCGTGGTGGGGGCCAGGGATGACATTGCCTTCTTTTGTGGGTTGGGCTTTATTCTTTTTTTATTTGGTTTCAAATAGCTTAGGAAATAGAGACAATTATAATAGAAGATCAAATCAAGGATAGTAAAGTAAAATTATTAAATTATAAAATTCTATTTTAAGACATCTAATTTAATTTAGAATTTATTAAATTTAATGACCTAATTTTAAATTTAAGTAATTCAACCATCTTTTAAAGGAATTTTCTCTAAATAAAAATTTAAAATTGTAAATAAGCTGTCTTGACCTTCTCTTTTACTTAATTTGTACCCCAGCCCATAATTAATCATGTAATACTAGCCTTCCTGATTACAATATATTCTTTTTTCCCACTTTTTTCTCCCCCCTTCTCTCGACTTTGTAGGTGATGGGTGCTCTTCTCTCATCGTTGGGTGAGCTTTTTTCACGAAGTCTCCTTCCTCAGTTTAGGCCGCAGGTGGAGACATCCATATTTTATTTTGATATCTTATTATTTTCATGTTTCTTTGGGCTTCATATGATTGTGTTGATTTTCTTTGTGTCAATAAATCGAGTTGGAAGTTTTAATGGAAGTAAATCTCACCTGGTGGCTACATTTCATGGTTTGGGGGCTTGGAAATTCGTAACTATAGTCTTATATATTATTGGCTCCATTTTTCAAAAGACTATTATGGATGGTTGGCAATGGTGATTCCGAAGCATATGTCATGGTCAAGATAGTGTGATTCGCTGTGCTGTTGGCAACTTCTATGTCTTCATATTTTTTATTGGTGTTTGTGGATTTTTTCCTTCTATGAGATCTTCTCATGGACTTTCTTCAACAACCAATATAGTTGCTTTATTACCAATAAAAGCGGTGGATCTTTTGGGATAGTTTGTTGAACAACCACTTCTTCCAATTTCTTTAATTTGTTGACAGTGACAGTGTTTTTCAAAAGTAGTGATAAAAATTTATTCCGATTTTGAGTTTAACTTTATAGAGGTTTTAAAACCGCTACAAAATGTTGGAAAAATTTTAAAAAATAATATCATAATTTGAGTCCATTATTATAATATTGTGTTGAATATTTTATTAGGATAAAGGTGCAGTCATTACTTTGAACTAATTTTAAAGGTACAATTAGCATTTTAAAATATTTAAGGGTGCAAGTTTGACCCTAAAATAATTAACTTGGAGCAATTAAGCCCCTCATCCTAAATGACAGTTAACGCGTTTAAAACAAAAGCCCCCCTTTACAAAGAAATGAAAGTTGTTCACCGCTCGAATGTAATGCAGCTTCTCACACTCAAGACACCTTAATCGGCGCCTCTGGATGAATCTCAGGAAAACCTCTAATACTCCTCATTTATAATCTCTACAGTGCTCTTTTTCGTTCTTTCATATTCTTTTTATGACTCACTAAGCACCTCCGCAAGCCTTCTCCTCACTGGTAATTCATTTCTCTGCATCTCAATTTTTGGTTCAAGCTAAGAAAAACCTCCTGGCTTTTCCTATCTGTTTGTGCAATTTCCCCACTTCTGGTTTTGCCTTCTCATGATTTTGTTTACCACTTTCATTTACAAATATTATATACTTTTATTGCTCATTCTGGGGCCTAATTATAAAAAATGTTAGATCCAAAAATTTATGTTATAGATCCCATGAGTAGAGCTGATGATTATTAGTCTTTAGCAGAATGCACATGTTCTCCATCCAAAATTCAAGATCCAATTCTTCTCAGCTTCCCACCGTGATTGGATTGCTCTGAATTTCAAAAGAGAGTTGGGGAAGAAAATTATATTGGCTGGAATCTATTCTGGGGTGTTTCCATTTGGAAACTTCGGACATGGAGGAATAACGCCATTTTTTATCCATATTTTGTCAAGCCTTCGGACCCAGCAATTATTGTCGCGCATAGTTGCCGCAACGTTATCCTTAAATCCTACTTCTACTGTTAACATTGAGTCACTGGCAGAGGATTGCTTACCCAAGAGCAAGAAGAAAGTGGTGGTGGAGAAATAGTGAAGACGGACATATAGATTTTTAAGGGTTGAGTGAGGAGGGCCAGAGTGGGGCCTTTTTTTTAATAACTTTAACCATATGCTAGGATGATGGGTATAATTGTTCCAATTTAATTACTTTAGGGTCAAAATTACACCCCTAAATACTTTAGGGTGTTAATTGCTCCCTTAAAATTAATTTAGGGTGTTAGCTGCACCTTTACCCTAATTTTATTATTTAAGTAATTTTACTGATAATAGTTATTATTTGAGAAAAGTAATTAAATTAAGCTAGATAAGTTTTTTTTATTTAACTTTACTAGATCCTTTTTATTATGAGCCTTTGCTAATTATTTTATTTTTTTGTCTTCCCTTTTTTGGTAATAAACAGGGTCGAGTTAGGCGATCCATTTTTTCAATGCTATAGAGGTACTTAAATATCACTTACCAATAAGGTTTTCACATTGCTATGGGATTTGAACTTAACCTTGTTTGTTATGAGTCAATTCCACACTAATTGGACCAACTTTTATTACTTAGTAAATGAATTATACATACAAATTCTTGTATATATATTTTAAAAAAGGAAAATGCAGTAAATAGTACCTATTTAAAAATTTTATTGATTAGGATGATCTAATATGTTTTTATACACAAAAAATATCGGCACTCTATAAGATTTTATACACTAAAAGTCCTGGTACTCAAACTCATGTATTTCTTGCCAATAAAAGTTCTAAAGGTGTTTTATGTTAGATCTCATGTTTTGATGATAGCAAAGAATGGTATGAAAAAGATTTGGTTAATAAATAAGTTTAAACAAAGTAATAATAGGGATAAGCATCACTTGAAGGAAGCATTGGAGTAATGAAGAAAAGCCAAAGAAAAAAGCTGAGAAACTTGAACAGAAGCAAGTTTTTTAAGGCATTACTCGAGTATGTACTCGAATAATGAGACAAAACTTGAAGTAACCAGAGACACCTTCCAGTAACCTGCCAACGTTACTCAAGTAAGTACTCGAGTAATAGTGTAAAAGTTTTCAAGATGCTCTCGGCCTGCCAATGTTACTCGAGTAGCTACTCGAGTAACCAGGTAAATACTTAGAGTTGCTCTCGGCCTGCCAACGTTACTTGAGTAGCTACTCGAGTAACCATGTGAAAGTCTTCCAGTTGCTCTCGGCCTGCCAATGATACTCGAGTATGTACTCGAGTTACTCTGTGTCAGAAAATATGTTGCTCTCGGCATTTTGTACCCTGCCAATGTTACTCGAGTAACGCACTGTGGTAAGCAAAAACTAGAAGGTAGTACTCGAATAACTTGAACTAATTTTATCATACTTTCCTTGAGTCATTACTCAAGTTTGCAGGTATTTGATGATTCATTTTAAGTGGATTACTCGAGTATGTACTCGAGTATGAAGAGTTATGTTTGAAGAAAAACTTCAAGTCATTACCCGAGTAAGCTATGCAGAATATTTATGTTTACTCGAGTATGTACTCGAGTAACAAGGTAATTAAACTTGAAGTGCTCTCGGCCTTGAAATCCTGCCAACATTACTGGAGTAAAGCATCGAGTAACATAAGTTTATTTGAAGGTTTACTTGAGTTGGTGCCCGAGTAACCTATGAAGAAAAGAGTGCATTACTCAAGTAGGTACCTGAGTAAACATGCATTTCCAAAGGTTTGATATTTTGTTTATTCCATGCACTACCCGAGTAATCTTATAGTTGTGTGTTGACTTGCAGTTCATCAAAGTTTTCACGATGATACTCGAGTAAGTACTCGAGTAAACTTTAATGAATACTCGAGTATGCAAACCCAGAAATTCAGAAATCATTCCAACGTTCATTGTTTTGTTTCCTATTTGATTAACCTTTCATTATATTAGTGTTCTTAGCATATCCACAGATAAACAATGAAGAGATCTTACCAAATAAGGAAAGTCAAATGCAACGTTCAAATGTCACCGACCGCCACCTACCGTAAACGTATGTTTTTCAAATACTGGAAAAGTCAATAGTGGCTGCGCAAGCTCCAACAGACATGAAGAAATATGTTCCAGCAATCATTACCAACATATCTATATATATGGGAACATCCAAACAAAGAAAACAACAAGAACACACTCACAAACATATCATCAAGTTCATTACTCTGTTTTACATTATATTTGTAATTCTATGCTTCAGTGATTCCTATTCACTCTATGAGAGAGATGTTTCATTCAAACTCAATATTTGTTATTGAGATAACTTAAGGTTGTGGAACCTTGAGTTGGGATTGGATTACAACTTGTAAGGGGGAGCGAGTGTCCAGTCGAAGGAACTTGCTTGTACTGAGGTGCTAAGAACCCACTGAATCTTGGAAGTTATAGTGAAACTCTCAGAGAAGCTCTGAGGACTGAACGTAGGTCAAAGTGGTTGTGGCCAAACCAATATAACTCCCGGTGTACACTTCGGTGATATTTCTCCTTAACCTTTCCTGTTTTAATTTCACCGTCAAATTTTATATTTGTAACGAAATTTTTAATATCACCCAATTCACCCCCCTCTTGGGTGAAACGCTTGCTCTAACATTTTATGCACTCACACTTGCTCAAACTTGATGCCTATGCTCAAGTGGCTCAAACCTCTTTTGCTAGAACCAAAGCGTGTTGATGCTACAATATCTTTTTTATTAAGAGCCTTAGCTAATTATTTTATTTTTTTGGCTGACTCTTTTTTTGTGATATAAAATTTAGGTAAGTTGGATTTTGGGAGTTTACTAGAGTCAAGACATGCCTCTAGCTTTGAGCACTTACAAAGGTACATATATATAACCCTACAATAAGATATTCACATCAGCAGCTATATTTGAACTAAACCTTGTGGGTTGAGTCAACTCATTACCAACTAGGCCAACCTTTATTGTTTAGTAAATGAATTATGCATACAAATCCTTGTCTAAATATTTTAAAAAAGGAAAACTAGATCATCAATCCCTATTTGAAAATTTTGTTGATTAGGAGGATTTAATATGCTTTTATGCACAGAAAATACTGGAACTATATAAGATTTCATACACAAAAAGCATTGGTACTCAAATTCAAGTCCTTTTGGCCAATAAAAGTTCCAAAGGCATTTTCTACATTTATACAAACTTGACACCTATGCTCAAGTGGCTCAAAACCCTTTCACTAGGATCAACACCTGTTGGTACTGCAATATTCATTTTTATTAAAAGCATTTGCTAATTAGGTTTTTTTTAGCTGACTCTTTTTTGTGATAAAAACTTTAGGGGTTTTTGTCCTCGGGGAGCTCACTAGGGACATGGCATGCCGTTGGTTTTGAATGCTTTCATAGGTATTTACAGATTGCCCACAAATAAGGTCCACACATTGATGGGATTTAAACTCACAACCTTATGTTCATAAGCCAATTCCTTTACCAACCAAACCAACTTTTGCTGGCTTTTCTTTGGCTTGACTCTTTGCATGCAGGGATCTGGGATTACTCACTCAAAAACATCTTGCAATAGGTGTCTAAGATTTTTCCTTTTCAATTCAAAAACATAGTGTTTATGTTGAAGATAAAATTTCTGAAAATAAATGAGTGACTTAATTAATGATGATGTGGTACGTGTTGCTATATTCTCTTAGATTGTATTGTTATGTATCCTTTCAAGTACCTTTTATTGATATTACATCACTATATTGTGAGTTTCCACACTGTTTACTCAAACAGTACCATAAGCTTGTATATATGTATTTTCTTATTTTGTTAAGATGGATTGCAACGGCAAGTGTGATTTGAATATAAACATCATCAATTCCAATAATTAAAATCTAATTTTCGAATGAAAATTAAGTCTGTAATCTTTAAAGATTAACTTCACATTTTTCGTATAACTTAAATCTCCATTATTCAAACCCACATGCTTCCTACTCTTTCATTGGCAATTAATGTTGATTTTCTCAATTTCAGGTGGTGATGACTTTAGTTTTTATCCCACCCCTTCGTGAACACATCAATTTGCTACTTCTTCCTCTCAATTATACATGCCGGCCAAATTCAACTTTTATTCTTTGATATCCCAAGTTTCTCAAGTCTGAGAGAGGGAAGAGTGTATAATCTTCAATCATAAACATGCATATGAAAAAGATTATTCTAAAACAAGAAAAAGGAGAGGAATGCTGATAAAAACAACGCTTCTTTTCAAAAAAATTGTTTCAAAATCATTTCTCACACATCATATTTGAAAACATGACATCAGAGTTTACAAATCCTTTTATGAAAACAAAGTCTAGAAATGAATATGGCACAAGATTCCGTATGAATTTGGTGTGCTATAGTGACAACCAAATGTTTCTAGAGGCAATTATATCATCCAAACCATGTGAATAAAAAGTGATGGATGCTTAGGAAGCTCAAGTATAAATTGTAACAGCCATGAAACGTGTATAAAAGGCAGAACCAATCCTATTTGATGCATGCTCTTTAATAAAGTACGTTCCCTCTTTAGCCTTTCTCCTTATCTAAACTTCCAATATGACCCAACAACCAAATGATTCAGAAGGAAGCCTATGGGCAGCATCAAGCAAAAGCCAACTAGCTTCAATGAAAGAGAAAAATAAAAAATTTTGTACATGCAGATATTCATTATGAAAGAAGAAATCCTATCATGAAATTTAAGGACCAAAATGGGAATTTGAATAGTGAAAAATGAAGGTACAAGTCAAATTTACAAGTATCCAAATGTACAAAGAGATGTCTGCCTGCTCATGTAGGTACTAAATCATCTGACATAATAGTTAACAATGAATACCTAGCCTTGATGGAGATTTTCCTCCCTCTATATAGAGTTTGGCTCCAGTGACCACCCAATATCCAGGAAAGTCTTATGGACCCCTAACCTTTTCCTTCGTATCCATGAAGTTGAGCATTTTTGGGGCCTTTATTGGAACAGGTGCCTCAGAACCAGACTTGCCATTATAAACTATTGGTTTTATGTCATCTTCAGTAGGCTTTTCATTCTCAATCACATGATGTCATTCCTTGCTTAGCATTGTGCTCATCAATGACGAAATGATCCCCAACTTTTGAAATGGAAATGGAGATCCATCCCACTCTAATTTGTAAATTTCTGCCGATTCTACCATGGAAAACCCAAGCCTCGAGAAAAGAACTTTTTTCCTTTTCACATGCTTGACCTCTAGCCAGGCCTTCGTTACAATGGTCGGGGGATCATAATCAAGGGAACTATTGTACAAGACAAGCGCTGTGCAAACATGTGAAAAAATTTTCCACTTTACAGGTTCAGAATAGGCGTTGTCAGCTGGCTCATCATTAGATTCACAAGCAAGGTCATTAGAGATTTTAAGGATTTGTGGATGATTTGAAAGACGCTGGAGATGGATAGCCAGGCGGTAACTCTTTTTGCCTTCCAAAAACAAGCGAATACTTGTAACAGGACAATATCCAGAGTCAACCTGCATATTTGTTGAGTTAGATAGCATAATGTTACGTATTGAAAAGGAATAAAAATTAGATGCAAAATGATACCAACACTCCTACTTAAAAAATAATCATAAGGGACAAACAATGTTTAGTAACTGTTGAGAGGTGCAAGTTTATTATTACTTAATTAATTAATTAAAACTTATATGTTTATTTTATACTAGTATTATGTTTTGTCATTTCTTTAGTTATACACCCTAGGATTAGATATGGATGCGACATCATATATTAATATCTTTACCATATCGTATCTACCTTAGAAATATAAATTTGACAACAACAACAAAGCCTTATCTCACTAGGTGGGGTTGACTACATGGATTGCACATCGTTATGTTGTTCTATTGAAAACCATATCTTTGGATAGATTATTAACCAAAAGATTCCACTCTATAATCTTATTAAGCGTTCGCTTTGGTCTTCCCCGACCTCTTTTTAGAGGATTCTATATTGCTTGTTCAACCCTCCTCACCGGAGCACTCAATGGCCTTCTTTGAACATGTCCAAACCACCTCAAACAATTTTCTATCATTTTCTCCTCAATAGACATCACTCCAACTCTACGCTTATATGATCATTGCGAATCCCATTTCTTCTTGTATGACCACACATCCATCTCATTATCCTCATCTCCACTACCCCCATTTTATGTTCATGTTGTCTTTTAAAATCTGACATACAAGAATATGATACAAGGGTTAGGTTATATTTTCCTGCCTATATAAACCTATTGTGTCCTACGTTCGTTTAAGGATTAATGCTAAAACAAAGGTATTGTTTCGCCTCTTGCTTCAATCCTTCAATAACCATAATAAAGATATAATGAACATTATATACAAAATCAACCTTGTCTTCCATGATTACCTCCTTTCAGTACACCAAATATGGCTTTAAGAATGTTTGTGGTCACATCATTTGGGTAAAGAAAACTAAGCAGGTAATGATACCAGTATACCACAACCAATCTTAAGTGTGAACATTTTTACATTGGTTGGTGGCGTAGGTAGGATTGCCCTAATGATAACCCAAAGACAATAGATTAATGCTACGTGATTTACCCCCATCCGTTTCAAATGTGTCAACATGGTGTTACACAAACTTCAGGTCAGACTTCAAATAATGTAAGGACAAGATACCTTCATGGTGTTAACATAAAGCTTAGATCCCAAGAAAGTGAACTGGAGTGATGGTGATTTGTTCCTTTGGTGTCTAAGATGAAATCCAAGATGCCTATCATCATACAATGGAGACCATTGGCGAGGCAACTGAAATTCAAGAAATTGATGAAGTTCCTCTATTTTGGGTTTATCTGCAACAAATAAAAACTCATTTAACAGACATACCAAATAAATCACATTATTTGAATCCATAATAAGATTATTCCTAGCTTAACTTCTGTATTAAAAATCAGATTTACTAGTATCAGTACAATAAAAACTGTTAATGGTAAGCATAATAGGAACAACTTTATATTTGAATCAATCCTATCAGTCCTTGATGATGGCTTGATCAGAATGTTTCATAAGAACTCTAGCTGAATCTAGTAGGAAATTATGAGAATACTCACTTGAATGTACACGTTAAAGAATTTAAAATATGTTAATAGAAGTCGAGTTTAATGCTAGGAACTAGGTCTGAAACTATATAGGAGTGAATGTAATGTATAATGCTCCCCACCAATAGAGGTGGTCTAGTTGGTAAGAAGTTGACTTATACTCCGTAAAGTTGTAAGTTCAAATCACATGGCTGATGTGAACACCTTATTAATGGGCAACCTATAAGTACTTTAGTAAACACTTTGAGACCGAAAGCATGCCTTGGCCCTGGTCCCTGAGACCCAACTCATCTAAACTTTTTCCTTATAAAAAATGGATAATGCTCCCCTAGTTGCATTATATCCTTGTATAACATTTTCAACTCAAATATGGAATCAAGCGCAATACCAAAAGTCTAATCATTATTCACAATAATATCATTTTCCATCTTCTTAGAACAAATACTAACTAGTCAAAATCAAAACCTTTCCTTCCCAAGCAAACCCCACATCAAGTCAGAGGTTTCGTTGACTCTAAAATGTTAGATGGTCATATCACAGTGACTTGCGAAAATGCATAGAAAATAAACAATAATGACTTGAGCAATATTAATGTCAACTGAAATTAAGAACAATTTATAGAGATTGAAATTAACCATCAGGAAATGTGTGCTCACATCTGAGGTACAAATTCATTGCATGGTTTAGGAAGCCATGGCATAGGCTGGAACTAAGCAGTGAAGTAATAGGCACAAGCAGTATTGATATGGCATCAGGTGACTGTGATATTGTAGAAAGCCACTCCTTATGGTGCTGGTGAATGCCAACAATATCTCCCCTTCGAACAGAAATGCTTATGAGATCTTGTTTGAAGTATATTCAAATAACAGCACAAAGGTATTAGCAGAAATATGATTACATAATGTGTTGAAGAAGCAATGACAGTTCAAATTAATACCAACCTCCTTGGTTGTGTGACTTTCTACAATTGGTCTCATAGCTGCAGCAAGAGCTACATCAACCTTCCATCGCACATCTCTATCATCCTGCAAAGGTCAAAAAAATAATATTTTTAGACAAGCAGAACATTTCATATATTCTTTACATTTTAATATGAAAGTAATGAAATGAAAATCAATTTTTCCCAACTTGTAACATCCTGGCATGAATTACCAACATGTTATATAAAAATGTGTGTCAAGGTGTTTTTGAACACTCACAAGGATAGCAAGTTAGCATAGTCTTATTATCAATAAATCATTTTAAGAAGAAAATATCAATACACTTCTCGTTTCCATTTACCACAATGGCTTCCTGGTAATTAAGATTAAATGCATAGTGTTAATATTAGTACAAGCAAAAAAGAGGGGGGGGGGAGTAAAACAGCATAACAAACGGATTAAATTGTTTCATTAAATTCAAAATGATTCAGAAAAATGTTTAGGTAGACTATTATAATTTAGGACTTAATTTTGGTGATGTAGTTATAAATGAATAACATGCCTGAAACGCAAGTTGTATGAGATAATAAATCAGATTTGAGTCATGATTGTATGTAACAATTAAATGGAAAACAATTTCAAAAGATTGCTGAAGAGAGTGTCCATGCTATTTATGTTCAAGCAGAGAAAACTATCTGAGGTAAGTCAACAAATGCGAAGGAAGCACATTCAAAAACTCAAGGGATTGATATCTTGAGATTTATCATAATCCTAAGGCTAATGAATAATTAACATGACTTTTTTTGGCTAAACAATAAATAATTACAAATAATATCTAGCAATCTCTAACAGGAAGAAGAACACCTACATCATCCTTTTCCTATCTTTCATCACACTCCTCTTATTCTTTTTAAATTTTCAAGTAGCTAGAAATGCCTATCTTGCTTCACATGTTCCATTATTCATAGCTCTCAATTCTGCTTCCACACTGCTCTTTGACATAACAGTTTGCCTCTTGCTTCTTCATGTCACTAAATTTCCCCACACATATGTACAGTATCCCCTGTTGACCTTCTGGTTTCTCTGTCTTTTGCATGGTCTGTGTTGGTGTAGATCTCTAGGTTTGTAGCCGTGCACTTCTTGAAGAAGATTCCTCTTCCTAGATTGAATTTCAGATAACTCAAGATTCAGTAGACAACTGCCAAGTGTTCTTCCTGTGGTTGATGCATGAACCGACTTACTATTCTGATAACATAGCTGATATTTGGGCGTGTGTGGGTCAGGTATATCAGCTTCCCTACAAGTCTTCTATACTGTTCAGAGTCAACCGGGACACCATTCTCTTTGATTTCTATATGATAACCTTCTTCCATCGGTGTTCCCTCAGGTTGTGCCCCTAACATTCCGGTCTCATGCAACAAGTCTAGGGTATACTTCTGCTTGGATACGTTGATGCCCCTCTTTGTTCTTGCCATTTCCATACCCAAGAAGTATCTCATTTGGCTGAGATCCTTAACCTGAAATTCAGTGGACAAATCCCTCTTCAGTTAAGCAATCGAGTTTTCATCATTTCCAGTAATGACTATATCATCCACGCAGACGATTAGGATAGTGATTCTTCCCTCATCATGTTTGATAAAAATATGTCATCTGCTTGCCCCTGGGTGTACCCAAGTTTCTTTATCACTTTGTTGAAGCAGCCAAACCACGCCCTTGGGGATTGTTTTAGGCCATACAATGACTTGTTAAGTTTACAGGCTGACCCGTTTGGAGCAAGGACTCCATCTGGAACCTCCATATAGACCTCTTCCTCCAAGTCACCATTCAGAAATGCGTTCTTTACATCTAGCTGATGTAGTGACCAATCTAAGTTAGCTGCTATTGACAACAATACTTGGATTGTGTTGAATTTGGCTACTGGGGCAAAGGTCTCCTAGTAATCTATTCCATAGGTGTGTGTATATCCTTCGCAACTAGTCTTGCTTTGTACTTGTTGATACTGCCGTCAGGATTGAATTTTGAGGTAAAGATCCACTTACACCCGATAGGTTTCTTTCCAGGAGGGCAAGATATGATGTCCCATGTCTTACTTTCCACAAGTGCTTTTAACTCCTCTTCCACAGCCTGTTTCCACTTTGGGTAAGCCATAGCTTGCTGGAAGGTGTTAGGGATTTTAATTTGTGCACTGTTGATAACAAAACTCTGCATCTTGATAGAAATGTTACCATACAAAACAAACTGTTGAATTGGATACTGAGTACAAGACCTTACCCTTTTCTTAGTGCAATCGGCCAGCCCATCTCTTTAGGATCTACTCTTGAGTCAGATTCATGGTCATTCCTTAGAGTGGGATTGACGCTTCTCTCTGCTTCCTGAGATTGTTACCTCGCATCTCCCTCTGCATCTATCCTAGTCATGATCTCAACTTGTGTTTCTGGGTTATTAGGATTGGTGTTAGGAGGTGTAGAAGGTAAGGTCTCAGGATTTTGTGGCAAGGTATCAGTGGCATCAAGGAAGTTAGGTTAGGTATCAGGGATTTCTGGGGTAACAGGTAGGGTGTCACTGGCTTTGGAAGTTGATTCATGTGAAATTAGCCATTCAATATCTGAATACTCCACCTGAATGGGTAATTTGGGATAGTAAGCATCCTCCTCTTAGAACACGATGTCTTTAGAGACATACAACTTCTTAGAAGTTGAACAGTAACACATGTACCCTTTTTGGGTGGAGGAGTAGCCAAGGAAGATGCATTTCTGGGACCGAGCATCAAACTTACTTCCATCAAGGGCATGGATAAAGACAACACACCCAAACACTTTTGAAGGTAAGGAGTTGATGAGAGGGCAATTGGGAAAGGAGCTAAGAAGTATTTGGATATGGGTGGCATAATTGAGGACTTTGGAGGGCATTCGCTTGATGAGGTAGGCCACAGTTAGGACTGCATCTCCCCAGAAGATCGTGGGTACATTTCTTTCCATCAGTAGTGTTCGGGTAACCTCTAACAGATGACGATTCTTTCGTTTGACAACCCCATTTTGCTGAGGGGTGGAAGTATAGGAGGTTTGATGGTGAATTCCTTGCTGATTAAGGAATTCTTTAAAGGTATGACTGAGGTATTCTCGACCATTATCACTGCGAAGCACTTTGATAAAGGATTGAAATTGGGTTTAGACAAATTTGTGAAAGTTTTAGAAAACTTGAGCCACCTCAGACTTTTCTTTCAACAAGTAAACCCACGTGAGTTTGGTGTGATCATCAATGAACGTGACAAACCATTTTTCATTTTTCTTGGTGGTTGTTCTGGCTGGGCCCCAAATGTCATTGGATGAGATGGAAAGGAGCGGTGGGTTGGTAGGGTTGTTTTGGATAGGAGGATCAGGTTTGTTTAGCTAATTGACACGTTTCACAGTGAAAAGGAACATAATCTTTATTGAATAAACTCAGAAACACATCTCATATAATCAAAACTAGGATGTCCTAAACGATAATGCCATAAAAGTACATCTTTGTCTTGAGAACTTGAGCTGACAAGGGCATATTGTGCATTCCATATTGCTTTATTCGCCATCTTCAATCTCTCCAGGTAGAAAAGTCCATCCTACTCTTTAGAAGTCCCAATCATCTTTCCCGAGTATAAATCCTAAAATAGACACATATCAATGTCAAATATCACTCTGCATATATGTCCTTTCGTTAACTTGCTCACAGAGATTAAGTTACAAGGAAGCGTTGGGACAAATAGATCATGGTGAATGCGGAGTGAATCAGACAGTGTGACCGTGCCAATTCCTTCAACTTTAGTAAATACCCTATTAGTAACTTTGACACGAAGGTGTTCCGGACAAAGTTTAAGAGTTGTAAATAAGGTTCGATTACCCATCATATGATCCATAGCTCCTAAATTAACTATCCATGCATCATCACTAGTCCGTATAGTGTTGAGGGCTATGATAGAATTACTTGATTGGACAAGATTAACACTCGACAAAGAGTTGGACTTATTCTATTTTTCAAGTATCTGACGTAGCGAAGTAGTATCTTCAGCCTTCTGTTCAGTGGAGGTGAGATGACCCTGTGGTTTACTAGTGGATGGTTTTTCGTGTAGTTTCCAACATTCCTCCTTGAAGTAACCCTTCTTTTTGTAATAATTGCAGCATTTGTTTTTCTGTTTCTCCTATGGCCCCCGTACTGTAACTGCTGAACTCTCAACAAGACTTGGGCTACTATGATTCAAGAGTTTCTGACTTTCTTCGAACTGCACAAGATTAACAACATTAAAGAGGTGTGGTAGGGATTTGATTCCCATTATTCTGCCCCATATGTCCTCAAACAAATGATTGAGTCTGAGAAGAAAATAATAAACTCTCCCTTCTTCTACAATCTTCTTGTATAATTGAGCATCCTCCATTTTTTTACAGGGGTGCACTTCAAACAAGTCTTGTTGTTGCCAGAGTTTTGTTAATGCATTATAGTAATCAGTAAATGTTAGGGTAACTTGTCTTAAATCTCAAAGTTGGTGCTTCAAATGAATTAAGGCGGCAGTGTTGTCAAGAGAGGAATAAGTTCTTCTGGCTGCATCCCAAATCTCTTTTGCAGTGTTTGCCAGGAGGTAGCCTACGCTGATGTCAGCATTCATAGAGTTACATAGCCAAGTCATAACTTGGTTATTTTCAGCAAACCAAGTATCAAAGGTTGGGTCATCCGGAGCCGATTGTGGTGCTGCCCCATTGATATATTTCTCCTTTAGCTTTCCACAGATATACCTTAACATATTTTAGGACCATTGGAGGTAATTCTTTCCATTAAACCTATGATTAATGACTATACTCTGAGGTTCTGGAAATTCTAATCCCATGAGGGTGCTGTTGATAGTGTAAAATGAGTGGTTGGAAAAAGAAGAGGTGGTAGAGTTGGTACCGGACATGAGTGCAGCGGGATGAAGACTGTTTTTAGATGAGTTTCCAAGGATGGAGTTGAAAAGGGGAGGGAATTCGAACGGGTTCATGATTATGGGAAAATGCTCATTGGAAAGCTGTTGGACGGCGGTGCGTGGGGTCACACACCAACACTGTGGTGGCGCGTGGTGATCATGTGCCACTCCAATCGCCTCCGTGGCTCTGGGATCCGCTGGTTGACACCGTGCGGTGCTGCCTGTGATGGCGGTGTAACATCACGTGTCCTCTTGCTCTAGATTTGAGAACACCGATATGTTGCTCTCTCCCCCTTTCTCCACTGTGTCTCACTCTCGATAGCTGGGTATTTGCTTTCACAGTCGCTCAGTCTCACTCTCACTCTCAGTTTCACTATGCTCTGATACCATATTGGAAGTGTAAGTATAAAATACACTCTCTTATTTATCATAATGTATATTACAGAGTATATATAGGCAGAGAAATAGAGTACATAACAGTAAGGCATAATGAGCAATAATGATGAGATTACAAGTTAAAATCACAATCTTTCCTAAACAAGCTAGACTAGAATTGGGGACATAACATAGATATGATTTGAAATCATGGGATCCTAAGGGCGGATCTCACAGGCTGTGGTTTCCAATATGTCAGCTTACAACCTTTATGGGCATGGTAAATAACATAGTTGTGACAAGCAATGAAATCTTTTAATGAATCAAAACCAGTGTATATCAATGAATGATTTTAGTAATATAGTCCCATCTGGTATTGTGAAAGGATTATTAAGAAATAAGAAGTTGAGAACAATAAAAAGAAATGGGAATGGGATTGAGTATAGCAATAGACTTTCATTTTTAGATAAAAGGGAATATATTCATTCAAAGAATCAATGCGGTGGCCATTAGAATAGGAGCAGACTTTAAAAGTACACAAGGTATATCTGCAATCTCTGGCACTTAGGTAAAGGAAGTTGCCAACTCAAATAAAGATATTCTCATCTCACACAGGATCTATGTCTTTGATCCTAAAACAGACTAGGATGCTGAAACAAAGGCCTGTTAATGGTGTGGAGGAATGGGAGAAGCAGTTATCATTGGGAAATATCACAATCAATTGTTTCAAGATAGACTAAGATTTAAAATAGAATCCTACAGCTTCTTCTAATGTTGGTGTGTTAATTTTCTAGAGAAGGAAAGAAGGATTTAGTATGGCATCTTTTCTACAGTATATATAATCCTTTTTAGACAGTTAAAAATGATGGTGATGCATTTAATGTTCTGAACCTTCAATGTTCCTGATATTTCAGCTTCATCAGATATAAAACAGCTATCTTCATCCTTAAAAAAACCTATTATCAGCATCTTTCTTAAGCAATCACTGCACTTCAGAGGGTTGAAGATGTGAACTTTTGAACTCTTCATATGAACTACGTCCTTACCTCCCATCTTCACCCCAACAACAATATGGGTGCCATATTTCTCAATGAACCTGAAAAATTATGCCTTATTCAATGCAACATTTAAGTGAACAGAAACTTAAACTGTTTTCATGGACTAAAGATAAGAAAAATAAGGTTCAAACCTCACTCATATGATAGCTAGAATATTCTACTTTAATATCTATCTATGATGCTATTCTTGCTAGCAAGAGCTTACAGTATATTGACTTCAACGTAATATAAGGTTGAGACAATTATCAATTATTACAGTCAGATTTTGAAAGTAAGCCCCATCGGTTTGCAGGTGCATTAACAAGAACTTTCGTAAGGTATCAAACAGCATTTCCATGATTACAAGGAGAAAAGATATTTCTATGGTCAAATCACAAATATGAAATTAACAATATTTTTATTTCAAAGAATTTGTGATCTATTATTCAAGCAAAGCTGTACCACAACAACAACAATTAAAGTAAAAACAATAAAAAATCAACTAAGTAGCGGTAGAAATCAAATAAATGAATGAAGGTATAACAATAAGAAAAACAAATACACTTACTCAGCAAGGGCGGCAAGGTTCCATGAAATGGGAACTTGGTTTTTCATATGCTCAGAGGGGATTAGGTAGGTTCTATCTAACTCAATACTATACAAAGTTATGAACCAACCATCAAATGCAAGGCTTTTAGTGGAAGCTGCATCTTTCTTCCAACTGTGCCTTATGTCAAACATGGCGTTGAATGAGCCAGACGGAACTTTCCCAGATAAAGAAAGAGCTAAGTTAAAGTGTTCAGACATCTGCAACAGGCAAATTTGGAAGAAATTTCATAGCTCAAATTGTACCGAATTTAGATACAAAGATGTGTGTGTGTTAGTCCATCATGTATATCTCTCAAAAATTACAATTGTACTTTAAATTAGAAATATAAAATATTTTCATTTTTGAAATCATATATGGATGTGACAAGAAAAACAGAGGTGATTGCAGCACATGCACATGCTTTTTTAAAGAAAAGATAATACACAGAAGAGACTATAGAGTTATAGTTTTCTTTTCCATTGGAAAACTTCAGCAATTACTTGACAGCATCCAACCTCAATCTAGTTACAAATTTAATGTATGTGCGAATGACTTCCCCTTAGTTTTTTTCAATAAAAAAAATTTGGTAAATTGAAGCTTAGAAAAATCTACAAGTATTATGCTATTCAAAGAAGGTAAATTACGAACACATTCCAATTTAAATATTAAAAAATATACCCTTATGCCATTTACTCTTCTAATTCCTCTTAAGAGTAAAAATGAGTAAAATCATAATTACGTGTCACAGCTGGACTAAAGTGTTGTTCACCAAGTATTTTAGTTTTTTAATAAAAATTAACATCAAAATTTTAATGCTTTACATTGAGAATGCATAAATTTTCAAAAATCTGACTCGCTGTTGCTAAAGTATAATCTGTACTACACTAATTTCAAAATTGGGTAATCACTCTTTATCATATGAACTATACCCTTTCTTCAAATGGTAGGAAATAAAGGTCAGACCACAAAGTACACACACAGTAGCACATGTTATATTTTATTTGGCCCTTGGAGCAGGGATGTTTGTAATAGTTAAAAACTCTCAATTGATATATATGCAAAATTAATTCTCTCTTTTTTGTATAAAAAAAATTCTCTTTTCATCTCATTTAAGACACATTCACATAAAAAGGTTAACCTATAACTCAGTAAGTAGCATCCCCGGAGTTATGCTATTATCAAAATCCTTGGTCCTATTTTGAATTATCTTTTGGTAAAATAAATAAATTAGAAATTATCTATGTAAGGACTTAATCACATCAACACAAAGGAAATGAGCCCACACTTCTTTTTCTCTCTTTCTCTCTTTGTCGGTGAGACCCTCTCCCTCTCCAGGTCCTTCTTGAGGAAGTGAGAGCTTCCTTCCTCGCCTTTGTGCGAATTGTAGTTACGGCATCCCCCTCCCCGGTGGTCTCTGTCAGTTGAGGGAATGTTCGAATTTTTTTATTGGTTTTCTGGTGTCGGGTTTTAGTAGTGGTGTTCTTTGTTTTTCGGGTAATAAACAGATTTGATGAATCTGATTATGACTCCTCTTGGTTGGATGTTAGCTTGAAAATTGATATATCATATCCCAATTTGGTGGCTCGGATTTAGGTTTTTGGGGAAAGGACTTTGTCGATGGTGACTGCTGCTTTACACTCTACCCCTCAAAGGACCGTTGTTAAGATTGTTAAATGGTGGCAGATCCAAGGCGCTAATATTGGCCATATGCATCACCAAGAGGCATTATTCTGTGGGTGGTTGATAGTAAGTTCTCTTCATGCTCTGGTGCCGAATTTGTGCCGGGTGTCTGTGGGTGTTCTGCTTGTATGGTTTCTCTCATATTATTGATTGTTTCTTTGCCCATCGAGCGGTGGATCCTTTGGGATTAATTCATTTGAATCACCACCTCTTACTATAGCATCATTGCCGATGACAACGATTTTCTTTCTACAGATTTTGGTGAAGAGATGGCACTCTTTTCTGGTGTTCTTGTCAGTGACTACCCCAATTAGTTTGGTTATTATTATAGTTAATGTTGTTATTATGGTTAGAGTTTATATTTTGGGCCTTTAGTTTGTGGCCCTTCTTTATTCTCTTGTTGGATTATGTACTTCCCTATCCTTATAGTAATGAAATATCATTATATCTTACAAAAAAAAAAAAGGAAATGAGGCCACTAGTCACTATCCTGATTTGGCCTAAATGGTAGAAAATCATTTCGTTTGCTCTGTAGAGAGATAGAGATGCAATGTCTGTAATGAAGTTCTTTATCAATTATCACTCAATCTTTTTTAATACCTTTTTCACATTTACAAGTGTCACTCTTTGCCTCCAAAGTTACTTTTTTTTCAACTCATTTTTATTTCATCCAGTTATGTCTACTAAAGGTTTAAGTGGATTAAGTTAAAATTTGAAGTAGACAATTAAACACTTACATGTGTAGAAGAAAACATTGACAAGTGTGTAATAGAAAAGCTTCACAATATAATTGAGGTATAAATCATCAGAATTACATGTATATAACACGAGAACAATAACACCTCTAGGGAAGTTACCTGATAGAAGGAAAGAACTTGGGAGAAATCTCTGAAACTTTCTCCAAGGTGGCATTTGATGGATGCAAAAACGTCGGGAACAATAACGCCGCCGGGATAGACGAGCGCCTCGCTCTGGTTATTGGGCAGTTCGATGACTCTGGCCTTGCATCCAAATAATTGAACGTCCCTGCAAACATCATATCCTAATCCAATTGCAGTGACCGCTTTCTCAGCTGCCGAATGTGGATCCAAGCCTACATTCCTTAAGCTCATCATTCAACTTTCCCTAATTCATTGAAGACAACCAACACAAGAAGTCAATAACAACTAGTTATTCACTTGCTCGGCCAAATTTTCTGAGGTTATCGTAGGCCCCACTGTGAAACTCCATTCACGCAGGACGAAAGTTGCAGCTTCTCTTCCTTGCCGACTTCCATGCCTTGGTACGCTGACTTCCATCGCTATATATATAGCACACATGGCTACCAAATTGCTCTTAAGCTTTGGACCTATCCTTAGGTCTATAGTTTAAGCCTTTGGGGAGGTGTATTCCTTCCTGTGTGGTTGGAATAAATCCCCAAGCACTTGTGTGGTATGAAAGAGGGGACAATACTTATCATGGGAGGGACCAAGCCTGTATGGCAGTGGGTGAACCATGGCCGGCCGTGTCAAGCCTGTGTGGCAGTGGGCGGGTCGTTACATAAAAAATGTCAACACTTGTTTCCATTTCAATAATCGAAAAGTAATAAAGATAGAATTCTATGGGCATACAAAAGAGTACAATTGTACCTTGGCTAGGCACTAAACCACATCTAGGATTTTCCAATATACCTTCGTTGGGTACCGAACCATAACTAGGTAGTGTGCCTCTAGCACGTAATCACATCACAAAATACAGTAACACATACATACAATTATTCACATAGTGTATGAAGGATGACAGTCCCTAAATTAAAGTCTTATCAATCCCTTTTTAATGTGCCTTGTAAAACATGTCGCTTCCGGCTTTTGACTTGGTCCTAAAATATTAAATGTACAAGAAATAGCTCATGACCTATCCAAGTATCATTTTATACTCTTCCATAGTGTTTTTTGTGGTTATATTAGTCTATGGTGAAAGTTTACCGAAATGCCCCCGGGACTCTGAACCAGCCCCTCGGAACCTGACCCGATGGCACGATTTTCCAAAATTTTGACTAGGGCTATCCTAACGTATTTTTGCCCAAGGAATCCTTTTTCGGGCTCAAAATCACCAAATTCAGTATCAAATTACAAAAATACCCTTGACAACCCTGATTTAGGGTTTTAGGGTTTTAGGGGCGTTTTCGTAATTGTGCTTTTTTGGACTTCTTCAAAAATGTCACCAACTGTAACCCCACTTATTTTTTCCTCTTGAATCTAATGGAATCATATATTTCATGACAATTCAATTCCTTCCCCCAGATCTGGTGTTGGCCGAAACTTTGGTAAGAAAAAGGGAAAATTGGACTTATGTGTTTTAGCTTTTAAAGCTTATACCTTTTCACTTATAATCCCTTATTAACTCATTTAAACACATTCTAATCATGATTTAAAGAAATTTAGGAAGCATAACCATTAATCATGATTACTATGTCCATGTAGCATTATTTTAAAGCAATTAAACATGTGCTCATCTTCATAAATCATAAACTAATCCCCTACCATATGATAATGACACTTGGCATGTTTATGAGCCAAATAATTATTTCTCCCTCCAATTTATTTATTTCACAACTTATACAATCGCCATTACATCTTTCTTTTTCAAATTCGCAACAATTAGCAATTTTGGTAGATTTTCTGACCAAACTTTGAAAAATCATAACTAAATTTTTAGACATTGTTTTGGAGTGATTATAAAGGCTATGGAACTCATATTGAGTCTAGTTTCAAGGAAAAATATGAACTTTAGTCAGTTGGAAGCACATCATTCCCAGATTTCATTTCTTTGACCGCTGCTCCAGAGACTTTCCAGATTTTCTTGGCTAACCTCAAAAATCCATAACTCTTTGTACATAGCTTCAATTGATCATATGACCTATCAAATTAAAGCTTAGGATGTGTACTTTCATTCTGTAAAATTTCATAATTTTTGCTCATCATTTGATCTTCCAAAACCACATGACAAACTCACTGTCTCACATGTGTTTTCATTAAAAACATTGTTCACCTTTCAATTTTTAATATTTAATTCCTTTGGCCTAAAATATTCACCATTTTATTGAATATATAAAATAATCACAATATATTCTTGGTGAAATAAAATTTGGGGTGTTACAGTTCTCCCCCAAATAAATTTCACCCTCGAAATTTGCTACACGTTCATAACCGTAAACTCTGGGGTAATACTTCTGCGTACGTCCTACTGACATCATATCGCTGATCAAGATTTGCCTATACAAACTAAGATCCCTAGCTTTCCTTGATTGACTTTTTGCTCATAAATCATCATATACGCCATATGCACTGTTTTACGGCTCAATGCGTCAGTGACAACATTAACCTTCCCTGGACAACATTTACATTCCAAGTCTTAATCTTTCAATAACTCTATCCACTTACATTGCGTCATATTTCGCTCCTTTTTTATCATACACACCTTTCAATCTTTGCCTACTCGTATCTGGGATTCAATTCCCTTCCCAATCATGCCATCTAGCATCACTGAAGATAACAAAGGTCCACTATGGATATAGGATTATCAATGTTGGTAGTTTAATAAACTTTCATTTCAACTTTCCGAAGCTCCTCTCATTGTCATCATCCCATACATAATGTTGAGTTCCAGGAAAATTTCGATATAAACATCTCATAATAATCAACAAGACTCAGAACACTGCGTATCACAACCATAGTTTCCGGCCTTCTTAGTTCAGTACTGCTTCCACTTTACCAGGGCCCACTAGGATCCCTTGCTATGAGATTACGTGGCCCATAAATGTTACCTCTGAAAGCCATAACTCACATTTACTCGACTTGGCATAGAGTTGTTTTTCCTCTTACCATGCTCAATTCTATTCGCAATTGTTACTCACGTGTCATTTTACTCTGTGAGTTCACCAATAGATCATCAACCAACCAGATTTCGAGGATTACCACTAAGCCATATAGCCATGCAACAATAGACAATCAAGTCTACTAGTGACTCATGTCCCTCGACATTCATTATGCTATTCATATCTACATCGACTGTGACAACCCTGACACCCGTGGGTGTAGGCACATTCTATTCATATGGGAATCTATGCATATTTACCAATTCTACTACCCTTTCTAGTGTTAGGATCGACAGGCAGACCGGAAGAATTTTAAAATTTTCGCCAATTCTAATCGAGGATCTATCAACAGCGTTTAAACCAAGTTAAAAAGATTCGTACCTTTTTGGAAACAGGGATTGCGATCTCTAGGAGCCAACACTTTAGGTCCACTCCCTCTACCGGTATCCACAAAAATGCTCTCCAACACAGACTGCGTGCTAGCGCCTCCAATATCTCCTAGGGTTTCCCTTACAGCTCACAATTCTTATATATGTATGAGTATATCTGCTCTATCAAGTTTATAACCTATGAGGGCTATATTCGAATTTCAAAATTAATCTTTTTTAAGTTCAAAATTAATTAAAAATTAATTATTTTGATGAGCTAATTAAATAAATTCAGTTTAAATTAAATCTGTCCAACATTTTTAATTTAACCTATTTATTTAATTCAAATAAAAAGCCATTAAATTTAAGTTATCTTCATAAATTAAATCTGAGATATCATATCTCTATCATGTTAGTTATTAAATTTAATTTATCTTAATAAATTAAATTTAAAACTAACACAATATAATAATATCATATAACACACACATATATAATAAGTATTTCGAAGGTACATATATATATATATATATAATATTAATGAATTTTATATTATATATATAAATATAAAATTCGTCCACTTTAAATTATACATTATCTTGTGTTGGGTCATTCTTGTGTGCGACCCTGTAGGCCCATACGAAGTTGGCAGTGGGCCAATAACTGTACTAACCCACAAATCACAAGCGGCCTCTAGCAAGATATTATGACTACCCAATTCATATGAGGATCGTTAACACGATACAACATGTCATACAACCATGTTACGTCCCTTTTGTCACATGATATATCGATCAAGGATGAGGCATGGATAATGTCATCCTCTTATTCCTGACCATTACTTTCTCGATTCCTGAGTAGTCTGACAATAGAAATGGAAACTCCTTTCCATCGTAGGATGACTATACATTTCTCAGACTCACTCATCGAGGGGCCCAGTAATATCTCTCTACTAATATGAGGGACAAATTCCATCTTGATCATTCATATTCCTCTACATGAAAAACCAACAAGCCCGATTGTAGCCTTTATCATCACCAGGTCAAAAGTAACTTTTGACTAGTTCAAAACTTAGCAACTCTCATGTAGAAATCCATGATGACCTCAGGTCAAAGGGTATTGTGACGTGGTTGTACATGAGAAAAGCTTATGACTTGATCCATGTAGCTTTCTCATAGTGGGTCGGTCCAGCACCTTGTACTCTTACAAGTGCCTAAGACTTTGATTCATATCTCCATATCTTATCAAAGTCATACTGGTCTTGTTTCATCTCTGCTCCTGACAGATGACCGACCAGGGACATTTTAGGATAATCTTTGTGAATTATACAAGGATACAATTATCACAGTCAACATGCAAATAATATGATAACAGAATGGAGAAATTTCATTAAATTAATAATGTTCAAAGTACAATGATTGGCCCTTAGGGCACAATTTCCAACATCTAGGGTAGCCCATTCATATCATCTGAAACAATTTCCAGAGAATTCCTAAACCTAACAGGCTGTCAAATATGATTCCCTACCATCCTTTATTCATACTTTTCAACAAACTATTTGTTATTCACCAATAAACTCATAGTAAAGCCTCAGGTTTGTAGGATAGCAAGTAGTTCAATTCTTTCTATTATTAGGATACTTTACCCTCATTGTACAGGGAAACCAAAAGCCACTCATACATTTTATTCTCTGGCTCAATCTTGAGACCCTATATTATGGTTACCTTTGTTCTATCAAGAACTATGCTCATTCCCGTTCTGCCAATATATTGCACTACAACCCACGCAGATCACCTATCACACAATTTACACTACACAGATCGCATACCACACAAAGATTACATACCACTTAGACTATGCCCCATAAAGATCACATAAGTTTCCATATAGAAGACCACACAAGTCATTATACAGCAGACCACACAGTTCACTACATAGGTCAACACAAAGTAGACCACACAGGTCACCACACAGTAGACCACACAGTTCGTACCACACATATCACCTCACTTGGACCACACAGGTCACACCACATAGATTATCTTATCATAGACCACATAGATCACATCACCACAAACCACTTAGTAAGTTAATCCCTGAAAGTTAGAGCTTGCATTTGATTGCCAGTACCACCCATATGTATTTCTCACGTTCTTCTCTACTTCTCAAGTTAATTAGAACATCGACACTAAATCTATCATATGCTAATCAAACTTTAGTCAACAATTCTATTCAAATACCCCACTTATATCTCTAATCAAGACATTAGGGCAAGTTTTCTCACCCATAGATGTGATATCAAATTATACATATATTCATATACATTCAACCCTAAATGTATCACACAATTAAATAGAATATGTATAGTGAGTCTTAATACCAATACTACTCGTAAAACATATTCATTAATTCAGTTTGCATTAGGGGTCATCTCAGGCGACCCATATGCCTTCTCATGAGTAATCTCCTCTTTGCCCCAAGCTTTTGAGCTAAGTTCCTTGGTTTGTTGCTGTTGTGGACAATCTCTAACAAAATGACCTGGCTTTCGGCCTGCTTTAGCCTTTTATAGTTCCCTTCAAACAATTCACCCTTATTCTTCCATTCTTGTGTGGAACTCCCACTACCAGACATATTCCTGTAGTTGTCACTTCTGTTAGGGTGCAAGCTTGACAAGTCATTCTTGGTGAGTCGACACTCTTCAACTATTTTGGCAAACACTATAAAGTATTTAGAAATCAATTTCTTTCTCAATTCTAGCTTCAACCCTCGTATCAAAATATCAGAGCTCCACTCCTCATCATCTCGATTTCTTAGGTACGAGAAATGCCAAGACAATCTGGCATAATATGCCAGGTACTTATTGAAGCTCTCTTTATTATCCTGTTGTATGTTAAGAAATTCCTTTTCCTTCGCTAACTTGTCTGATTGAGAGAAATCTCTTTCATTAAATTTTCCTTAGAACATTTTCCATGTTTCTGGAATATTCTATACATGTAAAATCCACTCTATATTCCTCCACCATACATATGCCTCTTCATCTAATTTGCGAACAACAAGCTGAACCTTAATATCATTGGATGACGTCAGTCTTGTGAAAATTTGCTCCAGTACGGTTAACCATTTTTCTGCTTGCAGAGGACTGAATCTCCCTCGGAAGGTAGGAGGTTGTTGTTTCTCAATTTGCTTAACCCATGTTTGAAAAACATTTACTTCATACACAAGCATGGGTGGTGGCTCCCGATAAGGTTGCTTAGGTAGATTACGTTCACCTTCATTTCTTTCAAGATATTCTAATCTTTCCTGTCTTTATTGTACCTCACGCAATTCATCTCTGAGATTGTTTATCATGGTTTGTCGTGGTGTCATCTTGCAATGAATTTGTTGCATAGAGTCTGGGCTATCTTCCCAATATAGGTCATAATCTCCTTCGCTTGTATGCATCATCTTGGTATCTCGATCAGCGTATGGGCCTTCCACGCTTCTACTGCGCTACTTTGATACCGCTAGTACCATCCTGATACCACTATCACAAGTGCGGGTATCGTTGCTATATACATAGGAACTACTGATACCGTCAAATGATTCTACTACTTCCTGATACCAATGATTTTGCATGCACTGATTCTACTACATCTTGATACCACTGATACCATCCTTATACCATTGTTACCACACTGATATCATCTCCAGATGCACCAGTACCACCAATATTGCAATCTGGGTACTAATATCACCTTTGAGTGACCTAATACCCATATTCTCTAATACCGATATCAATGTCCTGATACCTGCTCCCTTGGTATCCTTGTCTCCATAGACTGCTGCTCCTCAGAAATATTCTGACTAGGGGTACCCTGGCTCACCAACGAGAGTAATCCCTCATGTTCCTTGCTCGAACTACTTAAACTAAAACCGCTACAGTTCCTATCACTATGCAAACAAACCATATCAATATACAATTCTGATAATGTTAGAACTGCTTATTAGCTCTGATACCAAAAATGTCAACACCCATTTCCATTTCGATAATCGAAGAGTAATAAAGACAAAATTCCATGGGTATACAGAAGAGTACAATTATATTAATAAAAGTATTTATTTACAATCCCAACATTGTTCGTAAACTAAATACAAAATACAGCAGAAATACTAATAATTACAGGATTCCCAAAATATCTTAAGATTAGACTAATTATAACCTCCGTCTTTAACCTTGCCTCATGACACATGCCAATCACTTCTCTATATCTGCACCATTGCCTTTCGACCTACTGACACCCTTTGAGATGTTTATTTTTTAGAAAAAGGGTGAGATTCTGAAAAATCCCTGTAGAAACATACGATCGACATATAAAATGTGAAAATTAAATATGCAATGCACTATATTAGGAAAAAATGAAAGTTTGATTCCATTTACATATAATTACCTCAACTGAGTCATCGACTACAACTAGGATTTTCGATATTGTACCTTGGCTGGGCACTGAACCACAACTAGGTACTATGCCACTAGCACGCAATCATATCACGAAATATAATAACACATACATGCAATTATTCACGCAATCGTAATTATGCATTTTTGGCCTTTTCCGAAAAAGTGACCAACTGTAACCACACTTATTTTTGCCTCCTGAATCCAATGGAATCATATATTTCTTGAAAATCCAACTCCTCCCCCAGATCTGGTGTTGGCCAAAACTTTGGTCAAGAAAAAGGGAAAATTGGACTTTTGTGTTTTAGCTTCCAAAGCTTGTACCTTTTCACTTTTAATCCCTTATTAACTCATTTAAACACATTCTAATAATGACTTAAAGAAATTTGGCCAGCATAACCCCTTAGGTTTAGGAATTTCCAAATTTACAACTTGACCAAAAATCACCAAACCAACCACAAACCTCAATAACAACATTATACAAGAATAGATCTAAGCACTGCTACAAAAAAGGGTTTTCGTAGCACCCTTTTTGTAGCTCTTATTCTACTAAGTGCTACAATTATAATGGAATAAACATATTTTAGCACTTAAAAATGTAGGCGCTACAATAGGTTCCTTCTTCAAAATAAACAATTTGCATAGTATAGCACTTTATTAAATAGGTGCTATAATAAGTTCAATTATTTTTAAAAGAAAAATTATACATTTTAAAAGAAATCCTAGGAAAAGCACTATAATATGTTTTAAATATTTTTTTATAGAAATAAAATAAAATCTAGTGTAGCTCTCTTCCAAAAAAAGCTATAATAGCTTTTTAGTATATTTAAAATAATCTTTTGAGAAAAATATTTAAAATAATATATTGTAGCGTTTTTTCAGAGAAAGTGCTCTAATAGAGTTTTGTAATATTATTTAGGGTGAAGGTGCAAAAATACACATGTGATTGTCCTCAAAGTGCACCCAACACCAAATACTTTTTTTAGGTGCAAGAGTGACTATGTGGTTACAAAATAGGTGTAAAAATACCCTTTAACTGTTAGTTTGACTTTTTGACCTTGAAAGTGATGATGTGTACGATGACATGGATGCTAGAGTGACATTTTGGAAAAAAAACTTGCTGACTGGTAAAGCTTTGCAATTCATATTACCCACTTTTCACTATTTTAGTACCACATTCGCTGAAGTAGATTCAAATCTAAATGCAGAGTGCTTCACTTACTCAACAGAGTTGTTGCCCTAAAAATCATACTGATTGTTCAATTTTTTCCCAACCCTAGATTCCCAATATTATTAAATTAAAATCATTATAATACATATATTATATTACTAATTTTTATTAAATTATATGATTTATTAGGAAATTTTGATTTTCAGCAAGTTTTTTTTTTCAGAATGTCACTCCAGCGTCTATGTCATCATACCCATCATCACTTTCAGGATAAAAAAGTTAAACTAACGGTCAAACAGTCAAACTAACAGTCAAAGGATATTTTTGCCCCTATTTTGTAACCACATAGTCACTGTTGCACCTAAAAAAAGCATTTGGTGTTGGGTGCATTTCGAGGACAATTACATGTGTATTTTTGCACCTTAACCCTATTATTTAACCCTAATGTTACCCCACTAACTAGCCCCCATCACCATTAGCCCACAAACTCAAACGGCCGAAAATATTTCCCTTTTCGTCTTGCGAGACTCTGTTCTTCTTTGAAACTAGCTGTAACCCCCTTCATGATTAAGGCCGAGATTTAGTTCATAAACACGTAATTGATGTACAATTAGAGACCTTAGACGATTTTGGGACTTAATTAAAATCAAACTTCCTAAAATCATGGCTTACAAAAATTTTACAAAATCTGTTCATGACGGTCTCATATTCACATTTCAATACTAAATGGCCTGTACAAGTTGATTTCATTCACAAATATCAGAGTATAGAGCAAATTCCTGACACACTCGGGTTCCATTTATTAAATAAGGGATTTACAAAGGCACAAAGCCCACAATTCATTACCCTTAACTTGGGGATTACACAAAACTATACTACCAATCCCAATATACACAATTGTTTCCCAAAAATATCTAAAAGATATACATGATAACCAATACCCAAAATATACTTCTAAATCAGAGCTCATCCGTTCTTCGTCGCCCGCTTTCCCTTTGATCCTTCTGCCCTGTCTAAAACATGGTTTTTGGGAGAGTGAGATTCTAATGAATCCCCATAGTAACAAATCAATCATATAATGTACAATAATATTGCATGTAAGCAAATCATTAACCACAACAAGCAACTACAACGGCAATGGTTAGTATGACACATGTCATCCCTTACGATTGCTCACGCTGAATTGCTCACGTTGCATTGCATCACACCAATCCACACAATACATTTAACCACAGCTGGGATTCATATAATGCATTTCATACACAAGCCATACAGGCAAGATACACACAGCCCACGGCTGGATTCTCAAACGCCGCCCCACGGGTCGGATTCACAATATCTATGTCGATTACGACGGCAGTTCAACGGCCGACCTAGAGATGACCACCGTCAATCCCTACACGGCTCACGCTGACTTGCTCATGCCGTAATGGACCATGGCACACATTTCACAAATTCAACGATAAGTTATGCATGCCAAAACATCATACATAATATGAGAGAAGAGCCACTACCTTGATCCTTTCGGGCGTACTCCGGCACCGGTCTCTCCCGCCTAGGGCAAATGTCTTACACATCATTGGGCATAAAATCAGGAAATCTTTTCCTCATGTCCGCTTCCGCCTCCCAAGTCGCTTCTCTTGGAGACATACCCTTCCAGACCACCTTCACAAACGGTAAGCTTCGGTGCCTGAGCTTCCGCTCTTCTCGGTCAAAGATACGCTCTGGCTCTACCGCATAAGTGAAATTATCTTGCAACTCAACCTCTTCATACTCAATGATATGCTCAGGGTCTGGTTGGTACTTCTTGAGCTGCGAGACATGGAATACATCATGCAATCTACTCAAACTCGGGGGTAGGGCTATCCGATATGCTATAAGTCCGATTCGTGCCAGAATCACAAACGGACCAATGTATCTCAGACTCAGCTTCTTTCGCTTAATCGCTCTCCCAATGCCTGTGATCAGAGACACTCTCAAGAAAATATGATCCCCCACTTCAAACTCAAGAGGTCTTCTCCTCTTATCAGCATAGCTCTTCTGACGACTTTGTGCCGTAAGGAGCCTCTTCCTGATAACTCAGATCTGCTTAGCGGTTTGGTCAACAAGATCCGGCCCATACAACTTCCTCTCAAACAACTCTGACCAGCACAATAGTGACTGGCACTTTCTTCCATACAGTGCTTCATACGGAGCCATTTGAATGCTCGCATGGTAACTGTTGTTATAAGCAAACTCAGCCAATGGAAGATAGTAGTCCCACTTTCCTTTGAAGTCTAGGACACATGCTCTCAGCATATCTTCTAAAGTCTGGATAGTCCTCTCTGACTGTCCGTCTGTCTGAGGATGGTAGGCCGTGCTAAACCTCAATTAAGTACCCATATCTTCATGTAAAGCCTTCCATAATCTTGAAGTAAACCGAGGATCTCTATCGGAGATAATATTTTTTGGTGTACCATGGAGTCTCACAATCTCTTTGATATATATCTCAGCCAGCCTATCAGGAGAATAGCTAGCGTTGATGGGTATGAAGTGCGCAGACTTCGTGAGCCGATCAACAATCACCCAGATCGCATCGTAATTCTTGATCCTGGGCAAACCCACTACTAGATCCATGGTCACACTCTCCCACTTCCATTCTGGAATTTCTGGACTATGAAGCAAACCTGGCGGTCTCTGGTGCTCAATCTTCACCTTTTGACAGGTAAGACACCACGCCACATACTTTGTCACATCACTCTTCAACCCTGGCCACCAATATATAGATTTCAAATTGTGATACATCTTGGTCATACCGGGGTGAAGAGTATACTGACTCTTATGAGCCTCATCAAGAATTCTCAATCTCAACTCAGCCTTCAGTGGTACATAGATTCTCTTCTAATAACGCACCAGTCCACTTGGTGACAAATCATAGTCTCGATTCTCTCCTCGCTCAATCATAGCTCGGATCGACTGGGCTAGCTCATCATGCATTTGAGCCTCTTCAATCTCAGTCCTCAGGTCATTCTCCCCTTGGACCACACCATAACTGGCACATAGGATATCCTTTGAGAGATTTAAATCCCGAAAATCCTCTATCAGTTTCCATTCCTAGATCATCATCATTGGCACTAGCACCGCCTTCCGACTCAAAGCATCCGCGACAACATTAGCCTTACCCGGATGATATTTGATCTCCAGGTTGTAATCTTTCAGCAACTCCATCCACCGACGCTGTCTCATGTTCAACTCTTTCTAATCATACAAATATTTGAAACTTTTGTGGTCGTAGTACAGTTCCACTGTCACACCATATAGGTAATGACGCCAAATTTTCAATGCAAACACAATTGCCGCAAGCTCCAGATCATGAGTGGGGTAGTTCATCTCATGCGGTTTCAGCTGTCGAGAGGCATAGCCACCATACGTCCCTGCTGTATTAGGACACACCCTAACCCCTGCTTACTCGCATCACTATACACGACGTAAGCCTCACTGGGATCAGGTATAATCAACACTGGTGCCGTAGTCAATCTCTCCTTCAGCACAGTGAAACTCCGCTCACAACATTCATCCCACAAAAATGGTTGATCCTTCCTCGTGAGCTTGGTCATCGGCAATGCAATACGTGAGAAGTTCTGAATGAACCTCCGGTAATAACCAGCAAGACCCAGAAAGCTGCGAATCTTAGAAACAGTTTCTGGTCTTTTCCAATCAAGTACTGCTTCCACCTTACTGGGATCCACCGATACCCCGTCTCGAGAGATCACATGGCCAAGGAACTTCACTTTCGTAAGCCAAAACTCACATTTGCTCAATTTGGCATAGAATTGCTTTTCCCGCAGAATTCTCAACACAATTCTCAGATGTTGCTCATGATCCTCCCTACTCTTGGAGTAGATCAAGATGTCGTAGATAAACACAACCACAAACTAGTCAAGATACTGTCAGAAGATGCGATTCATATAATCCATGAATACCGCTGGTGCATTTGTCAAACCGAAAGGCATCACAAGGAACTCATAGTGCCCATATCTCGTTCTGAAAGCGGTCTTCGGAATGTCCGCCACCTTCACACGCAACTGATGATATCCCGACCTTAGATCAATTTTGGAGAATACGCACGAGCCAGACAATTGATCTAACAGGTCATCAATCCTTTGGAGTGGATACTTATTCTTAACAGTCACCTTGTTAAGTTCTCGATAATCTATACAAAGCCTCAAGCTTCCATCTTTTTTTTTCACAAATAACACCGGAGCTCCCCACGGTGATACACTGGGTCGGATGAATCCTTTCTCAAGCAATTCTTCAATTTGCTTCTTCAACTCTGCCATTTCATTCGGGGCCATACGATATGGGGCTTTCGATATCGAACCAGCTCCAGGCACAATCTCAATTGGGAATTCCACTTCCCTTTCTAGAGGCAATCTACTAAGATCGTCTGGAAATACCTCAGGCAATTCATTTACCACAGGTATACTCTCTATAGCTTCACTTGACTCTCCCTGAACAGAGAAGAACACCCTATACCCTTGACATCCCTTCTCAAGATATCTCTCAGCTTTAGCCGTTGAAAGTAAATTCAAACTGGCATTTACATTGCTATCCCGCTGTGCACTACGGAAAGTAATCATCTTATTACCACAATCAAGCAATACATCATTTGTTGTCAACCAGTCAAAACCCAGAATAACTTCCAGTTGTTGGATTGGCAGACAGATTAAATCTACTGTAGACTCACGAACCTCAACAACTATCACACAATTTAAACAGGCTTCGGCCGCCACGGCCTTGACACCCATCGGCGTCGACACAACCAAATCAAATGGTAGTCTATGCACATGCAATCCCAGGCGCTTTACACAGTCATAAGCTATGAACGAATGACTTGCACCTAAGTTGAACAAAGTTTCTAACTCATTATCACCAAGAAGAATTTTAACTTGCATCAATTCAGGCGACTTCCGGGCTTCCTCATGTGTCATCGCGAACACTCGACCCTGATTCCTGGGCCTTTACTCTGCCGGCTGTCGTAGGCACTTAGAAGAAATGTGACCCACTTGCTTGCAATTGAAACAGATCACCTCTCCAGCACATGTTTTGCCCGGATGGTACTTTCTGCACTGATTACACATTGGTCCCGCTGGAGGTCTCTAATCACTACGACCCCCAGGTTGGTAGGGCTTCTTGCTACCACCCCCAGATGAGGATCCTTGCCCCTTCCGCTTCTGGGAAGTATTAGCCTTGCTAGGCTTATTCCGGCTACCACTACCCTTAGATGGGTACAACTCTCTCAGATTATACTCAACAATTCTACACTCTTCCACAGCTTTATTGAAGTTAGTAAACTGATGGGCAGCTAACCTCTTCTTCAATTCATGCCTCAATCCCCAGATTAGCATAGCAGAGCTCTACTCCTCATTATCTCTTTCTCGAAGATAGGCAGAGTACCGTGACAATCGAGTGAAACGGGAAAGATACTCGTCAAAGCTCTCCGTATCTCCCTGCTTGTTAGCCAGGAACTCGGACTCTTTCTCAAGCCTCACCGACTTGGGGAAATACTTCTTGTTGAATTGCTCTTCAAATACCTCCCAAGTCAATGGTACATTATGGTTCTTCAATGACGTGGTGATGTTCTTCCACCACCGGTCTGCATCCCCTTCTAGCTTATACACAGCTAGTTTTGCCTTCACCTCTGTAGGGCATTCGAGGACTTCAAAAATCTTTTCTAACCGGTTCAATCAGTCCTCAGCAACTTGGGGATCAAACCTCCCTCTGAACACCGGAGGCATATGCTTGTAAAACTTGGAGACCCAAGAATTCAAGTCCCTCCCCTCACGAACCGGCACCCCCTGAGACTCTTGATTAGGCACCGTGTGAGGTGGGGATTCGTGAGATCCATTAGACCCCTCAGCTGTCTCCTCATGATGAGTCTCTAGTTGAGTCTCCTCATGAGTTGACTGGGCCCTTCCCTCATTTCGCTTGGCCCTTTCCTCTCTGAGCTCTTCTCTCAGCTCAGCTATCATGTCCCTTTGTTCCCGTATGAGATCCATCATCTCTCACATTGGATCAGGAGGATTATCATTAAGTTCCTCCACCTCTGGGTCCTGTTTTCTGACTCTAGTAAGAGGGCGAACCATTTAGTCTTTATCACTACAAATGATTCACCACATCAGTACCTTAGCCAATGTATACACATAATCCATAACATTTATCTCAATCCACAATTGGTAGAAATACTCATGTGTATACGCAACAAGCACTTATCAATCAATACGCTACCCTAGACTCAAGGATTAAGGTCAACTAAGGAGCTATCCTAGCAAATCCTCACCTTGCCAAGAACTATAGCTCTGATACCACAAATGTAACCCCCTTCATGATTAAGGCCGAGATTTAGTTCATAAACACGTAATTGATGTAGAATTAGAGACCTTAGAGGATTTTGGGACTTAATTAAAATCAAACTTCCCAAAATCATGGCTTACAAAAATTTTACAAAATCTGTTCATGACGGTCTCATATTTACATTTCAATACTAAATGGCCTGTACAAGTTGATTTCATTCACAAATATCAGAGTATAGAGCAAATTCCTGACACACTCGGGTTCCATTCATTGAATAAGGGATTTACAAAGGCACAAAGCCCACAATTCATTACCCTTAACTTGGGGATTACACAAAACTATACTATCAATCCCAATATACACAATTGTTTCCCAAAAATATCCAAAAGATATACATGATAACCAATACCCAAAATATACTTCTAAATTAGAGCTCTATCCGCTCTTCGTCGCCCGATTTCCCTTTGATCCTTCTGCCCTATCTAAAACATGGTTTTTGGGAGAGTGAGATTCTAAGAAATCCCCGTAGTAACAAATCAATCATATAATGTACAATAATATTGCATGTAAGCAAATCATTAACCACAACAAGTAACTACAACGGCAATTACAACGGCAATGGTTAGTATGACACATGTCATCCCTTACGATTGCTCACGCTGAATTGCTCACGTTGTATTGCATCACAGCAATCCACACAATACATTTAACCACAGCTGGGATTTATATAATGCATTTCATACACAAGCCATACAGGCAAGATACACACAGCCCACGGCTGGATTCTCAAACGCCGCCCCACGGGTCGGATTCACAATATCCATGTCGATTATGACGACAGTTCAACGGCAGACCTAGAGATGACCACCGTCAATCCCTACACGGCTCACGCTGACCTGCTCACGCCATAATGGACCATGGCACACATTTCACAAATTCAACGATAAGTTATGCATGCCAAAACATCATACATAATATGAGAGAAGAGCCACTACCTTGATCCTTCCGGGCGTACTCCGGCACCGGTCTCTCCCGCCTAGGGCAAATGTCATACCCTAGAATCATGATTAGGGACGAAGAGTTAAATTCTATTCCAAGACTTAATTAACTTGAAATACTTAATTTTGGTTATCATAATTGACCCTTAAGAGGACACAAATGCCTCTAACAAAGGCCCTAAAAGGTTGGGAAACAATAGGTTAGAGATCTCCTTTCGAAAACTCAAAGTGCTGGAACACAGGGGTTGGCCGCGACTAGCCCTTCCTTGGGCCGCGGCCAAAATTTGGTCAGAAGGCCGTGGGCCGCGGCCAGCCACTCATGGGCCGCAGCCAGCCACTCGTGGGCCGCGGCCAAGAAATTTCCTGACTCTTGGCTGAATTCGCAAAACCATAACTAATTGTAGAAAAATTAAAACGGAGTGATTCCAAAGCCAAATGAAAGGTATATGAGTCCTCTTTCAAGGAAAAATATAGTCCATCTCTGGAAATCACTACACAAATACAGAATCACCAAAAACTAAACACTACTCCAAAACAGAGTTCTGTTTCAATCCCAAACTTTGGACAACCATATCTCACAGACTTCTAAATGAAATGACACAAAATATATGTTCATTTTGAATCTTGGGATGTGAACTTTAAGACTGGAAAGTTTCATAATTTTCTAATACCATTTGGTCATTCAAAACGCTCGTGCAAACGGACTGTGCAAAACAGAGCTTAAACAAGATAGATTTCCAACTTTTCCCAAGTGATCCAATTGAATCCAAAATCAATAACCAAGCTTATTCCCACACAAAATCACTCAAGGAATCCAATAGGAATGTCAAAATCACCAAAATCCTATTCCATTATGATGCTTTGGTTTTGGGTAACATTAAATACTAAACTCTCAAAATTTCCAAACTTAACAATTTCAAACCCAATCAAATCTATCTATCCAAAATGCATTCCAACATACAAATTCCATACCAAACATATACCAAACTCTCAATGGCCCTCATTTTCAAAAATGGCCCAAGAATTCTAGAAAATCCAAGTTAATCCATTTGGCATAAAACATAGATAGATAGATAGGTCTCACTCACCTTATCAACTTTCTCAAAGGGAGTTCTTGATTCACCACCTCCCAAAATTTCGTGTGGCCACAAATCACAACCAATGGACAAACTACAACCATAGAAATGTTGCTCTTAACTCAAGGATCAACTTTAATGAAGGGAGTTTGAGCAATATAGGTCATTTTCCTTACCTTTTTCAAGCTTTCTTCCCTTCCCTTTCCCCTTCCATGGCTGACGAGAGAGAGAGAGCAAGAATGAGAGAGATGAGATGGAGTGTGAGGAAGAAGAAACAATAATACTCCCCCCATACCTCCAGCCGAAAGAGAGAGAAGAGAGGAGAGAAAAAAATAATATTTTTATCCCACTTGTCTTACACACACATGCACTCTCTCTCCCATACTCTCTTTGCCACATGTCAAATTGCTATTGGCTCTCACCAAATAAGTCACCAATTAACTTATCTAATCTCTCCATTAGCCATTTTAATCACACATCTCATTTTCTCTTAGTTAGTAATTAATTTCTCCATTAATTACCACTTATGGCCAATATTTCCATTATTCCAATTTTTCAATAATTATGACATATTAATTTAATATTACCATAAAACACATAATAATCCCAATTAAATTCATAATTATCCATAATAATCATGATTAACCCATAATCAAAAATTGGAATATTATAATTCTCCCCCCGTTCAATAAATTTCGCCCTCGAAATTTCTTACACATCATGGGGCATAAAATCAGGAAATCTTTTCCTCATGTCCGCTTTCACCTCCCAAGTCGCTTCTCTTGGAGACATACCCTTCCAGACCACCTTCACAAACGGTAAGCTTCGGTGCCTGAGCTTCCGCTCTTCTCGGTCAATGATACGCTCTGGCTCTAAACGCTGCTTCCTTGTTGAAATCAAAAGTATATTGGGATTCTCTTCCTCCTCCCGCTTAACTCATATTATATATATATATATAACTCTATCGAACAGAGTATATCCTTTGCTCACTAAATTCTTTTTCAAACAAACGTAGATATCATATTTAAACTAGGAGTCAAAGCTATATTAATGTATGGATTTAAAAGCAGAGAATTTTTCATTAACCAAGCTAGCAACTTGTTTTGGAAAATTTGAGCACGTAATCAAGAACTTTTATTTCGGGTGTTTATGTAATTGATGCAGCTTGCAAGAGTTAGAAGGGGCTGGTGGGCCCTCTAGAGAAGGATAACATGTGCCATACACCTGACATTACTTTGATTAAATCCTTTATATCATACCAGTATGGGAATGTTACTTTAAGTTCTAAGGCTTTACTGTCTTCATTATTTTTTAAGTGTTCCCACGTGCTGGTAAGCTAGCTCCTATCCCTGAATTGGCCCTTACTCATATAACTAGCTTCATTACTCTCATCTTAACATTCAACAGCTATGTAATAAAAATCAGCTTTACAATAGATTTATTAACACCTCATGATAAGCCTTACTTGGCAATCCATGCAAACATATTAGGAAAGAGAATTAAAGATATATTTTATGAATTATATTTTGCTAATGCGTCTTATTGAGTATAAGAACAGACCCCATTACATTTTTTATCTGTCATGCCATGGAGTAGTTTGATATATATATTGACAAAGAAAGATGAAGAGTGAAAGTAAAAGTTTGATGAGTAATGTAGATAGGATAGGGACCTTTATTTTGTTTCTGAGAACATTTCTATAAAGGCAAAAGATTCAATCATGATGAGAGAAGTGTTAAAAAAATGAGTCTTTATTTCGATGGTATTAAAAAAACATAAGTTTGGTTGGTTAGAAAGAAGTGCAAGTGAAGGTGTGCTTTGTGGCATTTTTTTCCTTTTGATTTCTATACTTTAGAATGGTATCTTAGGAAGGCAAAGTAGTCTAAATTAGCGGGCTAAGAAGATATGGAGAAGAGAAAGAATATAGTTTAGGAACTCTATGCAACAGTAGCAACAAGTTCAATCTCTACTCTCTTGATTCCTTTTACCTTTTTCATCAATATTTTCTGATAGGTACAAAGTTTTTGGTGATCCCTATTTGCTGAATATCTTTCTAGCTATATGCTTTGGTTCACATTCTTAAATTGTGCGCAATGTAGTGCATTTTGAACTTGCTAGAGAAGAGTGAAGAGAATCAGAGATATAGTAATATTTATTGTTATGTATGTGGAGGAAACCATTATTAATGGGGAAATAAAGGGAAAGATTACTTTTCAAAAATTAGATGTCATTTTGTTAGGGATTGTTGTTGCTGCTATTAAAAGAAAATGGACACTGAATGAGATTGAGTGGAAGTTCTAATGATTTCTTGGAGGGCCCTTTTCCCATTTTAATCTCCAAAAGGCCTTGCACTTGACATTACTTTGATTTTTTTTTATCAGATAACATTACTTTGATTAAATCTTTTTAGCTCTATGCTTTTGTTTTTTGGGTACAATTCTAGCTTTATGCTTTGGTTTTTCATTTATCTATCTTCTTTTCATTTTTCTTTTGGTGAGCCTACAATTCTTCTTTTAAGTTCTTATGTTCTTCTAATTGATAAGGTTCTCAATCTCTACTGTATATTTTTTCACCTTACGTTGAACGCTCTTCTGATGAGCTGAACATTAATGCTTCATTATTGATTTCTTGGTGTGTGTATGCATAAATGAGTCTGGATGGCTAGCAAGAACAAGTGAGCAAAGGAGAATGTGATGTTAAGTTAAAGTATGTTCTGTGGTACTTTTTCTTGTCTCCTAAAAAGTTCAACACATTGCTCTTAAAAACCAAAAATGTCAAAACACACAGGTCTGTTTTCTTTATTCCCTTAGCTTCTTTATCTTACACTTTCATGCATGTCTTTCAATATTTTTAAGTTCTTTTCCATCCTATTATTTGATTTATCAATCTGTTTTGATGTAGTATGAATGGATATAATAAACTAGTATGAATGTAACTTCTCTTGTAAGTTTTGCGCCCATCTAGTGAACTAGGCATATTTTTTAATATAACTTCATTAATTTAATTTATATTGTCATAGTTGATATATATATATATATAATATTAATATATACATATATATATATATTCTAATAAATTTGTAATTGTAATTACTTAGAGTTATCAACTAAAGTTATCATTTTTCTAAATATTCTCTTTATTTTTTGGGGTTTTGAATATAATCATTGAAAGCTTATCACTTCTTGGAGATTCATTATGGTTTTGTTTTGTTTGAGGTAAACCTTAAACACCCATTCTTATTTTTATAATTTGTAACATATCATTGTGACACTTTTTTTTTGGGCTAAGTTTTGAATTATTTTATTTATTTTCTATTTTATATATGTTGGTAAATATCATTTCTATTATTATGGGCTGATAAAAATCAACAAGATATGCTGGATTAATTGTTTGATTAGGTACTATCAGTAAAGGAAGAGGCTTTAGGACACCAGAAACTGCTATTTTTAAGCTGTTATGCTACCAAGTTTATTTTAGTAATTTCCAACAATAGGTTTAGGGTATGGATAGAAAATGGATGTTTTCTTATCGATGTTCAAGGGAATACATAGATAGTGTGAAAACGTCTATTAGATTTGCAAGCAAGCATGCAACCGATCCTAACAAAATCTTGTGTCCTTGCTTAGCTTGTTGCTATGGAAAACATATTAGTCCACTTGATTTGCTACACTTGTATAAATCATTTAGAAACGCGGTTGCAGTGGGTGTTGTCTATAACAATACTAATGAAGTTCTGCACAGTTCCCCATTGTCCGCTAACTCCCTACGGGTTAGAGTTGACATTTACACCAATCAAGATGCCCAGTTACTATTCCCTATGGATGATGAATTGATGGTTAGGGATGTTGTGGGTTTTAATGCTACATGGCCTATAAATTTTATTGAGTCATTTGGAAAGGTAGTTAATTCTCACTTCCTTATACTTTTCCTATTTATATTTAAAACTACTTAAATTAATTTCATTATATTTATAGGTTGTTCATTCAAAGGGAAAACAAGCTACAATTGTTGGTGATAAATCTAAGAACTCAAAAACTGTATTAAAAAAGAAAAGCTCAGGTGCACAAACAAGTCAGAAAACAATTGTCTCATATCGCCATAAATTGGAGCTGATTGCACCTAGTTTATTTCGGGGAGGATATAGTATAACCATACAGTTTGATGGAAACATTTACAACACAACTCCTTTTAATGATTATCTTGCACAGAATGAATTGAGTGACATACTAAATCATGGGTTGGTTGGTGGTTCAGCTATCAACATATGGATTAGGTACCTTATCATCCTTTTTTTATCGTGTAATTTTATTCATGTTAATCTAATTGTTTGTTTTACATGAAGGTACTTATACTATAACGTGTTGAGTAACACTGGGAGAGTACAATTCTCATTTATCAGCCCCCATATAATAGGTCAACATGAAGGGAGAAAGAATATTGAATCTCAATCAAATCAAGTTAAAGATTATTTCCCGGTAAGAGCAACATCGAATATGTTGTTTCTATCACCGTTTAATGCAGGGTAATTAGTCATCACCTTTAATATCTTTTCTCTATTCATAAATTGTTTAGCTAATTTGTGAAAAATATTTTAGGAATAATTGGATTTTGATTGTCATCAATCCTAAAGCAGCTTCAGTCCCCTTGATATATTATATGGACCATCTAAAGCATGGCCAACTAGAGGACCGTCTAGACATGTTGAAATTGTTTAATATGTAAGTTCAAGCTCACACACATGTGTGTGTAGGATGGTTCAAATACCTACCAAAGTGATTTCTATTTCATTTTGGTCATCAGGGCATTGAATGGCTACCGAGGTTCTGAATCACTAAGTTATTCTAAAGTTGCTGACCCTGTTAATAGCTATGGCTGGAAGAAAATTAAGGTATTTATATAAATTCACTCAAATTTTGACAATAAATTACTTACATTCTTAATTTTTTTTATAACTTTGATTATATTTTTGCAGTGCCCTTACCAATCAAACAACATTGACTGTGGATATTATATTATGAAATTCATGAAGGATGTTGTAACTCATGATCAAATTTTTGTTCCTGACAATGTATGTTGTTTGTTTCTCTTTATATTGGTTTTTAAATTAATTGAGTTATAATAGTCAATTCTTATTTTTATGATATGCTATGTCAATTATTTTGCAATATTAAGCTGACGCATATAGTGCAAAATACAATGATAACCAAGTGAATGAAGTCATTGAAGAGTGGTGTAAGCATGTATTTGAAGCTATTAATTAAGTACGTTGTTCATTACCTTATTATAATCATGGTTATCAGATGTTTATTTTAGAATAACTTGAATAGGAGTATATTGACTTCATTGACAAGCTAAGTAGTGATATACGTATGTTAAGTTGGTATTCATATTCAAAGTTAATTGTATTGTAATTTTAGTGTTGATTGTCTGATACAAGCTTGTTAGATATGATCGCTGAAGAAATCTGCATATCAAACAGCTATCCAATTAATATTGAAAATATTTTTAAAAAAACCTTTTGTAGCTCATTTTTGAGAAAACGCTACAAAAGGTGAATAATTTTGTAAATTATCTATTGTATCACTACCCCAATAACACATTACAAAAGGTTAAATATTTTTCTCAAAAACAATTTTCTATTGTAGCGCTTTTTAAGAGCTACAAAAGCCTATTGTAGCACAGGCATTTGTAGCACTTAGAAAGAGCTACAAAAATGTAAAAATAAGCACTACAAATTAATTTTTTTTGTAGTAGTGAAGGTTTGTGGGGTTACCTTTTGAGATCTTGGGTTCTCTCTTTCTCTAGGCGTCCTCTCCTCTCTCTCTCTCTCTCTCTCTCTTTGAGCTCAAAATGTGTCTTCAAAACCATGGATTCCATGAAGAATAAAGGTTTAAAGAAGGTTTTCATGGAAGATCACAAGAAAACTCTTAAGAAATCACACTTACCTTAAACTTGTTCTTCTTCCTTCTCTCTAGAACTTGAGAGCTCTCTCTCTCTTCCCTTCTTTTGTTGGACAAAAATGAAGAAGGGAAAAGGAAGGAATAAAGCTTCATAAAATTTCTCCCTTCACCCTACACCACATGATTTCATCAAGGCATATGATGGTGACACTTGTCACAATCCACACCTCCTTCATATTTGTGTCATAATTGCTCAATTAGGCTTCCATTAGCATTGAACTAATTTCCTCCCCCTTTTGGTTAGCATAAAACCGTCCCCCTTAATGCTCTCCCTAACCAAATGAGTTTCCTCCAACTAATCCAACCATACACTCAAGTAGTGTACCATTATCAGCATTAATCATGATTAATATGTCCATGTAGCATTATTTTAAGGCAATTAGACATGTGCTCATCTTCATAAATCATAAACTAATCCCCTTACCATATGATAATGACACTTGGCATGTTTATGAGCCAAAATAATTATATCTCCCTCCTATTTCTTTAATTCACTATTTATACAATCACTATATTAAATCTTTCTTTTTCAAATTCGCAATAATTAGCAATTTTGGCAGATTTTCTGAGCAAACTTTGAAAAATCATAACTAAATTTGTAGACATCGTTTAGGAGAGATTATAAAGGCTATGGAACCCATATTAAGTCTAGTTTCAAAGAAAAATATGGACTTTAGCTATTTAGAAGCAAATCATTCCCATATTTCATTTATTTGACCGCTGCTCTAGAGACTTTCCAGATTTTCTGGGCTAACTTCAAAAATCCATAACTCTTTGTACATAGGTTCAATTGATTCATATGACCTATCAAATTAAAGCTTAGGATGTCTACTTTCATTTTGTAAAATTTTATAATTTTTGCTCATCATTTGGTCTTCTAAAACCACATGACAAACTCACTGTCTTAAATATTCACTGAAAACACTGTTCACCTTTCAATTTTCAATATTTAATTCCTTTGGCCTTAAATATTCACCATTTTATTGAATATATAAAATAATCACAATATATTCTTAGTGAATAAAATTTGGGGTGTTACAAAATATGGAATACACAAAACATACAAATAATCAAATAGTTTATGAAAGATATAGTTACTACCTTAAATCCATTTTCTGCTCGCTAATTGTTCCTTAACCCTGATCCGGTTTCAGCAAACTCTACGGTCCTAAAATTTCAATTTGACAAGAATTGAGTTATTACCCATTCATGTACTATTCCAAGCTTATTTTGTTGGTTATCTTTACCCTTAGAGTTCAAGGTAATTACATTTTGCCATTACCTTTTTAATTTCACAAATTGACTAAAACTACCAAAATTTTCATCAAATTTTGAAAATTCATAACTTTATTTACAAGTGTCCCATTGCTATGGTTCTAGAGGCTATGTGACCCATATTAAATCTATTTTTAAGAAAAATTATTTCCTTTAGCCAACTGGATGCACAATATTCTAGAATTAATATTTATTAGACACTACCACAGAAACTTGCTAGTTTTACTTGGCTAATTTCAAAAATATATAACTATTAGTTCACAGCTCCAAATGACCTATATTGATAAGTCTACTTTTATTTTGAAAAATTTCACATTTATTGGACATCATTTACTTATTCAAAAACATCACACAATTAATCTGTCACGCAGGAAAACACACTAGCAGAAACTTACAAAGTTACAAATTATGTCTTATTGATCCATCATTCCTAACCAGGGGTTATTCCCACATAGTTTTTCATGTAGAACACAATGGAACCATCAAATTGACCAAATTCCAGCTCTAACCCTTTATTTTGTGCTTGGACAAAAATTCCAGAATTGATTGGAAAAGTGGGTTTTCATAATTACACTTAATTAACCTCTTCCTTTTCACTTGTAATCACATGATTAACCATTTAAACATCTATTAATCATTATTAATGGAAAATTGGGCAGCACCTCTCCTTAGTGTTTAATCATCCCAAATTACAAAACCAAGCAAAATAAGTCAACCAATCAACCAAACAACAATAACCACCAACAATAAGCATAAATCAACAAGAAAATCAAGGTCTTGGTGATTACATTTTGTTCTCTTCTTTCTCTCTCTAAAAATCGTCCCTCGTCCCCTCTCTTTCTCTTAGTTTTGTTCTTACTACACATGTGTTTCAAGAAGGCATAGAGATTAAGAGGTGTTTCCCATGAATTAGAAGACATAACACATGAAATTTCATAGCTTGATTGCTTCTTGAACCTCTTGATGTAATGCCCCAATTTTTGATTAAGGGCTAATGATGATTAATGAGAATAATTTGTGAATTTAAATTGGAATCATTATGTGTTTTGTGGCAATTTTAATTAATATGCCATAAATTAGTGATTAAGGGAAGAAATTAATTACTAACTAAGAGGAAAATGAGATGTGAAATTAAAATGGCTAACGGAGTGTTAGAGTAACTAAATAGTTACTTACTTGATGAGAACCAATGAGAGTTTGACAAGTGGTGAGCTTATATCATGAAAGAGGGTTTGGAAAGTCAAAAGCACATTATTTTATTATTCTTTTCTTCTCTCCTCCCCCTCATTTTGTTGAATAAGCATGGGAAATGTAAGAGATCATTATTTTCACAATTTCCTCTCTCTCTCTCTCTCCCTCTCTCTCTCCAAGCTCACATTTCGACAGCCATTAGAGAAGAAGAAAGAGAAAGAAGTTTTTGTAAGGTAAAACTCATTTGACCTTGAAAATGGCTTCTAATGCCAAAATCCTCTTCTATAAACTTGTTTCTGGTATTGAGAGCTTCATTTTCATGGTTTTAGTTTGCCCATTTGGTGTTTTTTGAGCTCTCATGAAATTTTGAACTAGTTGAATCAAGGAACTCCTTTGGGGAAAGTTATAGAGGTGAGTAAGACAAACATTTCTATATAGGTTTTGTGGCCATCGGTTGAGTTTGGATTTTCTGGAAATTTTTCCTTGAATTTCAAAAATGAGGGTCATTGTGTTGTTGGCATGTTGTTGTCATGGAATTAGTGCCTTGTTTAGTGTTTTGAATGAATAGAATTGAATTGAAGCTTAAAGGTGAAGTTTGGGAACTTTGTGTTTGGTTTTGTGTATTGGTCAAAACAGGGCATGGTTATAGGTTGGGATTTTGTTCATTTTGAGGTTACCATTGTGTTCATTGTGAAAAATTGTATGGGAATAGGTTTGGTTAATGATTTTGGAGTCACTGGAAACTTCGGTTGAAAAGTTGGAAATCTGTCTTGTGTGAATTATGCTCTAGGCAGTCAGTTTGTACGAACGTTTCGAATGACCAAATGGTGTTGGAAAATTCTAAAACTTTTCAGTCTTAAATTTCACATCCCAAGCTTCAAAATGGACATATAATTTGTGTCATTACGTTTTGTGAACTGGGAGTTATGCTTTTCCAAAATTTGGGACAAAAACTGGACTCTGTTTTGGAGCAGTGTTGAGTTTTGTGTAATTCTGAAATTTTTTGGTAATTTATAGTTATGGTCCATATTTTTCCAGTAAAGAGAACTTAAATACCTTTCATTTGAATTTGAAATCACCTCATTTCGATTTTTCTAGAATTTGTTATGATTTTTAGAAGTTCAGCAAAAAATTAGGGAATTTCTTGGCTGTGGCCCAAGGTGGCTTGCCACGGCCCAAACTTTTCTGTCCTGATTCTGGCCGTGGCCCATGGGTGGCTGGCTGCGACCAGTGACCTTCTGAGCATATTTTGGCAGCGGCCCAAGGGAGGGCTAGCCGCAGCCAACCCTTGTGTTCCAGGACTTTGAGTTTTTGAAAAGAGATCTCTAAGCTATTGTTTCCCAACCTTTTAGGGCTTTTATTAGAGGCATTTATGGCCTCTTAAGGGTTAATTATGATAACAAAATTAAGTGTTATGAAGTGAATTAAGTCTTAGAATAGAGTATAACTCTTCGTCCTTAATTATGATTCTAGGATTTAACATTTGCCCTACTCGGGAGAGACCGGTGCCAGAATACGCCCGAAAGGAGCAAGGGAGTAACTCTTCTATCATATTGTGTATGATACTTGGTATGCGTGTTTATCATTGTGAATGTGTTATCGGCCATAGGGCATTACAGAGTGAGTAGTTCAGCGTGAGCCGTCGTAGGGGGAAATGCTCATGATATCTACCCTAGCATTGTATCTACCTTTGTAAGTACCGAGGCTGTGTTATCGAATCATGGATTCTTATTTGAGTATCCATCCCATGGGGCTGCGTGTTGTAAAATGTTTTATATAGATCCTAGCTATGGTGATATATATGATATGTTCATGTGGATGTGCAATACAGTAAGCAGTTCAGTGTGAGCCGTCGTAGGGGGCGATGCCCATGATACCTACCCCGGCCGTTGCAAATGTTATTGTGATTGCCGTGTGTTGTATGGATGATTTACTTCCATGCTTTGACGTTGTGCATATTATGAGTGATTTGTTACTACGGGGATTCCTTAGAATCTCACTCTCCTAAAAACTAAATTTTTAGATAGGGCTGAAGGATCTAAGGGAAAATGGGTGACGAAGAGCGGATAGAGCTCCAGTCTAAGAGTTTTACTTTGGTTATCATGTAAAAATCATTCGGATATATTTTTGGGAAACAATTGTATATATTTTGGATTAATGTATAGTTTTATGTAATCCCCAAGGAAAAGGAAATAGTTTATGGGATGTGTGCCTCTGTAGAACCCTTATTTATTGAATGGAACCCGAGTGTGTCGAGAATTTATGTTGTACTCTGATATGTATGAATAAAATCAACCTGTACAGGCCATTATGTATTGAAATGTGAATATGAGACCGCTTTGAATAGGTTTTGTAAATGTTTTTGTAAACCTTGATTTTGGGAAGTTTAATTTTGAATACGTCCTAAATCATCTTACGGTCTTTAATTTCACATAATTACGTATTTATGAACTAATCTCGACCTATGTCGTGAAGGGGGTTACATTTATGGTATCAGAGCTGTAGTTCCTGGCAGGGTGAGGATTCTCTAAGATAGTTGCCTTAGTTTACTGCTTATGTAGTAAATGATGACTTAAGATTGTTAGTTGTATACACTTGAGTATTTCTACTATTTATGGATATATCTAAGTCTTATGGATTATGTATATACATTTTCTTTGAAACTGACATGGTGAATCATTGTAGAGTTAAAAGACAATATGGTTCGCCTTATAGTCAGGAAAGAGGATTCAGAGGTGGAGGAGTTGAATGACAATCCACCTGACCTAATGTGAGAACTGATGGATTTAGTGAGAGAATGAGATATGATCCGTGAGCTGAGAGAAGAGCTCTGGGAAGAAAGGGTGAAACATAATGAGGAAAGGGCCCAGTTAACCTTTGAAGAAACCCAAGCTGAGACTCATCCTGAAGAGACAGCTGAGAGGTACAATCGGTCTCAAGAGTCCCCACCTTACAAGGTGCCCAATCAAGAATCCCTAGGGGTGCCGGATTGTGAGGAAAGAGACATGCATTATTGGGTCTCTAAGTTCTACAAGCATCTACCTCCACTGTTTAAGGGGAGGTTTGAGCCCCAAGTTTTTGAGGACTGGTTGAATCATCTAGAGAAGATTTTTGAGGTCCTCAAGTGCTCTACGGAGGTAAAGGTGAAGCTAGCTGTGTATAAGCTAGAGGGGGATGCAGACCAGTGGTAGAGGAATATTGCCATGTCATTAAAGAGCCAGAATGTGCCATTGACTTGGGAGGTGTTCCAAGAAAAGTTCAATGAGAAGTACTTCCCCAAGTTTGTGTGGTTGGAAAAAGAATCTGAGTTCCTAGCTATCAGGTAGGGGGATACGGAGAGTTTTGATGAGTATCTTTCCTGTTTCACTCGGCTATCTCGGTACTCTACACATCTCTGGGATAGGGATGATGAGGAGTGGAGCTTCGATATGCTTATCAGGTTCTTAAGGCGTGAATTGAAAAAGAGATTAGCCACTCACCTGTTTACTGACTTCAACAAGGCGGTGGAGCAGTGTAGGATTCTTGAGAACAATCTGAGAGATTTGTACCCAACTAAGGGTAAAGATAGCCGCAGTGAGCCTAGCAAGGTTAATACTTCCCAGAAGCAAAAGGGGCAAGAATCCCCATATGGGGGTGGTAACAAAAAGCCCTACCAATCTGGGGGTCGTAGTGACCAGAGACCTCTAGCGGGACCAGTGTGTAATCAATGTAGAAAGTACCATCCAAGCAGAACCTATACTGGGGAGGTTATTTGCTTCAACTGCAAGCAAGTGGGTCACATCTCTACTAAGTACCCACGACAACCAGCAGAGCAAAGGCCTAGGAATCAGGGTCAAGTGTTCTCCATGACATATGAGGAGGCCTGAAAGTCGCCTGAACTGATCCAAGGTAAAATCTTTCTCAGTAATGAGTTAGATGCTTTGTTTGATTTGGGTACAAGTCATTCGTTTATAGCTTATGACTGTGTTAAATGCTTGGGGTTGGGTATGCATAAATAACCGTTTGACTTGGTTGTGTCGACGCTGATGGGTGTCAAGGCTGTGATGGCTAAAGCCTACTTAAATTGTGTGATAGTTGTTGAGGGTCGGGAGTCTACAGTTGATTTGATCTATTTGCCACTTCAACAACTAGAAGTCATTCTAGGTTTTGAATGGTTAATAGCAAATGATGTACTACTTGACTGTGGCAATAAAAAGATAACTTTCTGTAATGCACGGTGGGAGAATAATGTGAATGCCAGTTTGAATTTACTTTCAACGGCTAAAGCTGAGAGATACCTTGAGAAGGGATGCCAAGGGTATATGGTGTTCTTCTCCGTTCAGGGAGAGTCAAGTGAAGCTCTAGAGAGTATACCTATGGTAAATGAGTTCGTTTAGGTATTTCTGGATGATCTTAGTGGATTGTCTTCGGAAAGGGAAGTGGAATTCCCAATTGAAATTGTGCCTGGAGCTAGTTCGATATCGAAAGCCCCATATCGTATGGCCTTGAATGAAATGGCGGAGATGAAGAAGAAAATTGAAGAATTACTTGAGAAAGGGTTTATTCGACCCAGTGTATCACCGTGGGGAGCTCCGGTTTTGTTTGTTAAAAAGAAAGATGGAAGTTTACGGTTGTGCATTGATTATCAAGAACTTAACAAGGTGACTGTTAAGAACAAGTATCCGCTCCCAAGAATTGATGACCTGTTAGATCAATTATCTGGTTCGTGCGTATTCTCTAAAATTGATAAGAGGTCAGGATATCATCAATTGAGTGTGAAGGCAGCGGATATTCTGAAGACTGCTTTCAGAATGAGGTACGGGCACTATGAGTTCCTTGTGATGCCCTTTGGGTTAACGAATGCACCAGTAGTATTCATGGACTATATGAATCGCATCTTCCGACAGTATCTTGACCAGTTTGTGGTTATGTTTATCGATGATATTTTGATTTACTCCAAGAGTAGGGAGGAATATGAGCAATATCTGAGAAATGTGTTGAGAATTCTGTGAGAAAAGTAACTCTATGCCAAGCTGAGCAAGTGTGAGTTTTAGCTTACAGAAGTAAAGTTCCTTGGCCATGTGATCTCACAAGATGGGGTATTAGTGGATCCCAGTAAAGTAGAAGACGTACTTGATTGGGAAAGGCCAGAAACTGTTTCTGAGATTTACAGTTTTTTGGGTCTTGCTGGCTACTATCGGAGGTTCATCCAGAACTTCTCGCATATTGCATTGTTGATGACCAAGCTCACGAGGAAGGATCAACAGTTTGATTGGGATGAACATTGTGAATGGAGTTTCACGGAGCTGAAGGAGAGGTTGACTACGGCACCAATATTGATTATACCTGATCCCAGTGAGGCTTATGTCATGTACAGTGATGTGAGTAAGCAAGGGTTAGGGTGTGTCCTGATGCAGCAAAGAAGAGTGGTGGCCTATGCCTCTCAACAGCTGAAATCGCATGAGATGAATTATCCCACTCATGATCTAGAGCTTGCAGCAATAGTGTTTGCATTGAAAATTTGGCGTCATTACTTGTATGGTGTGATCGTGGAACTGTACTGTAACCACAAGATTCTTAGGTATCTATATGATCAGAAAGAGTTGAACATGAGACAGCATCGGTGGATCGAGTTGCTAAAAGATTATAACTTGGAGATCAAGTATCATCCAGGTAAGGCTAATGTCATCGCGGATGCTTTGAGTCGAAAGGCGGTGCTAGTGGTAACAATTATGATCCAATAGAAGAAACTGATAAAGGATTTTTGGGATTTAAATCTCTCGAATGATATCCTGTGTGCCAGTTATGGTGTGGTTCAAGGGGAGAATGACCTAAGGACTGAAATTAAAGAGACTTAGATGTATGATGAGCGAGCCCAGTCGATCCAAGGTATGATTGAGCAAAGAGAGACTCGCAATTATGACTTGTCACCAAGTGGACTGGTGCGTTATCAGAAAAGAATCTATATTCCACTGAAGGCTAACTTAAGGTTGAGAATTCTTGGTGAGGCTCATAAGAGTCAGTATACTTTTCACCCCGACATGACCAAGATGTATCACAACCTAAAGTCTATGTACTGGTGGCCAGGGTTGAAGAGTGACATGACTAAGTATGTGATGCGATGCCTTACCTGTCAAAGGGTGAAGATTGAACACCAGAGACCACCAGGATTGAAACAGAGTCCATAAATTCCAGAGTGGAAGTGGGAAAGTGTGACCATGGATCTAGTGATGGGTCTGCCCATGATCAAAAACTATGATGTGATCTGAGTGATTTTTGATCGACTCACGAAGTCAGAGCACTTATACCTATCAATACTAGCTATTCTCCTGATAGGCTGGCTGAGATATATATCAAAGAAATTGTGAGACTCTATGGTACACTGAAGAACATTATCTCCGATAGAGATCCTCGGTTTACTTTGAGATTCTGGAGGGCTCTACATGAAGCTATGGGTACTCAATTGAGGTTTAGCATGACCTACTATCCTTAGACAGACGGGAAGTCAGAGAGGACTATTCAGACTTTAGAAGATATGCTGAGAGCGTCTGTCCTAGACTTTAAAGGAAAATGGGACTACTATCTTCCATTGGCTGAGTTTGCTTATAACAACAGATATCATACGAGCATTCAAATGGCTCCGTATAAAGCATTGTATGGAAGGAAGTGCCAGTCACCATTGTGCTGGACAGAGTTATCTGAGAGGAAGTTGTATGGGCCGGATCTTGTTGAGCAAACTTTTGAGTAGATCAAAACTATCAGGAAAAGGCTCCTTGCAGCACAGAGTCGACAGAAGAGCTATGCTGATAAGAAGAGAAGACTTCTAGAGTTTGAAGTGGGCGATCATGTTTTCTTGAGAATGTAATATCCTGAATTGTGATTAAGGGCTAATAATTTCAAAGTGATGTAATTAATGTTAATTAAACACTTATGAACTAAATAATGTGAATTATGATGTAAAATATGTTTGATGATGATGATATGTGTGTCATGACAATCAAGGGTAAAATAGTAAATTTACTGACCAACTGGACTGTTACCAAAGAGAAAACTCATAGGTAACTTGAGTTCAATTGCCAGGATTTGTTAAGCAAGTGGTGGAATCAAGTATGCATGGGTTATTTGGCTTCATGAAGGGAGACATGAGATCATAGCAAGTGTCATCATAAGGACCCTTAGATCAAAGTCAAGATTTCAAACTCATCTTCTCTTCCCTCTCTCCTCTAATTCAGCTATGTGTGTGTGTGTGGAGAAGAATGATCCTCATGCATTCACCATCATTTCTCACCTTCTCTATCCTTCCTTCCATTTTTGCTGAAGTTTAAGCAAGAAAGAGAAAAAGAAAAGCTTGATTTTGAGTAGATAATTGTCTCCCTATGCTTGAAGCCTCTTCATTAAACTTGTTCAAGAGGTTATGAGCTTCTTTGCTATGTTTTCAGAATTTTGAAAAGTGGTGATTTGGTGTTTGCATAAACTTGAAAGTTGGAGAAATAGGGATTTGATCTTACCAAGTTGAAGAGGTAATAATTTGATGCATTTTAGTATATTTATTGTGATTTTTGGTTGAGCCTTGTAAATTCTAGAATTTTTGCCTTGATTTCATGATAATTGAATAATGAAAGAGTTTGGAATGGTATGGTGTAGAAAATGATGTTAGGATGTGTTATAATGTCATTAAGTTTTATTTGAAGTTGAATGAGGATATTTGGCAAATTGTGGTTATGGGTGATCTTGTGATCTAGGCTTGAGAATATGTTGATTGAGTGGGAATTGGGTTGTTTTGTGGTTACCAAGGGGTTCCTTGTGTCAAAATGAGTGAGAATGAGGTTTAGTTTAGGACCATTGGTAGTGAAATGGGTAAATCTTGTAACATATATCAAATGCTGCGATTTTTGGCTTCTGATGAATAACACTCGAGTGAGGGAGGATTCACTCGAGTGCTTTGAGATATTTTCCCTTTTTCCCTTTAGTTTCGTTTAGATTCTCAGGCAAAGCTCAAGAGTGCACTTTCGTTCCTGCGAGTGATATAGGTCATCATTCGAGTGATCTTGGTTTCACTCGAGTGAGGGAGTAAGTTTAAGCTTTTGGGATTTATGGTTGCTCTTGGGTAGTCACTCGCTAGGTCTCACTTTTTGGTGCTCGAGTGCATTTGAGGTTATCACTTGAGTGCAGATTCCTGTGCTCGAGTGAGGGTGTGAGACATATTGAGGTTTGCTCTCAGGAAAACACTTCCAGTGTGGCACTTTTGGGGACTCGAGTGAATCTAGGGGTCATCACTCGAGTGAGGTCCTCTCCACTCGAGTGAGCTGACCAAAAATCAGTGCTTTTGCTTCCTAAAATGCATCTTCAGGGTAGTTTCTCCCAACCCTTTAGGCATATGTTTAGGCATTTAATAGCCACCTAAAGAGTTTATATGAATACCAACTTAAAGTATTATGGAATTAAGAACTTGGAAAAGAGATTGATCTATTGTCCTTAATTTGGTTTATAGGATTTGACATCTGCCGTCCTTATAAGCCCACTGTGCCAACGAACGTCAAAAAGAAACAAGGTAGTGACTTTTTCTTTTATACCATATGTGATGCATTATATATATGTTATATCATCTATTTGTGATGAATTCGTATGCAGCGACATTTATGGATATGTGTAAGCACCACCATGCCAATAGTCCTTGAGTCGCTAACAACGGTTCGGGTTAGGACGGTGTGCCTTCCCGGTGGTAAAAGGGGATGAGCATGGGGTGTAATATGTGTGATTATGTGAAAATCCGAAAGGCTATTTGTGAAGGCCGATGGGCCAATTATGAAAGCTGGATGGCTATATGAGCTATAAGGCTATGTGTATGCACTGCCACGCCAACAGTCCCTGAGTTGCTAACAACAGTTCGAGTTAGGACAATGTGTCTTCCCGGCGGTAGAAGGGGATAAGGGTTGAGTGTGATTTGTGCTGCTGCTGCTATATGATGATTTGCTTACATGATGTGTGCTTATGTGTGGTATGAATGATTTGTTACTACTGGGATTCTTTTGAATCTCATTCTTTCCTTTGACTAACATTTTAGACAGGGCAAGTGGCTTTAAGAAAAAGTGAATGACCCAGAGCGGTTAGAACCTTCTAGGGACATTTGAGTCGGGTCATGTTGGTTATTCATTTTGGATAGAGATTATTGTATGATATTTTTGAGTTGTGAATAGTTTTTGAATACATGGTGGTGTAATCCCCTAATTGGGAACTGGAACCCTATAGTTATATATATATAGATGAAACCCGGGGTCGCTGGGAATTAAGTTATACACTCTGATATGTTTAAATGTGATATAACTGCATAGGTAATTATATTCAATATTTGAACTTGAGACCAGGATAGAGAAGCTTTGAAAATTTTTTGAAGTCCCTACTACATGGAGGGAGTCTTAAATGAGTTTTGAATCATCCGACGGTCTCTATTCCATTTAATTACGTATTATCGAATTTTAATTATGCTAATTAAGGTAGGGGGTTACAAATAGTGTCTCTGATCATAGGTATCGGGAGAGCAATCAAGCGGAAGAAGTTGAATCTGAGATACATTGGTCCATCTGAGATTCTGGCAAGAATCAGGCCGGTGGCATATCGGATAGCCCTACCCTCGAGTTTAAGTCGATTACATGATGTGTTTCATGTCTCACAGCTCAAGAAATACCAACTAAACCCTGAGCATGTCATTGAACATGAAGAGGTTGAGTTACAAGATAATTTCACTTATGCTGTAGAACCAGAGCGTATCATTGATCATGAAGAGCGGAGGCTTAGGCATCGAAGCCTACCATTTGTGAAGGTGGTCTGGAAGGGAATGTCTCCAAGAAAAGCAACTTGGGAGGCGGAAACGGACATGAAGAAAAGATTTCCTGAGTTTATGTCCAATAATGTGTAGCAAATTTCGAGGGCGAAATTTAATGAACGGGGGGAGAATTGTCATGCCCCAATTTTTGATCAAGGGCTAATGATGATTAAAGAGAAAAATTTGTGAATTTAAATTGGAATCATTATGTGTTTTGTGACAATTTTAATTAATATGCCATAAATTAGTGATTAATGGTAGAAATTAATTACTAACTAAGAGGAAAATGAGATGTGAAATTAAAATGGCTAATGGAGTGTTAGAGTAACTAAATAGTTACTTACTTGATGAGAACCAATGAGAGTTTGACAAGTGGCGAGTTTATATCATGAGAGAGGGCTTTGGAAAGTCAAAAGCTCATTATTTTATTATTCTTTTCCTCTCTCCTCCCCCTCATTTCCTTGAATAAGCATGGGAGACTGTAAGAGATCATCATTTTCACCATTTCCTCTCTCTCTCCAAGCTCATTTTTCCGCAGCCATTAGAGAAGAAGAAAGAGAAAGAAGTTTTTGTAAGGTAAGCCTCATTTGACCTTGAAAATGGCTTCTAATGCCAAAATCCTCTTCTATAAACTTGTTTTTGGTATTGAGAGCTTTATTTTCATGGTTTTAGTTTGTCCATTTGGTGTTGTTTGAGCTCTCACGAAATTTTGGACTTGGGTGAATCAAGGAACTCCTTTGGGGAAAGTTATAGAGGTGAGTAATACAAACCTTTCTATATAGGTTTTGTGGCCATTGGTTAAGTTTGGATTTTCTAGAAATTTTTCCTTGAATTTCAAAAATGAGGGTCATTGTGTTGTTGGCATGTTGTTGCCATGGAATTAGTGCCTTGTTTAGTGTTTTGAATGAATAGAATTGAATTGAAGCTTAAAGGTGAAGTTTGGGAACTTTGTGTTTGGTTTTGTGTATTGGTCAAAACAAGGCATGGTGTCAAGTAGTACCATTTTGTTCCTTGTGGAAAATTGTATGGGAATATATTTGGTTAATGATTTGGGAGTCATTGGACACTTTGATAGAAAAGTTGGAAATCTGTCTTGTGTGAATTCTGTCCTAGGCAGTCAGATTGTACGAATGTTTCGAATGACCAAATGATGTTGGAAAATTATGAAACTTTCCAGTCTTAAAGTTCACATCCCAAGCTTTAGAATGGACATATAATTTGTATCATTTCGTTTTGTGAACTGAGAGTTATGCTTTTCCAAAGTTTGGGACAAAAACTGGACTTTGTTTTGGAGTACTGTTGGGTTTTGTGTAATTCTGGAATTTTGTGGTAATTTATAGTTATGGTCCATATTTTTCTAGTAACGATGACTTAAATACCTTTCATTTGAATTTGGAATCACCTCATTTCGATTTTTCTATAATTTTTTATGATTTTTGGAAGTTCAGGAAAAAATCAGGGAATTTCTTGGTCGTGGCCCAAGGTGGCTAGCAGCGACTCAAACCTTTCTGTCCTGGTTTTGGCCGCGGCCCATGGGTGGCTGGCCGTGGCCAGTGACCTTCTGAGCATATTTTGGTAGCAGCCCAAGGGAGGGCTGGCCACAGCCAATCCCTGTGTTACAGGACTTTGAGTTTTTGAAAAGAGATCTCTAAGCTATTGCTTCCCAACCTTTTAGGCTTTTATTAGAGGCATTTATGGCATTTTAAGGGTCAATTATGATAACTAAATTAAGTGTTATGAAGTGAATTAAGTCTTGGAATAGAGTATAACTCTTCATCCTTAATTATGATTCTAGGATTTGACATTTGCCCTACTCGGGAGAGATCGGTGCGAGAATACGCCCGGAAGGACCAAGGGAGTGACTCTTCTCTCATGTTGTGTATGATACTTGGTATGCATGTTTATCATTGTGAATGTGTTATCGGCCATAGGTGTAACCCCCTCACTGTAATTACATCCGGATTATAAAATTAAAGTGAAATGAGACCAATAATTACAAAACAACATTTTCAATTTCCTATCTTCTAGATAGGGTATTTACAAAACAGTTCAAAATATTAGTAATTTGGTCTCATATTCAGTTTCGAATATAATTACCTACACAGGTTAATCACATTTATAAATATCGGAGCGCACAACTAAAATCCTGGCAAGTTCCCGGGTTATATATATATTGGGTGTATCAAATTTCCCAAAAATGGGGGTTACATAACCAAAGCAGTATTTACAACCCCAAATATATACAGTAATCCTATTTTCAAAATAGATAACCAACAGTTCCAAGTCAAATATCTCTAAAAAGTCCTATCCGTTTTTCTCTGGAACCACTTGCCTGTCTGAAAGGTTAGTCATAGGAAAGAGTGAGATTCAAAAGAATCATGGTAGTAACAAATTATTCATACCACACCTAAACACATAGCATGTAAGCAAATCATCATACAGCAGCAGCACAAATCACACTCCACCCTCATCTCCTTTTATCGCCGGGAAGGCACACCGTCCCAACTCAAACCGTTGTTAGCAACTCAGGGACTGTTGGAGTGGCAGTGCATACACATAGCCTTATAGCTCATATAGCCATCCGGCTTTCACAATTGGCCCATTGGCCTTCACAAATAGCCTTTCGGCTTTTCACATAATCACACATATCACACCCCATCCTCATCCCCTTTTACCGCCGGGAAGGCTCGCAGTCCTTAACTGAACCGTTATTAGCGACTCAGGGACTATTGGCATGGCGGTGCTTACACATATCCATAAATGTCGCAGCATACGAATTCATCATCACAAATCAATGATATAACACACGTACAATGCGTCACATATGGTATAAAAGAAAAATTCACTACCTTGTTCTTTCCGATTGTGCTTTGGCGCAGGTGGATCACGAGCAGGGCAAATATCGAATCCTATAAACTAAAATTAAAGATGACGAATTATTACCTATTCCAATTCTTTAATAACTCATAATACTTAGGTTGATTATCACTATGGTCATTTAATCAAGTCAACTAAGGAGCTAAAGTGGTCAATTAACCCAAAAGGCCAATTTCTAACCTCAAAGTTCCACAATATTACATTATGCTATAAAATCTTCAATTTTCGCATAGGTGACCAATCTGCTAGAATTTTTTAGCATCTTTGAAAAATCATAACTAATTCTAGAAAAATCAAAATGAGGTGATCCCAAAGCCTATTGAAATCTCTTGAAGTCCTCTTAATAGGAAAAATATGAATCATTACCAAAAATCACTACACAATTCCAGAATTACACAAAATTCCACACTGCTCCAGAATTAGGTCCAGTTTCGACATCAAACTTTGGACAACCAGAAATGCCAGCTCAAAAAACGAAATGACACAAATTATATGTCCATTTTGAAGATTGTAATGTGAAATTTAATACTGGAAAGTTTCAAAATTTTTAGACACCAATTGCCCATTCAAAATTTCCACACAATCTTACTGCCCTGTACAGAGTTACACTTGACAGTTTTTCCAATTTTCAACCAATGTGTCCAATGGCTTCAAAATCAACAACCAAACCTATTCCCACATAATTTTTCATTTAGAACACAATGGTAACATCAAAATGAACAAATTCCCACTCATTCCCCATATCCTGTTTTGGCAGAATTTTAGGGTATTTCACAACAGACAACCACCTCACTATCTAATCACTAAGCTTAGCTCATTTGCCTCCAAACCAACATATAAGCACATACATAGGATGAGAGCTTCATGATCCCTAATATACCCTAAAAACCGAAATTAGGGCTGTCACAATAGCCCACCACAACTCAGCCAATTAAAGCATCATATACATCAACATAATGTTCTTACTCACCTCTTGCTTCTTCTTGTGTTCTTTTCTTGATTCCTCTACTTTTGTTCTTGCAATGTGGCTGAAAACTCCTCTTCTTCAAAAAAAAACCATATAAATGAAGCTAAGGAAGAGAGGAACAAGTTTCATGAAGGTCACTTGAGCCATAGATGAGGTTAAGGAGGTGAAAATCCATATAGAAGATCTTACCTCAACTTTGTTCTTCACTTTCTCTTATCTTGCTGAACTTGGCCAACCTTGAGAAGAGGTGAGTGTAACCCCCTCCGTAATTATATCCGAAATACGCAATTAAAATGAAATAGAGACCAATAATAATCAAAACTCATTTAAAATCCCATCCTTGAGATAGGGTTTTCAAAAATACCTTTTAAAATCTAATTAACTTGGTCTCGTATTCACATTTCGAATACAATTACTACGCGAAGATAAATCACATTCATATAAATATCAGAGTGCACAACATAATCATCCCGACAATCTTGGGTACATACCTTCGCTAAAGATACACAGGGCACAATTGCCCATTACAATTCTCTAAATGGGGATTACACAATCTCATCTCGAAGGAGTCCTAACCGCTCCCTCCACGAGCTACTTGCCCTGTCTAAATTGTTGGTAGAGGAGGGTGAGATTCGAGAGAATCTTAGTAGGAAACAGATACCATAATGCATGCATGATAGATGCTATGTGTATGACATGTTAGCTTTATCTAGATGCATGCCCTATAATAACATTTCTGCATGCTCAATGTTTCATGTAACAAAACTATGGCCACAGCAAAACAGAAACAGAGATTCATTTATTCAAATATGCTCTACACAATCAAGTAAAGCAATCACATACATCACTACACAAGCAAAGATATCAAATACATGCAAGTAAGGTAAGTCCCCTACCTCCAGTCTTTTCTCCTCGATTTGTGTGCCAGCAACTCGGGGCTTCACATTCGATCCTACAATGTCAAATATACTATTTAGACACTTCAATAGTGTTTCTGGGGGTTATATACCGCTATATTGAAAATTTACTAAAATACCCCCGGGGGGCCCAACCCCACCGTACCCGATCCGGCTGTACTTTTCTTGAAACTTTGACATGGGATATTCTTACATATTTTCGCCCAAGGAATCCATTTCCTAACTCAAAATTATCAAATTCAATGTCAATTTACAAATTTACCCTTGGCAGCCCCACTTTAAGGGTTTCAGGGGTATTTTCGTAATTATGTTTTTTCGGCCTTTTTCGAAAAAGTGACCAATTGTAACCCTACCTAATTTTCGCTTATGAACTCAATGGAATCATCAAATCATTGAAAATCCATCTCTAACCCCTCCAAACTAGGCTAGGCCAAAATTCTCAATTCCCCGGGAAAAATTGGGGTTTTTCGGTTTCGGCTTCGTAAACGCGTTCCTTTCTACTCCTAACCACTTTATTGACCATTACATTGGGTTAGAACTACCATTTAGTATCAATTTGGGTAGCATAACACCTAGGCCAACCCATTTTCCAAATTTACAAACAAAGACAATCCGGTGAAATTTCACCGATTAAATCAACCACAGCAGCCAGAACAATCAAAGATTGAAGTTTTGGAAGTTACCTCAAGCTCCCTCTGGCTTTCACTCAATATGGCTGAACCCTAGCCCCTTTTAAACCATGAAAATTGAGCTTTCAACACCTTAAAGAACATGAAAGAGAAGCTTGAAGCAAGGTTATACGCGTTAGGAGCTAGATCGTCAGAGAAATTGGCTTACCTTGCGAGATTTCTCCTCTTTCTCTCTCTAAGAGCTCTCAACTTTCTCTCACTAGTTTCAGCTGGTTCAGCACGACAGAAAATGAGAGCTGAAGAAGATGAGAAAATATTTAATTCCATGCTGATGTCATCTTTTATTGAGATGATGTCATAATTCCCATTTTCGGATTTTCTGGCAGATTTTCTGTCCAAACTTTGAAAAATCATAACTAATTCTAGAAAAATTGAAATGAGGTGATTCTAAAGCCAAATGAAAGGTATTTAAGTCCTATTCATTGAAAAAATATGAGCCATTACCAGAAATCACCACAAAATTCCAGAATTACACAAATTTAATAACTGCCCCAAAACAGATTCCATTTTCGACCTCAAACTTTGGACAGTCATATCTCCTAGTTCCCAAAACGAAATGGCACAAATTATATGTCCATTTTAAATCTTGGGCTATGCACTTTAAGACTGGAAAGTTTCATAATTTATTGACATCATTTTCCTAGTCAAAACATCCACACGAGAAGACTGCCCAGAATAGAGTTTCACTGGACAGAATTTCAGATTTTGCATCTTTGCTTCCAATGGTTCCATTTTCATACCAAACATCATTCCCACATGAATTTTCACAAGGAATCCATTGGAAACACCAAATCAATCAAATTCACATCTCATTGACATGTTTTCACAACAATCTCAACATGTCAACACAATTCACATTTCAAAACCTAACATTGCAACATTTCCATTCCAAAGTTCCAAACTAATTTCAATGACATCAAAACACACTATGACACCATTTCCAACACATAACCCCATTCAATTCTTCCCTCTATTCTAAGTCAATTTGGATGTTAATCCACAATTGAACTCAAATACAGGGTTTCGGCGTTGCTCACAACACACACGAATCATATTTGAGTGGCTAATCACATCATATTCTCCAAAAGGGTTATTTATCACTAACCACATTCACTTTTGAAGTCATTAACCCTTAATCATAATTTGGGATCTTGCTAAACCGGGGCTTAGAAATCCACTAATCTTAGGCTTATTTTCTAGCCTCAAGTCTCAAAATTCGGGGTATTACAGTGAGAGAGTAAATTATGATCAGTTTTCCTCTTCCCTTATCCTCTTAATATCTAACCGAAAATGTGGCCCAAAGAGAAAGAAAAGTTGTGGTGGAAAATAATTCTCTTTACACTAGCTTATGCCAGTTGACTTTGTTCATTTGATTAAGTTTTCTCTTGCCTCTTCTCTTCTTGCTTTTGGACCTGATATGGGCTGCCCAAATGGAGAAGTATTATTGACCAACATGTTCTTCAAAAGGAGGAAGAAGGATTGACCAATTGCATGAACTTGCATAGCCATTGGTTATACAAATTTTCTAGTTGCACTTTTTGACTTTTCAAGGACAAAAGTAAAGAAGTATATGAAATAAATTCTCTTTCTTTCCTCTCTTTAAAATCTGACTGAAATGGATGCTTGAAAGAGGTTAAAGCCTTATAAAATATCTCTTAGCATCTCTTCAATTTAACATATTTAATTGCCTTTTATTGCAATTGTTGACCAAGTCATCATCCTTTTATAACTTGGTCAAATTGTCTCCTCTTGCTTTCATTTTGAGTCAAGCATCATTCCCTCTTGCTTTGTCTCATGCCCCACACGAGATTATGGTTCTTTGAAGAGGAAAAATGATCTTTATAATATCTCCTTGAATAATATAGTTTAATTTTGAATTAGCATATACTAATTAGACTTGTTGACTTCCCCTTTTTGTGTTTGGCCAAAAATGCTTCCATGTGTCTCATATTATGGAAAAAATAAATATTCTCCTCATATTTCTCTTCCATAAGCCATTTTCCCCCTCTTCTCATGTTCAAATTAGTCCTTTAGTCATTTTTTTTACTTTAGGCGAAAAGACTAAATAGTTATCTCAAGTTAATTAGAACTAAAGTCATAACAAAAATTCCAGAAGTAATTGTCATTAATCCCACCATCTATTCTGTACATTTAGATCTTGAATATATACATTTTGGAATATTACAATAGGGCATTACAGAGCGAGTAGTTCAGCGTGAGCCATCGTAGGGGGCCAATGCTCATGATACTTACCCCGGCCATTATAAGTGCCGAGGCTGCATTATGGAATCATGAATTCCTGTTTGAGTATCCAGCCCGTGGGGCTGCGTGTTGTGAAATGTTTTATATAGATCCCAGCTGTGGTGATATATGTCATATGTTCATGTGGATGTGCAATACAGCAAGCAGTTCAGTGTGAACCGTCATAGGGGGCGATGCCCATCATACCTACCCCGGCCGTTGCAACTGTTGTTGTGATTGCCGTGTGTTGTATGGATGATTTACTTCCATGCTTTGATGTTGTGCATATTATGAATGATTTGTTACTACGGGGATTCCTTAGAATCTCACTCTCCCAAAAACTAAATTTTTAGACAGGGATGAAGGATCTAAGGGAAAGCGGGCGACGAAGAGTGGATAGAGTTCCAGTCTAAGAGTTTTACTTTGGTTATCATGTAAAAATCATTTAGATATATTTTTGGAAAACAATTGTATATATTTTGGATTAATGTATAATTTTGTGTAATCCCCGAGAAAAAGGAAAATAGTTTATGGGCTGAGTGCCTCTATAGAACCCTTATTTATTGAATGGAACCCGAGTGTGTGGGGAATTTATGCTGTACTCTGATATGTATGAATGAAATCAACCTGTACAGGCCATTATGTATTGAAATGTGAATATGAGACTGCTGTGAACAGGTTTTGTAAAAGTTTTTGTAAACATTGATTTTGGGAAGTTTAATTTTGAATAAGTCCCAAATCATCTTATGGTCTCTAATTTCACATAATTACGTATTTATGAACTAATCTCGACCTTGACCGTGAAGGGGGTTACACTTGAACTCTCTCTTGTTCTTGTTTGTGCCCTAGCTCTCTCTCTCTCTCTCTCTCTCTCTCTCTCTTCTCTTCTTAATGTTAGCCGAAAATGAGAGCCAAAATGGGTTGAAATTTGCTTATATAATATCTCTTTTACCTCCTTAATTATATTATATTTTAATGCTAACATTGACATGCCAATTTAATTTAATAATCATCTTTTTCAAACTTGGTCAAGTTGCTTCCTATTGGCACCATTTCCATCCAAATATTTATTTTTTGCCTTATTTTTTCCTTTTGGCCAAAAATTGGCCTAAATAAAGGAGAAAATAATTGCTTCTTGCTTTTATGGCAAATTACCATTTTACCCTTATATTTTTATATTTAATTTGGACATACTTTTTTACTTTTTATCTTGGCCGAATTTTACACGATATTGGGCCCAAGAAATTGTACTCTTCCATTCATTATTTTAGTTTTGGAAGATAAAAATTGGGTTTTATGTCTTACTTTGGCCAAAATTTCGTTTAGCTTCTAATAATAGTGTTTTCGTCACTTCAAGTACACAAAACTTCACCATGTCATTCCTTTTATCATAATAAATGTACATGGGTTTTTTTGGTGAATGGAATTTGGAATATTACACATCTTGTATTCCCAAAGAAGTTATATCCAGTTTGTCATCTCATCGGGCTTTTAGTTTGCTTGTAGATAAATTTCCAGTGTATGATGAAATTGTGTATTTACATGAGCTAGTGTATGATGACAATTTGTTGTTATGTGAGTTAGAAGGCTTAAATCATCTTCGAGATATACGCATTTCTTTCTTTAGCGTATAGTCTATTAAAAAAATGCTAACATCTTCAAAATTGCACAGGTGCTCGTTTCAGCTATATGTCCATGGACGCCCGGTACCCCACGGCTTGTTATCATCACTTGGAAAAACATTACTAGTTTTGCGTGACTCAATAAAGCCAGAGGATTTTAAAGCTGCGGACATTCCGAGGAACTCATTTTGGGAACATAAACATATAATCAACCTTCGCCATTTGATTCTTACGGGGTGTCATAATATACTTGACTTGAATTGGCTACCACATGCTCCAAACCTTGAAGTCCTTCACTAAGCCAATTGTGATTCATTGGTGTAAGTTATAAGTGAAAATTATGGGACTGCTGACACTGAGAGATAGAGAGTGCAAAGTAATCTTTTTTGCAGTCTCATTTATCTCCAGTTGGCATTTCTGTCCAACTTAAGGAACATTTGTATAATGACATTACAGTTTCCTTATTTGAAGGACATTCATGTACGTAGAACACTGCCCCAATTTGAAGAAGCTCCCGTTTAATTTCCAAAGTGCATTGAAAAATCTACGGCTCTTTAAAGGAGATCCTGAGTGGTTGAATCAATTGCAATGGGAAGACGAAGCTACCAAAAATCTTCTTTCTTCAAAACCCCAGATGAGAAGACGAAGCCATTCAACAACCTCTATCAAAATATGGAGAAAGGTAATTATTTCTCAATTCCAATCAGTTGAGCTCTAGAGTAAACTTATTCTCAATTCCAGCCACTACTACAAAAAAAATAAAGTTGTGGCGCTTATAATTGCATTAATTGTGGCGCTAGAGAAGTGCCACATATCTGGACGCTATTAAAAGAAGCTGTGGCGCTTGAAAGCGCCACAACATTTATTTATTTATTTATTAAAAAAATACCCTCCTGTGGCGCTTCCTCCACCAAGCGCCACAGGAGACCCCCCCTCCTGTGGCGCTTCCTCCACCAAGCGCCACAGTAGGGTAATTTTTTTAAAAAAAAAAATTAAAAATTTAGTTAAAGAAATTGTTTTATTTTAATTTAAAAAATAATATTAATTGTCCATATTTATTTTCAAAATTGAAGATATTGAGGCCAGTGTTAAACTAGAAACTGTTGGCAAAAAATTTAAGCTAAAGAAACTTATATTATGAAACAAATATTATATTTTTCTTAATCATGCGTATGGACTAGACTATTTTCTTTTAAATTACTAAAATAAAGTTTTTTGAAATTAAAAATTTTTTCAGGCAAAAAATGTTAAAATTGCTTAAGCCTAATCTGAAATCAAGTACTCCGGATATGTAAAGATATCTTTTATATATCAACATGCTAAAGGCATCACGAGACATGGTCCACTTTTGGTTTTCCTTTTCTTTGGAAATATTATTTTTTTGGATAACTTCTTTTGAAATATTATATATATTCTCCACTTTTTAAACACAGATTAGAACATAGATATCAATTTGAAATAAAAAATTGCAGAAATTATATGCCAATTAAAAAAAGAAAGAAGCACGTTAAACTTACAAACTAAATTGATCAGTGCAGTGGAGTGGGGGACCACGTTGCCTGTTGGTCTCGCAATCTTGAGTGAGGGGGAGGAGGAGTGGGGATGGCAGTTGAAACAAAACAAAGAAGTAGATTCGATGATGAAAACATGTGTGCATGTGGGTATGTTTTTAAGTGTGAAGATGATAGAAAATGGAGGGAGGGGGGCGACGGTCGTCCACTACAAGAAGCTGTAGTGTAAATGAAAAGGAAAAGTGAGAGAGGAGGGAATAATTAAAGTGGGATGATTCAAAATAAATTAAAAGAGAAGGAAGGAGGCTACTGCGCGGGAAGGGGAAAAAAGATAAGGGTGGGAGTGGGAGAAATTTTAACAAATTTTTTTTTTAATTTATTTAATAGAATCAGTTGTGGCGCCTAGAAATGCTGGTCTTTTTTTTTTTTTTTGGAATACCTACGTTTTTTTTTAAATAGGACCAGCTGTGGCGCCTGGATTCCAGGCGCCACAGCTGGTCCATTTTTATTTTTTATTTTTTTTGGAAAATCCTACATTTTTTTTTAATTTAATAAGAGTAGCTGTGGCGCCTGGATTCCAGGCGCCACAGCTGCTCCATTTTTATTTTTTTTTAATTTTTTTTATTTTTTTTTTAATATTTTTCTTTTTTTTTTTTTGGGAATACCTACGTTTTTTTTTTAATTTAATAGGATAAGCTGTGGCGCCTGGATTTCAGGCGCCACAGCTGCTCCATTTTTTTTATATATATATTTTTTTAATATTTTTTTTTAATATTTTTCTTTTTTTTTTGGGGGGATACCTACGTTTTTTTTTTAAATTTAATAGGATCAGCTGTGCGCCTAAAACTATTAAGCTTTAGAACTATAAAGGCACGAGGTAGCTAGCCTTTTTTTTTTTTTTTTGTAATATAGAAGAAGTTGTGGCGCCTGGTTTTCCAGGCGCCACAGCTGGTAAAATTTTTTTTTTTTAAATTTATTTATTATACAACCAGCTGTGGCGCCTGATTTTCCAGGCGCCACAGCTGGTAGCATACACTCAATTGTGGCGTCTGTCTTGGCAGGCGTCACAGTTGGGCCTACCAGCTGTGGCATCTAGTCCACCAGGCGCCACAGTTGGTACCCAAAATTTAAAAAAAAAAATAAAATAGAAAAATCAAAAAGGCAGTTGTGGCACTTCTTTAAAGAAGTGCCACAAAATATGCGCCACCTTTCAACCTTTTTGTAGTAGTGAACAGATGCATGCATATAAATATTATATTTATCGTGTGATTATTATATCTGTGAATGATTTCTTTTCCCAAAACTATATATGGATATTTGGCTTTGCATATTGAATTTCACAATGTTTCAAAATTTTTAGAATTATTAGTTAAATTAGGTACAAAACAAAAAACGTTATAATTTATTCATAAATTTCTTTGAATTTTTCTTTTCTTTTTGGTTTTATCACCAATTTATTATTCTTTGTAAAACATGAAATCTTGTCTCTCTTTCTTAAAAGGCGAACTTCTGATGAAATTCACCAATTCTCATCTTCAAGGAATCCACATTCTTCAAATTTCATGTACGGAAAAAACTTATATCCGAAAAGCTACCTTCAATATAATAATTAATTTGATAATATTTGAATTTGAACTGATAGTATAAGTATGAGATGATTATAAATAAATATATAAAGAAAAGAAAAAAGACATCTCGTGAAATTTTCTTCCACTATACTGTCATGGTCCGAAACTCCAAATGATGCATATAGAGCTTTCGTATTGGAACAAACTAGTTTATTTTCCCCCCGTATTCTTATACATGCTTTTGCATAAAATATTCAATTCTAAACGGTGTTCAGGATCTTTTTTTTCAATAAATAATTTATGCTTACAAATTCTTGTGTATATATTTTTAAAAATAATGTAATAATATTTTATATGGATTTGTGGCTTGCATCTTACAAATTATGCCTTATTCAACACACCATTCATATAGAGTGCTAACATATTCTACTCGAATACACACACACACACACACATATATATATATATATGATGCTATTCTTTCTAGCAAGAGCTAACTGTTAATTAATTTTCATGCATGTAGTATAAGGTTGAGAAAATTATAAATTGAAATTTGGTTTACTACATTGTGAGGGATTAACCTTTCCATTAGATCCAACTCTCGTTGGATTTAGAGGGCGTGTGAATGAAGGAAGGATGTCAAAAAGCAACTCCCAAATTTAAAAAAAAGAAAGAAAGAAAGAAAGAAAAAAGGGAAGGGCTAAGTCGTCAATAGGAAATGTGAGAAGGAGGAGGAATAAAAGGCCACGTGATGTTGGTGAGGTGGCAACGGCAGCGTTAGCTAACTGCAAAGTCTTGTCGCTTCCTTTCCTAAGCACGCCTACATATCTGAGTCTGACCGCGTCGTGCCCTTGTCCCGTGACTGTCTGACTGAACCCTCCATTATTTCTTCCATTTTTCAACATTTTTACCCGTAGTAAACTACGTCTTCTTCTAAATTTTTTTTGCCAACAACTACGTCTTCTTCTAAAGCTCATACCTTTTTTCTTAATTCTGGTTTTTTATTGGGCGGCTTGTGTTTGAAGACGAATCCTTTACTACCATTCACATCCTGCTGCTCAATTTGATGTTTATTTAATCTTGTTTTTGTCGAACTCATGTGTATATTCCTTCCCATCCAAAATATAGGTTCAAAATATAGTCCACTTTCAATCATGCATTAGGAAAAGCGAAACTCATCATATCTGTCTCAAATTAAAAAAAAAAAAAAAAACTTTATTTACGTTAAATAAGATTTTGACAGAAAACATTTTCTCCATGCAACTTATATTGCATTGACCCAGAGTTTCTTCTAAAATGTGACTTATATTTTGAAGTGAAAAGAGCATGAGCATTTGTATGGAAGTATGACGCTACCAAGCAGGGAATTCATCTACTCCCTTTAGTTCTTATTATAAAACACCAATTATTAATTTTCACATGTCAGTAAAAATAATTAAAAGTATTAAAGTTTTCTTAAAATTCAAGTGATTTTCAGTATTACTCTTACCAACTACACTCAACTCAAATATCATAATATTAATTATTGTTTTTTTTCTATTATCCTTATTAAATATGGACAGAAATAAAAAAATAAATTAAATACTTATTAAAAATATGTAAGTGTACTTTATTAAAAAGATTAAAAATATTTATCAGTTAATGTCTTATAATAAAATACAGACTGAGTGTATTGGATCGCCACAGGCAAAACAAGAAAGGCATGCATATCATTGGGAATGATGGGAGGCGTTGAGACAGGGCGCAACATGACGTGATTATGGCAATTTATAGCTGCTTGCCACTTCCCTTGGCATGGGTGGAGCCCATTGATTACAACTGTTTATGTTGTTAATTGGGCTTGTGGTAACTTTTGCTTTGGGCTTTGAATTCCTTAGCACACTTGTATTTGGGATCCCAAATTTTCATTCTGCTAGATTTATTATGATTGAATATATAGCTTGTTCAGGTTTTTTTTTTTTTTTTTTCTTTTTGACCATGTAACTTGTACAGGTTGAAATGTTACCCTGGACAATTTTCTACCATATACGGTAAAGTGTATGCTTTTTAAAAATCTGGTTTTTATTCTTTTTAACTAGTCTTTTGTCTTTTTAACTAAAAACCATGATAGCCTCAAACTAAAACTTTGTTTCTTTTATACTATGTTTTGTTTCCTTTAAGCATGGTTATTTATTTATTTATTATCATGACAACCTCTTTTCAGTCATGCTAGTCCCAAATATTTTCGGAAGGTATGATTTTAAAAAATATTGAAAAATTAACACAATTCTAAATTATATTAGATAAATTAAAATCATTATCTAAGTAACTGAAAATAAATAAAAATTTAAAAATGTAAATAAACAGTAATCAATCCAAGTTTTTGTTAATTGTTTTTATATAAAATTCAAAATAAAATAAAGTTATCTTGACCTTCTCTTTGACTCTTCCCCTGACAACAATTAATCATCTGATATTGGCCTTTGTTACCATGGGGTCTCATCATCAAGGGAACTTTAACACTGGCATTGTGCAGAAATGTGAAAACATTTATCCACTCTATAGGTTCAAAGTAGGCTTTGTGAAATGGCTCATCATTAGATTCACAACCAAAATCATAAGATATTTTAAGAATTATATTTTGTGGTCAATTTTAAAGCTGCAGGAGATGGATTGCCAGATGGTCACTATGCCTTCTAAGAACAACGAAATACCTGTAACAGGACAATATTTTATACTACCTTCTTTAACATAAGAGCTAGATACTAATTTATAGAGATTAAGAAACTTAATTACTGTGTGTTATAGGCTGTAAGTCCTAATGTTGGAAAGCCTGATATATAAGAGAAGTTTGATTTGTAAATGCAAGGCTCTATCTTCTAATTGATTAGTCTCAAGCTAAGGCGTGAGAACTTTTCTCTGGATGATGGGTTTGGGGCTCATATGAAGCCACAGCTGGGACTGAACTCAGAACTCAAAACTGAAGTAATAGTCATAACTGACAAACATTAAATGGGTTGGTAGCTCACAAATATGCCAAACTGTTGGTTCTTAAAGTCCAACTAATTGATAATTACTCCCTCATGTCGTTTATATAAGAGTTAGTTGGGGAGTTGGATTATTTGGTCTTAAATATGACATCTCAATCCATTTTATCTCATATATTTATCATTTTCCTTCAAGCTAATTTACCTAGTTTATAAACTAATACTCCCTCCGGTCCTAATTATAAGATAGAGTTGACTTTTTTGAAGAAATTAAGGAAGCTAATTAAATTACTTTAGAGTGTTTATATTTTTAGTATCTTTAGATTATATATTAGTTTATTAGTCAAATTAATTAGTTTGGAGAAAAAAAAATAAAAATATAAACACTCTAAAGTAATTTAATTGGCTTCCTTAATTTCTCCAAAAAAATCAACTTTGTCTTATAATTAGGACCGGAGAGAGTACATAATATATGTTACATAGGGTTATTTTAGGGATACCATATTACATTTTTTATAATTCACTAATTTATCTCATCTCTTTAATCTATCAGAATTAGTTAAATAACTGTTATATCAATGACCAAGAGGTAGTAGTAAATTTGAATAAATTCGGTTATATTTATTGCTATGCACATATATTCTATTGGAAACAATCATGTTAGAAGCACTGTTGACTCCTAAATGTGATCATATCTCCTTAGTTTTATAAATTTATTTATTATGTGAAAGAGGGCCAGTGGTTAGGACTTAGGAGGGAACCGTTTATTATTTTAGCCATTATCGCATTAAAATGATTGCAAGTGTTTAATGTGCAATTGTGCATATGGTGTCTGTATTAGCTTTAAGTGATTGTATGATATACAAGATAGTACACTTATAAGAAGGTTATGTCTCAACTTACATAAAAATTCTTCTAAGAAGCTAATCCAACAACAAGAATACAGCCTCCAAATGCCCCATTTCTTGTGTAAAATGGACTTGTGAGCCTTGACTTGTGAAAGAGAGAGGTAGTGTTGAGGTGATGCCAGCTATCAAAAAGTTAAGGCAAAATAACTTTTTACTTTTAAAAAATTCAAAATACTATTGATAAGAAAATAAAAAAAATTAATTTGGTAGTATTTAAATTTAAAATAGGAAAGTATATGTTTCATATTCTAAATTTGCATCAAGTTTCAGTTGAAGTCTTGTGAATTTATAAAGTGCATTTTTAGTTTCTTAATCTTAATATCGCCAATCTCATTTAATTCATGTTAAGATTAACAAACTAAAAATGTGCTCTATGAACACTTACAGGAGTGAACTAAAACTTGATGTAAAACGTAGATAACTAAATATATACTTTAGTATATTTTAATTTTCTTATAACAAAAAAAAAATTAAATAAGTTGGGTTCCGTGACTCACCAAGGTCAGAATATGCCTCCGACTTGAAGAGCATTTAGAAAGATACTTACAGATCATCTACTGACAAGGTCTTTATATCGGTGGTGGGATTGAAATACTTTAACCTATTTTAGATTTAAATACTGCCCAGTTAACCTCTTTTTTTAAAAAAAAAAAAAATATCATCAATAGTAATTTTGAAATAGCAAAGGAAATAAGCCTGTTCCCTCTCAGAAAGGTTACAACAGTTCTAACTCTCCAAGTACGTACGTGCATCTATTGTGGAATTCGAGTTTTATTACCTCTGTCAGTGGCTTGTGATTTGCTTAGAAGAACAAGTATGAATCACAAACCTAAATCTAAGATTGTCATCAGAACATGGTCAGATCCTTACTCAATATTTGATATGCAGAAAAATGTTTTTATAGAAACGAAGCGAGAAAGTGCATTCCCTCGTAATATAAGGCAATCACTAATGAAATTTTAACTGTAATAATTATAAAATACTACTACCTCCGGTCTTAAATATAGGACAAAGTTTTTAGAGCAAATTGCACTAAAAACTTTGTCCTATATTTAGGACCGGAGGGAGTATCTCCGATAAGCAACTAGCAAAAACTTTATATAAATTAATGAAATTAGTTATTTATTATAAAATTTAAAAAATATACTCAATAAAAATCATTAGTTAGCAAAGTTTGATTTGCTTAATTAATTAATAAGTTTTATAATTAGTTAGGGATATTTGGTGGCAAAATTTATGCTTTAGATTAAAGCATATTGAATTAGGAAGCATGTTTCTTGTGAAAAAAATAAGGTTTTTGATGGTTTAGCAAAGAAGAGACTCCAACATTAAGAGCTTTATGACATGGCTTCTCAATACTTGAGAGTCCTTGGACCCAGTGAAGAATAATGTAACAAATTGCTTCTACCGTATATATAATATAATTCCTTAATCGAAGTGGTAAGAGATAGACCAACTTGAACAAAAATAAAGAATAGGTTGAAGAGTTCAAGCTTCCCGGAAAGGTGATTAGGACAAGGTAGTGAAAGAAAATGACAAAATAATTAAAAGAAATATGGGGAAAGGAATAATGGAATATGCTATAGGTGGATAGAGATATGGAAATAAAAGAAATAAATAGGTTGAAGGAATCAAACTTGGCCGGTAAAATTATTGGAAACAAAATATTTGCTGGCCAGTCGTCTTTATTTATCTAGTTGTAGAACAAATGTTAGGTTTTAATTAAAAATTTTATATATATTAGTTTAGCAATTTGCTCGTAACATGATATATTTCTCAAATAAAATAAGTGCGCCGAGAATCGAGATGAAATGATGAATAGAGATGGACCAAAATGGACATACAAATTGAAAAGTAGATAAATAAAAACGAGCTGAGATTAGGGGAAGGGACAAGAAGCGAAAACAATTAGGGCGATTTTAGTTTTAAATGAATGAATTCATTTGTTATGTTGCATATCTTCTAACTGTAGGAAATCAATGGGGAATTAATATATAACAAGAGATATTATGAACAAAATAGTTTGTCCTCTTTATATGATGATCAACTTGAAATAATATGTTTTTTGTAGTTCAAGTTGTTGGGTCAGTTTCATGGGGAAAAAATGCCTAAACATATTTTACGCTTTGATTAATAAATTTTTCTAACAAACATACAACAAGTTTCCTTTGCACCTAACATGATATGGTTCTTTAATAGAAGGAAGCTACTTGAGCAGGGAAAAAACCAGAAAAAAGAAAAACAATTATTCTTTCACGGAAAAAACCAGAAGAAAGGAAAAAATAATAATTCTTTCACTTTCTTTTTATTTGAAAAATGGGCTGTTAAAAAAATTAGTAACAAGTATAGACCAAGAATTTGAGAAATTTTGAAGGGAGACTAGTGTCATTGGTTGGAATAAGATTTTTTGCGTGTGTTGGTTTTCTCAGTACTCAATTTTGAACTTTTTAATAGTTATTTTAATATTTTCTAAACTCTTCTTTTCAAATTTTTAAGGGTTAAAGTGTAAAAATACCCATGAACTTTTCTTAAAAGTGCACCCAGCACCATAAATTTTTTTTAGGTGTAAAAGTGCCCATGAACTTCTCAAAATGGGACAAAAATACCCACACCATTAATTGATACAAATATCTGTTTAATGAGACCCACATTATTATTTTTTGAAGTGCAAATACCTATAAACTTTTCTTAAAAATACATTCAGCACCATAAACTTTTTTTTTGGTGCAAAAGTGCCGATAAACTTCTCAAAATTGATAAAAAATGTCACACACCATTAATGGATACAAACTTTTGTTTTGTGGAACCCACATAATTGTTTTTTAATGATTATTTAATTTAAATTTTAAGTTGATAAAAAATATTTGCTGGCAAAAAAATAGTAGAATAAATGTAATTCTAATTTCAGGAATATAATATAATATTATTCAGTTAAACAACTTAAGATTATTATTATTTGTAATTTATATAAAATTTTATCTATCAAAAAAATATCTAATTAAGTGTTACTTGATATTTACAAACATTTATTAATAATATATCAATTATCAAATTATATACATTTAATAAAAACTCATGTCTTTATAGTTATTTTCCATGCGAACTTATTTTTCAAATAATAATCCTAACAAGTTTTAGTTTGAAAAAAATTACTATCAATCTAAACATAAATCACATTTACAATCTGATTTTTATCCTATTTTAAAATTGTAAAATCAAGTTAAAAAAGAATCACTTTTATCATCGCTAATCCAAACATAACCTCAATATTTTCCATCAGCTTTCTATCCATTCTACTTTTCTCTCCCTGGTAAAGTCTGTTAAATGAAATGAAGGTAAAAAGAAAAGTCGAGTAAAATGCAATTATTGTTCCTTCCACTTTTGTCTCTAAGCAAACATAGAAACTAGAAAGAACGAAGATTAACTTATCTATAACCCGCTGGCTTCTTTGGTTTGATATCCAACCCGCCTTTTAAAACAGTAGTTATAAAGCTTAACGAGGCAATATGTGTACTGTTTTGTTTGATCATTTTAATATATATGATCACTTTGGTACAGTTATGTTATGGAATAGTGTAAGACCCCGTCTTATATAATACTTACCATTGATATTAGTCAGAGTACTGGAGTACTTATCATTGATATTAGTCAGAGTATTGGAGTGCAATTCGGTGGGCAATACAAAAATAACATAAATATACTGATAATATATGCATGATTACATAAACTCTCCATAGGGGTTCGTATATGATAATTACAATTAAAGTAGCCGCACATAGCTATTAGGGTGTCTAAACCCGTCCCAATGAAACAAAGACATCTTCTTGTCTTCATTTCACCACTGCAATCCTTTCTCATATAATTCTTTTCTTTGTTCTCAGCATACCTTTTATCTTTCATTTGTCTAAATTGTTAGTAGGGGAGGGTGAGATTCGAAAGAATCTCAGAAGGAAACAGTACCAATATACATGCAGGATAAATGCTTAATGCATGACATGCTTGCATTATATAAACTCATTCTAACACAATGATATATTTGCGTGCTTTCAAACAAAATACTTGTGGTCATAGCATAAATAGAAACAAAGATTTAATCATTCATATATGTTTCACATAATCAAGTAAAGCAATAACATACATCAATACACCAGCACAAATATCAAATATACGCATGAGAGGTAAGTTTCCTACCTTAACCCTTGTGATCCTTAAATAGGCTCCTCGAACTTTGTGTCTCGATAAGCATGTCAACCCCTCGGGCTCTCAACTCGATCCTAAAATGTCAAATGTACAAGAATTAGGTTAAAATCTATTCATGTACTATTTTAGACACTTCCATAGTGTTTATAGTGGTTATATAAGCCTATTATGAAAATTTACTGAAATGTCCCTAGGGACCCACCCCGGCCCTCCGTACCTGATCCGACTGTATTTTTTCCAAAATTTTAACCTGGGCTTTTCTAACACATTTTTGCCCTAAGGAATCCATTTCCGAACTCGGAATTACCAAATTCACTGGAAAAAGACAAAAAATGCCCTTGGCAGTCCCTATTTCAGGGTTTCAGGGACGTTTTCGTAATTATGATTTTTCATACTTTTCTGAAAAGGTGATCGACTATAACCCCACCTAATTTTCCCTTCTGAATTCAATAGAATCATCACAACATTAAAAATTCAGTACTAACCCCTTCTAACAGCATTGGTTGAAATATGAAATTCTCAAAAAAAATTGGGGTTTTTGAGTTTTGATTCTGCAGACTTGCTTCTTTCTACTCCTAATCACTTTATTAACTATTTAATTACGTTAAAACCACCATTTAGACTCAATTTTGGCAGCATAACACCTAGGGCACACCCTTTCTCAAATTTTAAAATTGGAGCAAATACGACAGAAATCCACCGATTAAATTACTCACAATAGCTAGAACAATCAATATTTGAAGTTTAGGAAGTTACCTCTTCTTCCATCTGGCTTTTCCTTCTTGTGATTGAACCCTAACTCCCTTTTAACACAGAATTTTAGCTTCAAATACTTTAAATAACATAGAAGATGTGAGCTAAATCGTCGGAGGAATCAACTTACCTTGTAATTTCTTGTTCCTTCTCTCTCTATGGCTGCTGCTTCACGTCAAAAATGAGCATGGGAGGAAGAGGATGATGATTAGATAATATATCCCATTTTCCTTTTATTTAATTAATTCTCATATTAATTGGAAATTCTGACAGATTTTCTGCCCAACTTTGAAAAATAATAGCTAAAGTTGCAAAGATCGAATTGAAATGATTCTAAAGGCTATAAAACCCATATTGAGTCTAGTTTTAAGGAAAAATATAGCCCTTTACCAATTAGAAGCACAAAATTCACAGAATTAAATTCTTTAGATGCTGCGATAGAAATTAAAACTCCATAAATTTCCCATTATCTATCAAATTAAAACTTAGGATGTCTACTTTCATCCTATAAAATTTTATAAATTTTTTGTCATCATTTGCCTATTTAAAAATGTCACACAATAAGACTGCTACATGGTCATCGGTAGCAAACATCAACTTGTACAACTTATGTTCCTGTATAATAATGTTATGTGCGATCTCTAATTGCTTTGTTTTATTATTTCATATCCTTTTTAATTCACCATTTTATTTTCTTAAAAATAAGAAATTTTGGTGACCGATCGGGATCTTACAAATAGCATAAATAATTAATAATGATTTATTAGGATATTTTAACAGATTGGATGACCCCAAAGAAGTCACCATTAAATACAAGGACAACTGTTATAATTTCATTCAATATTTCTTTATTTTTTTTAACCCTTTTAATTAATAATTCTCATGAGGAGAAAATTCAAAGTTGTCCCACACGCAAGTGATAGCTTTAATGAGAGCAGAACGCCCAATGCCCCACACCAGCTCACTCACGTCTGTGAAGTCTGAGCAATGAGAAATAAATGGCACTTTTGTTTTTTGTTTTTCCCTCTCAAAAAGGGTATTTTAACTTTATCAACCTTTAAAAGTTGGACCCAGCTTCGACCCTTTTAACAGAAAGAAAAGAAACGTCCTTTTCTTTTGAGAAAAGGACCGAAGCCATTTCCTTAAAATTTTACCTCACCTCCACTGCTCCCGCATTCCCCACGTCACATGTCTCTCCTACAACAAAGGACGCGCACAAAATAAAGCCAAGCATCTCTGTTGTATTTTACATCAGCTTTCTATCCATTCTACTTTTCTCTCCCTGGTAAAAATCTGGAAAATAAAATCAAGGTAAAAAGAAAAGTCGCGTAAAATGTAATTATTCTCCCTATTTTCCAACATTTCTGTTCCTTCCACTTTTGTCTCTAAGCAAGCATAGAAGGAACGAAGATTAAATTATCTATAACCTGCTGGCTTCTTTGGTTTGATGTCTCGCCCGACTTATAAAATGTTGGTTATAAAACTTGACGAGGCATTATGCGTACTGTTTTGTTTGATCATTTTAATATATATGACCACTTGGGAACAATCACGAACATCAATCATTTTGCATGATCACTATTATTTTTCTATGATCGATTTTGTATTAGAATTTTCTTGTAAGACCCCGTTAGGTACTGTTTGATGATTTATTCAAATATCAGTGTTTATTTGGCAAATTCCCACAATTAATTCTAAACACCATCTTAATGTCTATGTCTTAAACAAAAATTAATTCTAAGTTATTTAGCTTATTTAATTTTTTTAATCTCTTAAAAAAAATCATTTATATCTTATATTTAAGATGAGAGGCAGTACCTTATATTTTTTTGTAATAAAATTTTATTAGGTCTTTTTTAGTAAAAAACATTCTAATTGGGGAATTTTTCCAAATTTTCGCTGAAAATTTTGACTTATATAAATTATGGAAAAGGACAAAGCTGACACTGACAGGCCATGTGATTGAAGTCATTTTGCCAAGTTCTGGACCCCTGACGATTTATTTTGTGTCCATATTCCACCAGGCTGAACATTTGTGGGCTCCACGTATTATTTCCCATCAGTTTTCGATCCATTCTACTTTTCTCTGGATGGTTTTCGGTCCAAATCGGAAGCGGTTTCGGTACTTTTCTCGAAAAGGACCTTTTCTTTCTGTATATTAATATTTTTATAATATATTAAATTTAGATCGTTGAAATCTCAATCCAACTGCCTATAAAAAAAGGGTCGTTCTCTTTGAGGAAAAGGACCGAAGCCAGTCCCACAAAATCAAGGTTAAAAGCCCAGAAACCGGCGAACCGGCCAGTAGACCGATCCGGTCCGGGTTACTATTTTTAAAAAAAAAAATTTTTGATTTTTCCTTTAGATTTTCATACTATAAGTCTAAAATTTTCAAATTTTCACCGGTTTGGTCCCGGTTTGGCTCCGGTTTGGCCCTGGCCTGACCCACTAACCCTTAACCTAATACCCCGACCGGTTCAATACCTGATCCGGATTTTAATACCTTGAGTAAAATGCAATTTTTGTCCCTCTTTTAATATGTTTTCCCTGACATTTCTATTCCTACCACTTTTCTCTCTAAGCAAGAATAAAAAGAATAAAGATTAAATTTCTATTAATTTATTTGAAAATAAAAAAATATTTTTTATTACAAAATACTTGCTCTGGTTTTTAATATAAGTCCTATTTAGCTAAATTAATTAGATTAAGGAAGTTAATTAATATGACATGTTTTTTTTTAAAACGCCCCAATTACCTTCCTCATTTTCCTTTATCCCCTTTTACTTGATTATTGTTGATAAAATATTAATCGGAGTAAATTAGAAAAAAATTGATAAATATAAAAAAATAAGTCATATATTTAAAACTAAAATAAACTCCTTAATTAAATCCTATATTAAAAATAAGAGGAGAGGAGTATTAACAAACAAAAGAAAACTTAAATGCCAACCGCAGATATCCCGAAGAATAACTAGAAATTTTAATAGAAATAACTTAGTAATATCTTGTAAAGTAAAAAAATTTTAAGAGAAAGTTGACAAATTTAAATAAAATTAAAAGAAAATAAGTAACGCTGTTTTAGACTGTTGATGAAACTAAGTGTGTTTGGAATAACGATAAAAAAAAAAAAATGGAGTTTCTTAATTTAGCTTTTGGTAATTTTATTTTTGATAAAAACCCGATTGTGTAATGTGATTTATGTTTGGAACCGCGATTGTATAAATGAATTTTGCAAAAGTAAAACTTGTTTGGATTGACTTAAGCACAAATGACTTTTGTGATAATAGTAAGAGAGAGTGGGTGGAAAAATATTTTAAAGGGTTAAAAATATCAAAAAATAGTTTAAAATAATTTTTGGAACTGAAAAAGTACATTAAGGATAAAATTGCAATAAGTCTGATAATACACTGGGTACAGTTGAAAAAATATTTTAAGGGTTAAAAGCACCAAAAAATAGTTGAAATTAATTTTTGTAGCCGAAAAAGTACATTAAGGGTAAAATTGCAATTATTCTGATAGCACATTGGATACAACTGAAAAAATATTTTAATTATTCCCACTCTCCCTAAACGCTAAATAAGTAAAAGCTGAGAAATAAAGCTTATGACAAAAGCTAAATTAAGATGGAATAAAACTCAATTGATCACTTTGGAAACCAAACACTCAATTTTTTTTTTCAAATTGTCAATTGAGCTTCTCTGCCGAATTGAGCGTTTGGGGGGTCCAACCGCCCCCCCAAACACACACTGTGTTTGTAATAGCGATAGGAAAAATGGAGTTTCTCAATTTAGCTTTTGGTAATTTTATTTTTGGTAAAAGCCCGATTGTGTAATGTGATTTATGTTTGGAACCGCGTTTGTATAAATGACTTTTGCAAAAGTAAAACTTGTTTGGATTGACTTAAGCACAAGTGACTTTTGTGCTAATAATAAGAGAGAGTGGGTGGAAAAATATTTTAAAGGGTTAACAATACCAAAAAATAGTTTAAAATAATTTTTGGAACTGAAAAAGTACATTAAGGATAAAATTGCAATAAGTATGATAATATACTGGGTACAGTTGAAAAAATATTTTAAGGGTTAAAAGCACCAAAAAATAGTTGAAATTAATTTTTGTAGCCGAAAAAGTACATTAAGGGTAAAATTGCAATTATTCTGATAGCACATTAGACACAACTGAAAAAATATTTTAATCATTCCCACTCTCCCTAAACGCTAAATCAGTAAAAATTGAGAAATGGAACTTATGGAAAAAGCTATTAAGATGGAATAAAGCTCAATTGATCACTTTGGAAACCAAACACTCAATTTTTTTTTTTTTCAAATTGTCAATTGAGCTTCTCTGCCGAATTGAGCGTTTGGGGGGTTCAAACGCCCCCCAAACACACACTGTGTTTGTAATAGCGATAGGAAAAATAGAGTTTCTCAATTTAGCTTTTGGTAATTTTATTTTTGGTAAAAACCCGATTGTGTAATGTGATTTATGTTTGGAACCGCGTTTGTATAAATGACTTTTGCAAAAGTAAAACTTGTTTGGATTGACTTAAGCACAAGTGACTTTTGTGCTAATAATAAGAGAGAGTGGGTGGAAAAATATTTTAAAGGGTTAAAAATACCAAAAAATAGTTTAAAATAATTTTTGGAACTGAAAAAGTACATTAAGGATAAAATTGCAATAAGTCTGATAATACATTGAGTACAGTTGAAAAAATATTTTAAGGGTTAAAAGCACCAAAAAAATATAGTTGAAATTAATTTTTGTAGCCGAAAAAGTACATTAAGGACAAAATTGCAATTATTCTGATAGCACATTGGACACAACTGAAAAAATATTTTAATCATTCTCACTCTCCCCAAACGCTAAATAAGTAAAAGCTGAGAAATAAAGCTTATGACAAAAGCTATTAAGATGGAATAAAGCTCAATTGATCACTTTGGAAACCAAACACTCAAATTTTTTTTTTTCAAATTGTCAATTGAGTTTCTCTGCCCAATTGAGCGTTTTGGGTCCAAACACCCCCCAAACACACACTAAATTGCATTGTACACTTTCTCCGCAATTTATTTTTTTTTTTTAAAAAATATTGTTTAAGATAATTTTTCTGTGGTTGCCGGAAGGACCATCCATTTTAATTGTCCTTAGAGCTCACTCCAAGAGATAGTCAAACATTGTCCAAAAAAAAAAAAAAAAAGAGATAGTCAAACATATTTCCACGATTCACTGCATTTCTATCTTCTCCTTCTCAATTTTGATCTTCACTTCTTTGGTGTACCCAAACCAAACCATGGCTGACTTTATTACTCCAGTCTATGACATCCTAACCCGTTTGTGTGGTTGCTGTGCCAAATGGGTAGATTCAATACGCCGGTTAGGAGACAACCTCAACTCTTTAAGAAGTGCTTCAAATGAACTTAAGAGCAGGGATCTTGATGTCAAGATGAGGGTCGAAACGGCAGAGAAGAGTCCAGATCCGGAGCTGATGGTTTTGAATGAGGTAACGAATTGGATGCGCAGAGTAGAAGTCCTACAAAATGAAGTTGAAGCCATTTTGCAGAAAGGTGATCAAGAAATACAAGCCACGTGCTTTGGAGGTCGCTGTCCCAAGAACTGTCGGACTAGCTACAAGCTGAACAAAATGGTCACTCAGAAGTTGAGGGACGTCAACGAACTTATGAGCAAACGATATTTTGATGTTGTAGCAGAAAAGCTCGCCCGCGATCAGTTTGATGAACTTCCTGTGGATAAGGCTGTGGGTGTAGAATCAACATTTGAGGAGCTGTGTTCATGCTTTGAGGACAATCAGGTGGGCATTATTGGTTTGTATGGAATGGGAGGGGTAGGCAAAACAACTCTACTTAAGAAATTCAACAATGATTTCCTCTCAACAATAAGACACGGTGTAGTCATCTGGATTGTGGCGTCTAAAGAAGCAGATCGAGGAAAAATTCAAGATGACATTAGGAAGAAATTACATGTCGAAGATGTTATTTGGAAAAATAAGACAGTGGATGAGAGGGCTCTTATGTTATGCAATATCTTAAACAAGAAGAAATTTGTATTCTTACTTGATGATGTGTGGGAAAGAATTGATCTCTTGAAATTGGGGGTTCCTTCTACTAATAATCATCAATGCAAGATAATATTCACCACACGGTCGAAAGAGGTATGCGGCCTAATGGATGCAAATATAAGCATAAGAGTAAACTGTCTCACATCAGATAAATCATTTGAGTTATTCAAGGAGAAAGTGGGTAAAAAATCTCTTGAAAACCCTCTTATATTTGATCTTGTAAAACAAGTGGTGGATAAGTGTCAAGGGTTGCCACTTGCACTTTGTACTGTTGGACGTGCCATGGCTAACAAAGTGACTCCAAAAGAATGGAGGCGTGCTATAGAAATGTTGAGGACTCATCCCTCAAAGGTTCAAGGTATTGTTGATGATGTCTATTTCTTGTTAGAATTTAGTTATAATAAATTGCCAGAGTCTTCCAAATCATGCTTTTTGTATTGTGCTCTTTATCCTGAAGACTATAACATTCCAAAAGAAGATATTGTTTTGCTTTGGATAGCTGAAGGTTTTTTGGCTGAATTTGATTATGATTTACATGAAGCACGTAAGCAAGGAGAAGATATAATTTCAAACCTAAAATATGCTTGCTTATTGGAAGATGGTGAGAAAGATGATACAATTAAGATGCATGACGTGATTAGAGATATGGCTCTCTGGGTAGCTTGTGATCACGGGAAAAAGACAAGATTCTTTGTAAGAGATTGTTCTGTGACTAGTGGCCTTGAACTATACAATCATGCAAAGTGGAAAGAGGTAGAAAAGCTATCAATGTGGCAGGGGGATGGAATGAATATGAACTTGTCACAAAAACCTCATTGTCCTAATCTCGTCACTCTGCTTGTTGGGCATACTAAGATAGAAGTCTTTCCAACTGAGGTATTTGTCATTCAAAGTACTATTAGAGTACTACACTTGTCACATAATTATCAAATAAGAAATCTACCATCAGAAATTGGGGACTTTTTAAACCTAGAACACATGAACCTATCCAATACTGGCATAACAAAATTGCCAGAGGAGTTGAAGAATTTGAAGAAGCTAAGATTTTTGTTGCTGAACAATCTATCACATCTTCAATTCCCAAAAGATGTTATATCCAGTTTGTTGTCCCTTCAAGCTTTTAGTATGAAAAAGATGTCATCAGGATATAAAGTGATTGATGATGAAAGTGATGCGTTGTTGCAAGATCTAGAAGGCTTAGATCATCTTCAAGATATACGCATTACTGTCCGAAACAAATCCTCAGTTGAAAAAATACTGAAATCCTCAAAATTGCAAGGGCGCATGTGTGAGCTATTTGTTGGAGGATGTTCACTACACCATGACTTGTTCTCATCACTTGGGAAAATGGAGCATCTTGAAACATTAGGAATAAGATCTGTTGATAGTGATGTTGTGAATATTCGGACGGCGAGCTCATTTTGGGAACATGGACGTACAATCATCCTTCGAAAATTGACTCTCTGGGATTGTCATGATATAGTTGAATTGGATTGGCTTAAACATGCTCCAAACCTTGAACACCTTGTATTAAACAGGTGTCCTTTGTTGAGGAGAGTTATTGTTGACACTGAGAGAGTGAAAAGGAATCTTTTTTCCAGTCTCACTTATCTTGAATTGAACTTTCTGGATAAGTTAGTGGAAATTTGTAGCATGACATTACAGTGCCCTTGTTTGAAGGAGATTAGAGTACTAAATTGCCCCAAATTGAAGAAGTTCCCATTTAATTCTCGAAGTGCATTGAAAAATCTAAGGCGCTTTGTAGGATACTCTGGGTTGTTGGGTCAATTGCAATGGAAAGATGAGGCTACCAAGCATCTTTTTTCATCAAAATTTGAACCGGTCGGTTTGGGAAGTGAAGCTGTTCAACATCTTTCAAAACATGGAGAAAGGTAATATTGTTTCTGCCAAGTCATCGAAATCAGTTATGCCTTTAAAGTTGTTATCATTTCCATGCAAATCTAATGCATCTGATTCACCCATGCCTTGCTTGCATATAAGTATTTATCATGTGATTATCATATTTATAAATAATATATTTTCCCAAAATTTCATATGGATTCTGGCTTCTTGAATTTCACTTTTCAAAATTTGTAGAATTTTTATTCAAAATATGTATAACTTATTGCACCCAAAATAAAACCATACAAATAGTATATAATAAAATTTTGATATCGTCACGCTTACTTGCATGTCGTGTTTACAGACTTGTACAAAACTGCGCCGAAAATGAAATAAATAGTAAATTTGTAAATATTTTAACGTATATATTTGTTTGTGCTATATTATTTTGGTTTATAACTTCTCTAGTTGTCGTCTGCTGGTAATGGATTTTGTGCCCTTTATTTTGTTTTAACTTCGGCCTTTTATGGGGCGTTTCTATTATTTAATTCTTAAAAGCTTAATGAGTATTTGGCCAAAAAAAAATTATATGAATAATTATTTGCCTTGCCTAATTAAAACGATTAAGCTATTATATGCAATAAATATAATAAAACTTATACAAGAAATAAAATGGTTTAACTTTTCAAAATTTGGAAATAATTACCTTATGAATATAATTAATCAAAGATATATACTTGGAAGACTCGACATTGAATTCTAAACCATTTGCAAGATTTTTGGTAAAAAACACCGCATGCAAGATCTACAATTTTATTTTTAGTAAATGATATTTTTTATAATAAAAGTTTATGTGAGTTGGGTCCCAAAATCTCTCCAAGGACATAGCATTAGAGTTAGGACCAATGCTTGTTGGTGTTGAAATATCCTTTTTTTTTTAATTATTATTAAGAGCCTTTGCTAATTATTTTTTTCCCTTGGTTGACTCGTTGGATGTAGGGATCTGGGATTGCTCAATCGAAAACCTCATGCAAGCAGTGACTAAGATTTTTCCTTTTCAGTTCAAAAACAGTGTCTTTGTTGAAGATCAAAATTTCTGGAAATAAAGGAGTGACTAGATGATGTAGTGCATGTCTTTTTGTTTTTTTGGCCAATAATGATGCAGTGCATGTTGCTATATTATTTCAGACTGTATTGTTATGTACCCTTTTAAGTATCTTTTATTGATATTACATCACTGCTTGAATTTCAACATTGTTCACTTATGAACAGCACCATAAGACTGTATATATGTATTTTCACGATGGATTGCAACGGAAAGTTTCATTTGAATATATATAATCAACTCCAATTATTGATATATAATATTCGAATAGAAATTATGCCTTTAATCTTTAAAGATTGCCTTCATACTTTTCTTATAAGTTTTACTCTCCATTATTCAAATTATTAATATATAATATATGCATGGAAATTATGCTTCTCTGCTCTTTCATTGGCATTCAAATTGTTTTCCCTTTTCACCTTAGCGGTTGGTTCTCTCACTTTGAAGAGCCGATGACTTGTATTTTTATTCGACCCCTTCGAGAACAATTTTATTTGCTACTTCTCTCTCAATTATAAATGCCAAACAAAATTCAACTTTTATTCTTTGACATCCAAAGTTTCTCAAGTCCAAGAGAGGTAAGAATGTAAAATCTTCACTCATAAACATGCATATGAACAAGATTACTCAAAATAAAGGAAAAGGAGAGGAATGAATAATGATAATAAAAACAACGATGCCTTTCAAAATCATTTCTCACACACATCATCTTTAAAAACAAAGTCTAGAAATGAATATGACAGGCAAATGTTTCTGGAGGCATTTATATTATCCGAAACAAGTGTATAAAAAGTGATGGATGCTTAGAAGTCTCAAGTATATATAAATTGTAACAAGCCATGAAACGTGTATAAAAAGTGGAACCAATCCTATTTGATGCATGCTATGTAATAAAGTACATTCCGTCTTTAGCTTTCTCCTTATCTGAACTTCCAATATGACCCAACAACCACATGATTAAGAAGGAAGCCTATTGGCAGCACCAAGCAAAAACCAGCTAGCTTCAATAGAAGAGAAAAATACAAAAATATTTTCCCGCAGGTATTCATTATGAAAGAAGAAATCCTATCATGAAATTTAAGGACCAAAATGGGAACTTGATTAATGATAAATGAAGGTACAAGTCAGATTTACAAGTATCCAAATGTAGAAAGAGACGCATGTCTGTTCACATAGGCACGAAACCTCCTGACATAATAGCTAGCATCTTTGGGGCCTAACCTTTTCCTTCGTATCCACAAAGTTGAGCATCTTTGGGGCCTTCATTATAAACTATTGGTTTTATGTTATCTTCAGTAGGGCTTTCATTCTCAACCACATGGTTCATTTCCTTACTCAGCATTGTGCTCATCAATGTTGAAATGATCCTTGACTTTTGAAATGGAAATGGAGATCCATCCCACTCTGATATGTAAATTTCTGCTGATTTTACCAAGGAAAGCCAAGCCTCAAGAAAAGAACTATTTTCCTCTTCACATTGCCTTTGTTACAATGTTAAGAGGCTCATCATCAAGGGAACTATTGTACAATACTGGTGTTGTGTAAACATGTGGAAACATTTTTCACTTCACAGGTTCAAAGTAAGCTTTGTCAATTGGCTCATCATTAGATTCGCTATCTTCCTTTCGGCACAGCAAACATGGCTTCAAGTTTTTTGTGGTCACATCATCCACAAACAATACTAAGTGTGAACCTTTTTACATTGCTTAGTGGTGTATGTGGAATTACCATAATAGTAACCCAAAGACAAAATACATGAATACAACATGATTTCCCCCCTCTTTTTCAAATGTAAGCTTCCAAAACCTTCAAGCTTAATATAAAGCTTGGATCCCAAGAAAGTGAACTGGAGTGATGGTGAATTGTTCCTTTGGTGTCTAGGACGAAAACAAAATATAGAGATTGAAATTGAAATTGGTCATCAGAAAATATGTACTCACATCTGAGATACAAATTCATTGCATGGCTTAGGAACCCATAGCCGGGGCTGGAACTAAGCAGTGGAGCAATAGGCACAAACAGCATTGATATGGCATCAGGTGACTGTGATATAGTTGAAAGCCACTCCTTATGGTTCTGGCGAATGCAAACAATACCTCCCCTTCGAACAGAAATGCTAATGAGATCCTGTTTGAAGTATATTCAAATAACAGCCCAAAGGTGTTGGCAGCAAGCTGGTTGCAGAATGCATTGAAAAAGCAATGACATTTGAAATTAATTCCAACCTCCTTGGTCGAGTGACTTTTTACAGTTGGTCTAACAGATGCAACAAGAGCTATATCAATCTTCCATGGCTCATCACTATCACCCTGGAAAGATTACAACAAATATTTTTAGACAAGGAGAATATTTAGTATATTCTTTAAAATTAATATGGAAGTAATTAAATCAAAATCAATTTTCTCCCTATCTGTTATGTTTAATATTAAAGTTTAAAGAAATATGTATATACTATATACACAAACTGTAACATCCTCACGTACCAACATGTTATATAAAATTGTGTCAAGGTCTTTCTGAACATTTCTGAACACACACAAGCATAGCAACCTAACGTAGTCTTCTTATCAATGAATCATTTTAAAAAGAAAATATCAACATATTTCTCCTTCCCATTCACCACAATGGCTTCCTGGTAATTAAGATTAAATCCATAGTGCAACTATCAAAAAAAAGAAAAAAGGAAAAAAAGGCAAAACTTCACGCAAAAAAGGAAGAAATTGCTTCATTAAATTCAGAATGTTAAACTCACTGCGGATGAGAGACAACAACAAAAATTTATACAGGGTTTGAATCATGAACAGAAGCAATAAAAGAGTTAGGAGAGAGGAAACTCAGATAAATCTCCAGGTAGACTATAGCATTTAGGACTTAATTTTGGCAATACAGTTATAAATGAACAACATGCCTGAAGTGCAAGTTGTATGAGATAAGCAGATTTGAGCCATGAATGTAGGTGACAAATGAATTGGAATTACAGTTTCTAATGATTGCTGATGAGCATACAATCAGTGTACATGCCATTTATGTTCAAGCAAAGAAAACAATCCGATGTAAGTTGACAAATGCACACAAAGCACATTCAAAAACTTAAGGGATTGATATCTTGAGATTCTATCTTAATCCTAGGGCCAATGAATAATTAAAATGACTTCTTTTTTGGCTAAACAATAAAAAATTACAATAATTAAAAATACTATCTAGCAATTTCTAACAGTAACAAGAAAACCTATATTATCTCTTTTCTAGCTTTCATCACACCACTTTTATTGTTTTTAAATTTTCAAGTTGCTAGAAATGCCTAACTTAGCGCTTTGAAATCCATATTTGAACAAAAAAAGTAGGACAAAAATTCAACAATTCTGCACTAATATACGTTCTTTTAAGTTTGGTTAATACCATTGTTAGTTTTTATAGTTTGATGGAAGTTTGGTGTTGGTCCCTACAGTTTCAAATTATTGGTTTTGATCCCTAAAGTTTCATAAGTTTTTTGTCTGAGTTCAACGACTAACGAGTTTTGGTTTTGGTCCCTATGAATAAACACAAACCAAGTCCTTATGAAACCATAGCAACCAAAACCAACGATTTGAAACTACAAGGACCAAGGCCGAAATTTGATCAAACTATAAGAACCAACAATAATATTAACCCTATCATGTTTTATCTTCACCGATTTTGGGTAGGATCAACAACTAGATATAAAAATTGCTCTTTTATTGTTTGAATAAGTTTACATGGAAATATCGGCAAGTTCTTCATGCAATACTACAAAATGATTGATTTAATATGGCTGTAGTGACCAGCAGATGTCATCAAAGTAATGAAGACACTTTTGCTCTTAAAATGGCGTCAATGTCAAGGTCAGCCTACAACCTTTATTGGCATTGTATATGACATAGTTGTGACAATGAACGAAATCTTTTAATGCATCAAGACCAGGGCATATCAATGAATGATTTTGGTAATATAGCCCCATCTGGTATGCTGGAAGGATTTTTGAAGAAATGAGAACAATAAAAAGAAATGGGAAGGTGTTAAGACCCCTTTTGGAGACCTACAATAATACATGATAAGGGAAAGACACTTTTTGTTGGTCAGAACTTTGACTTACTATTTTAGAGAAAGAAATAGAAAAAGCAGGGTGGCTATAGGGCTGCAATAGTCAAAGTCTATGAGAAGGGGTATGTGAGAGTCACCTTTTGGGGTCTATAAATCTTCCCTACGGTTCAGCAGGAGAGGCAAAGTAGAACTTGAAAGTGTGGTGGCCTTTGGGAGGAGAGGGCCAACCTCTCAAAAGTTTGGCAAATCTCTTACATTTTATGTGTCACTGTGTGGTGTCTTTGTTCTGCTTCTTGCCACTTTGTAATCATTCTTTGACTGTAGTTTTATGCATCTGAGTGAAGGGGTCATCATTTCCATTGTAAGCTAATTTGGTTATTCCCTCTCTCTTTGTTGTTTATATTGGTTGTAGTCATGTTATCATCTTGTTCAGGAGAGGCTCATAACAGAATGGGAATGAGCATAGGAATAGACTTCTTATTTTGGGATGAAAGGGAAGATATTATCCAAAGAATCAATATGGTGGCTACTAGAATAGGAATAGACTTCAAAAGCCCATATGCTATATCTGCAATCTGTGTCACTTAAATGGAAAGGAAACTGCCAGCTAAAATAAATATATTGTCATCTTGCACAGGATCTATGTTTTCAATCCTAAAACAGACTAGCATGCTAAAATGAAGGCCTGCTAATGGTGTGGTGGAATGAGAGAAGTAGTGTTCATTGGCAAAGATCACAATCAATTGTTTCAGAGACTAAATGATTTCAAGTGGAACCACAGAGCTTCTTCTAATGTTGGTGTGTCAATTTCCTTGAGCCGGAAGAGAAGATAGGGTTGTGTATGCCCTCTTTCCCACAGTACACATAATCCTTTTCAGAAAGTTAAAAATGATGGTGATGCATTTAATCTTCTGAACCTTCAATGTTGCTAATATTTCAGCTTCATCAGAACTGGAAAATCCATCTTCATCCTTAGAAAACGTCTTGTGAGCTTCTTTCTTAAGCAATCTCTGCACTTTAGTGGGTTGAAGATGCGAACTTTTGAACTGCTTCAGATGAACCACATCCTTACCTCCCATTTTCACCCCAACAACAATATGGGTGCCATATTTCTCAATGAACCTGAATAATTATGTCTTATTCAGCGCACCATTCGTAAAAGGAAACTTAAAAAGGTTTTATGGATGAAACATATGAAAAAGAAGGTTCAAAACTCATTCATATAGATTGCTATCATATTCTACTTAAATATCTATACCTATAATGCTATTCTTGCCAGCAACAGCTTACATTTTATTGAATTCAAATCTTCAATTCAATACAAGGTTGAGAAAATTAACACTTTTTATAGTCAAATTTTTAAAGTAAGCCCCATCAGGTTGCAGGACTATTAACAAGGATTTAGTTATCATATCAAATAGCATTTCTATGATTACACAGAGAAAAATTAAATCTATGGTCACATCAGAAATATGAAATTTGACAATATTTTTATTTCCAAGTTGTTGTGATATATTGTTCAAACTAAGTTTTACTACAACAATAAATGTAACAATAATAACATATCATCTATGGTAGTAATAAAAAGCAAATAAATGAATAAGGGTATAACAACAAGAAAAAAAAATACACTTACTCAGCAAGGGCAGCAGGATTCCATGAAGTAGGCACTTGGTTGTTTACATGCTCAGAGAGGGTTATGTGGGCTCTATCTAACTCAACGCTATACAAAGTTATGAACCAACCGTCAAATGCCAGGCTTTTAGTGGAAGCTGCATCTTTCTTCCAACCGTTCCTCATGTCAAACATGGCATTGAATAAGCCAGACAGAACCTTCCTAGATAAAGAGAGTGCTAAATCAAAGTGTTCTGACATCTGCAACAGGGAAAATTTGGAAGAATTTCCGTGACTCAAATTGCACCAAATTTAGATACAAAGATACGAGGGTGTGTGTATTAGTTGATCATTTAATCTCTCAAAAATTACAATTGTGCAAACATGATTTCATACAAGTTTAAATTAGAAAGTTGAAAGATTTTCATTTATGGAATGATATATGAATGCTACAAGAAAATCAGAGGTGATAGTCGCACATGGTTTTTAAAAGGGAAAAAAAATACATGTAAGAGACTTACTTTTTGTTCCATCAGAAAATTTCAGCTATTACTTGGTAGTATTCAACCTCAATCTAGTTAGAAGTTTAAAGCATGTGTGAATTACTATCCTTTAGTTTGAAAAACAAAATTTTTAAAATTAAGTTTAGAAAACCAACAGATATGCTATCCAAAGAAGGTAAATTACAAGCATATCCCAATTTAAATGTTAAAAAAAACCTTATCCCATCTATACCCAAAATACTCTTCTAATTTCTACTCAGAAGAGTAGAACTGAGCAAAATCATAGTTATGTGTCACAGCTGGACAAAGATTTGTTCACCAAGTATTTAAGCTTTTTTTAATCAAAAATAACATCAAAACACCAATGCTTTATATTGAGAATACATAAATTGTTGAAACTCTAACTTACTGTTGCTGAAGTATCATCGGAACTGCATTAATTTCCAAAATGGATCATCACTCTTTATCATATGCACTATGATTATACCCTTTCTTCATGTGCTAGGAAATAAATGTCAAACCATAAAGTACACACACGGTTTGTGCCCTGAAAACAGTAGAGCATTTTATGTTTTATTTGATCGTTGGCGTAGGGATGTTTGTAATAGTTCAAAAATCGCAATTGATATCTGTGGATGTGCAATTAATTCTCTTTTGGGATCATTTAAGACACATACAAAGAAATAGGTTAACCTACAACTCTCAATGAGTAGCGTTCCCAGAGTTACACTTTTATCAAAATCCTCGATCCTATTATGAATTATCTTTAGGAAAAATAAATAAATAAATTATGAATTATCTATGTAAGAACTTAATACCATCGACCAAAAGGAAATGAACATCCAGTATCAACCCAGATTTGGCCTAAATGGAGATTTGATCTAAATGGTGGAAAAGCATTTCCTTTCCGCTGCGAGCGCTCGCGAGAGAGAGAGAGAGAGAGAGATACAATCTTTAATGAAGTTATCCATCATTACTCAATCTTCTTTGCTACTCCCTTCACCTCCTCCTCCGTTCCTATTTATAAGTAATTTTCTCTTTAATTACGTAAAACAAACTGATAGTTAAAAATAATAAGTGTGTCAAAAATATCATGTTTTTTTTCCATATATGCCCCTATTTATTAAGAGAGTATAGGAGAGAGAATAGATAAAAAATATGAGAGATAATGAGTATAAGATATGAGAGAGAATTAGTATTTAATAAGGGTTAAATAAGAAAAAGAAGCTTACATTTTCTCACAAAAAATGAAAATTGTTTATAAAAGGAACCAGTCTTATGAGAGAAAAACATCTTGCAAGTGGTGACTAAGATTTTTCCTTTTCAGTTCAAAAATAGCGTGTCTCAGTTGAAGATAAAAATAAATAAGTGACTAAATGATGTAGTGCATGTTGCTATATTATTTCAGACTGTTTTGTTATGTACCTTTCAAGTACCTTTTATGGATATTACATCACTGTTTGAATTTCAGCACTGTTTACTCATAAACAGTGCCATAAGACTGTATATATTTATTTTCATGACGGATTGCAACGGTAAGTTTCATTTGAATATATACAATCAACTCCAATTATTAATATATAATATTCGAATGGAAATTATGCCTTTAATCTTTAAAGATTGCCTTCACATTTTTCTTATAATTTTATTCTCCATTATTCAAATTATTAATATATAATATTCGAATGGAAATTATGCTTCTATGCTCTTTCATTGGCATCCAAATTGTTTTCCTTTTTCACCTTAACGATGTTGATTCCGTCAATTTGAAGAGCCGATGACTTGTGTTTTTATTCCACCCCTTCGAGAACACGTTTATTTGCTCCTTCTTGCTCTTAATTATCCATGCCAAACAAATTCAACTTTTATTCTGACATCCAAAGTTTCTCAAGTCCAAGAGAGGTAAGAATGTAAAATCTTCATTCATAAACATGCATAAGAACAAGATTATTCTAAATAAAGAAAAAGGAGAGGAATGAATAATGATAATAAAAACAACAATTCCTTTCAAAATCATTTCTCACACCATCTTTAAAAACAAAATCTATAAATGAACATGGCGGCCAAATATTCACATAAGCATGAAATCTCCAGACATAATAGCTAGCAACGAATACCTGGCCCTGATAGACCCCTAACCTTTTCCTTCATATCCATAAAGTTGAGCGTCTTTGGGGCATTCATTATATAAACTATTGGTTTTATGTCATCTTCAGGAGCCTTTTCATTCTCAATGTTGAAAAGATCCCTGACTTTTGAATGGAGATCCAGTAAATTTCTACTAATTCTACCATTGAAAACCAAGCGTCAAAAAAAGAACTTTTTTCCAGGTAGGCCTAAAAGCAGTATCAACAATAATTGAATTTGATGGTCTCTATCATTCACAGAGTAAAGTGAGCAGAGTGCATTATATAGACTTTGAAGTCTGAAACCGAATTGCAACAACTTGCAACAACTTGACAGCTGTATGCAACTGGTCAACAACTATTCTTACAATTGTGCCACGTGTACATGATGATACTTTGTGATATATCTAATATTCCCTATACTACTTTTGATGTTGAAGAGATTCGGGTTAGTAGATCATAAGAGACAACACTAAGACGATCTCTAAATCAGTGAAACAATGATTTGCCTAAAGGCTTTGTAAGCACATCTACTACTTGATCTTGAGCTGAGACATAGCCTACATGTAACTGACCAGAAGATACTTTTTCACGCAAGAAATGAATATCCAATTCCACATGCTTAGTTTTGTTATGTAACATAGGATTAGCGGCCAGAGACACTGCTCCAGAATTGTCACACTATACATCAGGAATAGTAGCAGTGTGAAAGTGCATTTTACGCAGAAGAGACACCACCCATAATATACCAGAGGAAGCATCTGCAACACTACGGTATTCAGCCTCAGAAGTGGCATGAGACACTACCTGCTGTCGTCTAGAAGCCCATGTCACTGGTGTAACACCCAAGTAGGTGCAGTAGCCACTTATAGATATGCGATCTTCTCTATTAGATGCCCAGTCAGCATCTACAAAAGCATGAACATGGAGTCTGTAAAATGGTTGAATAAGTAAGCCATAATCAATAGTGCCAGCAAGATATCTCAAGAGACGCTTAACAAACATCCAATGAGGAACAAGAGGGCTATGAAGAAATTGGCTAAGTCGATTCAATGTAAAAGCTATCTCAGGTCTAGTATAACACAGATATTGCAGCTTACCAATCACACTACGAAAAAGTTTAGGATTTTCAAAAGGCACACCTCCAAAAGATAGCAACTGAGTACGAGTTGCCATTAGGGTGTCATATGGCTTGGAATGAAGCATCCTTGTATCAGTTAATAACTGAAGTATGAACTTCTTCTGAGATAACAAAAGTCCTGAGGAAAGTGAATGAAACTCAATGGCTAGAAAGTATGATAACTCACCCAATACCTTTAGTGAAAACAATTGACTCATAGAATTGATGACATGTGAAACTTCACTGGAGTCTGAACCTGTGATGATGATATCAACATACAATAGAAGATAATATGAGAATCAGACTTGCGAATAAACAAACATGAATCAGCCTTAGACTCAACAAAACCAAGCTGACATAAAGAAGCAGCAAATTTTTGAAACCATGCCCGAGGGGCTTGTTTGAGACCATATTGCTTTGCGTAATTTACAAACCCAAGGCCTACCAATAGTGGGATCATTCCCGAGAGGAAAACCTGGAGGAGAATCCATGTATACTTCCTAAGTTAAATCACCATTAAGAAAGGCATTATTAAAATCAAGCTGATTCAACTTCCATTTATAAGTGACAACAATTGTAAGTACATGCGAATAGTGGCAGCCTTGACTATTGGGCCAAAAACATCATAAAAATCAATTCCAGCAGCTTGAGAATAACCTTTTGCTACAATTCTAGACTTTCGTCTGGCCAAAGATCCATCTGCATTAGTTTTGATTTTCCACAACCATCGACAACCAATAGTTGATCTATCAAGAGGTAAGGGCACTACTTCCCAAGTTCCAAACTTGATAAGAGCATTATATTCATCAAAAACTGCTTGATTCCAAGCTGGGTCAGCAAGAGCTTCATCAATGGACTCAGGATAGGCAAAATGTTCTAATGCAAAAAGACTTTGGGTCTGTAAATTCCAGCTTTGCTGCTAGTAATCATAGGGTGAGAGACAATTGGTGGGGAATGAGTGGAAAGAAATGAACTAGAAGATGTAGTGTTGCTGGGAACAAAAGAAAACTGTAGAGTAGGGGAGTGTGAGGAAGGTGCTAAGTTGACAGGTGGAGAAGGAACAGGCTAGGGCATAATAATGAGAGGTTGTATAGATGATACAACTTTAGGTGTTGATTTGATGGTAGAAGTCACACTGTACTGAGTGGGTCTAGGAAAATTTGATTCATTGAACTTCACATGGCGGGATATATACAGACGGCCAGAGATGGGATCTAAACATTTATAGCCATGATGCTGTGAGCTATAGCCCAAGAAAATACAAGAGAGAGAGCGAAACTCAAGTTTATGAGCATTATATGGTCTAGTAAATGGAAAGCATTCCCACCCAAAAATGCGAAGAATAGAATAATCTGGTTTACGCCCATATTGTTAGATCTCACATGCTTTGATGAAAACAAAGAATGGTATGAAAAAGATTTGATAAACAAATAAGTTTGAACAAAGTAATAACAGAGCAAATCATCACTTGAAGTAAGCACTGGAGTAATGAAGAAAGGCCAAGAGAAAAAGCTGAGAAACTTCATCACTGGCAAAATTTCTAAAGGGTTACTCGAGTAAGTACTTGAGTAATGATACAGAAACTTGAAGTAACCAAAGCAACCTTCAAGTAACCTGCCAACGTTACCCGAGTAAGTACTCGAGTAATAAGGTATAATACATCCAGTTGCTCTCGGCCTGCCAATGTTACTCGAGTATGTACTCGAGTCCCCTGCTTCAAGAAATATGTTGCTCTCGGCATTTTCAATCCTGCCAATGTTACTCGAGGAGCTACTCGAGTAACCTACTGTGGTAAGCAAAACTTGAAGGTAATACTCGATTAACTTGATATGCTTTTATCACACTTCACTCGAGGCACTACTCAAGTATGCAGGTATTCAATTATTCTTTATCAAATATTTTAACTGGATTACTCGAGTCAGTAATCGATTAATTTGCAGATTTATTTGCACAACACTTGAAGTATGTACCCGAGTAAGCTATGCAGAAAAGTTATGTTTACTCGAGTAAGTACTCGAGTAACAGGGTAAGAAAACTTGAAGTGCTCTCGGCCTTGAAATCCTGCCAACATTACTGGAGTAAAGCATCGAGTAACCTAAAGTTTATTTGAAAGATTACTCGAGTTGATACTCGAGTAACCTATGAAGAAAAGTAAACCATACCCGAGTAAGTACCCGAGTAAACAGGTATTTCCAAGGTTTGTAATTTTGTTTACTCCATGGACTACCCGAGCAATGTAATGTTCATTTATTAACTTGCAGTTTATCAATACTCTCACGATGATACTCGAGTAAGTACTCGAGTAAACTTAATGAATACTCGAGTAACTACTCGAGTATGCAAGTTCAGAAATTCAGAAATCATTCCAACGTTCATTGATTTGTTTCCTATATGATTAACCCTTCATGGTATTAGTATTCTTAGCATATCCACAGATAAATAATGAAGAGATCTTACCAAATAAGGAAAGTCAAATGCAACATTCAAATGCCACCTACCGCCACCTACCGCAAACGGATATTTTTCAAATACTGGAAAAGTCAACAATGGCTACGCACGCTCTAACGGGCATGAAGAAACTGTTCCAACAATCATTACCAACACATCTATATATATGGGAACATCCAAACAGAGAAAATAACGAGAACACACACACGAACGCATTATCAAGTTCAATACTCTGTTTTACATATACTTGTAATTCTGTACTTCAGTGATTCTTATTCACTCTGTGAGAGAGATATTTCATTCAAACTCAATATTTGTTATTGAGGTAACTTAAGGTTGTGGAACCTTGAGTTGGGATTGGATTATAACTTGTAAGGGGGAGCGAGTGTCCAGGCGAAGGAACTTGCTTGTATTGAGGTGCCAAGAACCCACTGAATCTTGGAAGTTATAGTGAAACTCTCAGAGAAGCTCTGAGGACTGGACGTAGGTCAAAGTGGTTGTGGCCGAACCACTATAACTCCTCGTGTACACTTCGGTGATATTTCTCCTTACTCTTTACTGCTTTATATTCATCGTTAAGTTTTATATTTGCAACGAAATTTTTAGTATCACCCAATTCACCCCCCTCTTGGGTGAAACGCTTGCTCTAACACATATAGTTTCTCAAACGGAGTAACCCCTACTATTGCCTTGGATGAGACTCTATTAAGTAAAAATACAGCAGTGGCAAAAGCATCCAGCCAGTAAAACAATGATAGGGATGCATGAGCTAACATAGAAAGTCCTGACTCAATAATGATTCGATGCCATCTCTCAACCATACCATTCTGCTCAGAGGTATGTGGACAAGACAAACGAAGTTCAATGCCACACTCTTGAAGAAATGAGTTAAAGGAAATAAATTCCCCTCCATTATCTGATTGAACTTGTTGTATTTTTTGATTGAGTTTATTTTCAACCATGGTTTTGAATTCTTTAAACTTGGACAGTGCATCAGATTTTTTATGCAAGAAATAAATCTAAGTGAATCAGCTAAATGCATCAATAAATGAATATAATCGGCAGAACCACTAGAGACAAGAGGAGTAGGTCCCCAAAGATCTATCATTATTAGTTGTAAAGGATGCTGATACACTGTAGTTGAATCAATAAAATGTAACTTGTGTGATTTGCCTAATTGACATGCTTTACACAGCATAGAAGAAGTAGAAAGAAAGTCAATGGAATTGTTTTTAAGTATATGTTTGGTAATATCAAATGATGCATGCCCTAAACATTGATGCCACAGCTCCAGAGAAGTAGAGGAAACTGAATAGGCAGCAGGAAACCGTGAAATCTCAGCAACAACATAGCTAGAAAAGGCGGTGGCAAGCAACGGGTACATTCCATCTCGTTCAATTCCAGTCATCAATGGTTGACCCGAGCTTAGGTCCTTAACAATACACTTGTTAGGAAAAAACTCAATGGAAACATTGTTATCTCTAGTAAATTTAGCAACGGACAACAGATTCTTCTTCATTCTTGGTACACACAAGACCTTTTCCATGGCAAATTTGGCATCAGCAGAAGTAAGGATAGCATTACCAACATGAGTAATAGTAGATAACTCACCTGTACCAACCTGAACCATGCCAGTACTAGTTTGAGCAGAAACAAGACAGGTAGGATCATGAGTAATATGCTCAGTAGCACCAAAGTCAGGATACCAAGCAACATTAATGACAGAATCTGGAGATGCAATGAAGGCTTGAGCAGCAGGTATTGGCTCAGTGGTAGCAGTTAATTGACTTACTGAGTTAACAGATGGTAGAGCCATGGTCAGAGTAGCAAACATAGGAGCAGAAGGTTGAGAGGACGAAACAGAAGATTGAGGCACAGAGGTTGCAGCAGGTATTATAGATGAAGAAGCAACATCATAATCGTAGGCAGGATAGTAGTCAGGTAATCCATAATGAGTGTAATAGGCCTGGGCATCAAACGATGGATGAGGATTTATCCTTCATACCTGTAATAACAATGCTCTGTTGTATGATCAACCTTGCGGCAAATTTGACATTGTAGCCAAGCAGTAATGAAACGGCCATGATCGCGTCTGTGAGAACTACTATCAGTACTACGTTGAAGATGTGGAGGGTGAAAGCCACGATTACCATGGCCTGTAATTGGAGCCTAAGAATAATATGCTACAGCATGCGGATCATCATCATCATAATCAACAGGAAAGGCCACATGATTAACATAACCAGAGTGGCCATTCGAGAAGAACAATTTCTGTCTCATTTCAAAGTCAATCAGCATGGTTGTCACAGTTTCAAGATTAAAAGGAGGTCTAGCCACGTTAATAACAGTGATAACTGATTCATATTCAGCAGTCAAGCCATTTAAGATATGTGATATTTACATTTTCTCATCAACTTTGGCTCCTAATATAGCTAAATGATCACATACAGATTTCAAATTAGCAAGATACTCACGTATTGGCTGCTCACCTTTCTTTTGATTTGAGAGTTGATTTTGATAGGATAAAATCTTAGCATCTAACCGACTTGAGAATAAGCTGTTGAGTTTGGACCAGATCTACGCTGCTGTGTCAAGTCTAATGAGTTCAGGCAAAAGAGTGGACAACACCGAGGCTAGAAGCCACGATGCCAAGGCAAAATCAAGTGCCTCATACTCATCGAACACTGGATTGGATATCATACAACCTGACTCATCAAGAATTGTCGCTAATGGTGGAACAATCATACTAGTCAGGAATCTATGAATTTTGTGTTGTTTCACCATAAAATAGACTTGTTGTTTCCATATAAGGAAATTGGAATCATCAAGCTTGACAGTGATATTTTTATTGGCAAAACCACGATTAACACCTGCAGCAAACATAGATGAATATTGAGACAGAGGTGTTTGTGAGACCTGAGACATTTTGGTTTAAAGCAATCGATTTGTAGAGATACGAAGATCGCCTTACGATATGCCTCTGCTAGATGATATCAGTGATTGGAGCTGGCAAAGAACGCCGTCACTCTGATACCATAAAAGCAGTATCAATAATAATTGAATTTGATGGGCTTTATCATTCACATAGTAAAGTGGAGCAAAGTAAATTATATAGACTTTGAAGTCTGAAACCGAATTGCAACAACTAGCAACAACTTGACAGCTGTATGCAACTAGTCAACAACAATTCTTACAATCGTGCCACATGTACATGATGATACTTTGTGATATATCTAATAAGGCCTCCGTTACAATAGCAAGAGGCTTATCATCAAGGGAACTATTGAACAATATTGGCGCTATGCAAACATGTGAAAACCTTTGCCACTTCACAGGTTCAAAGGAGGCTTTGTCAACTGGCTCATCATTAGATTTGCTATCTTCCTTTCGGTACACCAAACATGGCTTTAAGATTTTTTGTGGTCACTGATAGAGCTTAATATTTATATATTTTTATTAATTGATCTTAGGCTTTTGTGGGACTTAATCGAATATTTTGGGCATAATTAAGTGTTAGTGTGATATTTTAGTGAAAGAATAATTTGGGAATTAAAGTGGTTAAATTGTTATATTTTTAATTAATATTTGTCATTCCCATTATTTTTTAATTGTGAGTAAAAGATATTACCTTTGTGAATATAATTTTGTAGGTGATGATGTGGCACAATTTTTTTCAAGTGTTTAAGGTCAAAGATGTTATTCTGGAGCTTAATGAAGGATAAAAGTGGAACATCACAAGTGCATAATTTATTTTCACATTTTTTCTAAGAGGAGGTTAAATGAATAAGGGCATTGTTTAGTGATTGAAATTTTGTACCTATCATAAAACATATTTTCACCATCCACTTTATCGAAACAAGGCACAACTTACCTATTTAACCTAGAGAGAATTGAAGGAAGATTGAAGTGGGGACTATGGTTTTTGAGAGGGTGGAGGCTGTTGTAAAAGGGAGTTGGACCGAGGATACAAAATGAAATGAAGTGAAGGAGAAGAGACCGAATTAATAGAGGAGGCTGACTGAGTTAAATGTGAGAGTGGGCCGAATTGAATTATTGAAGATTGAAGAGGTGGAAAGCTTATGGGTGGACCGAATGATTGAAGAGAATAAAGAGAAACAGCTGAACCGAATAAAGGAATGAAAAAGAAAGGAAGCAATTGGAGAGCCGAGATGGTTGACTTGCTGAACTAAATGACTAAAGGGAATTAATGGCAAGGAATTGGACCGAAAGGGAGGTATTGAGGAAAAGAAGCAAGCTGGACCGATTGGGGCTGGAGTGTAAAAAGGGACCGAAAGGGTTAAGTGAAAAAAGGGGAGCACGAATAGAGAAGAGAGGCATGGCGGCTGTGTGTGTGAGGAGGAAGGACCGAGGCTGCAAAAGAGAAAGGGAGCTACACGATGAGATAAGAGAAAAAGAGAGGAGGCGTTAGTGCAAAATTGAAGAGCTATTTTGATTCGGTGGCTGTTGCAATTTCATGGCCAATTATCCCTTTATTCATCAAGCTACATCTTCCTCTTCTTCCATGAGTAGCTAAAGTGTTGGAGATTTCCTTAAGTTGGGTAATGGTTTGAGCTTCTAAACTTCAATGGAATTCCTTAAGCTCTCTTTCTAGTTCATAATTATTTAGCTTGGTTAAGCATGTAATTGTGATCTAGATTGTTCTATGCCAATTGAATAAACTTAGTGGTTGAGCTAGGAGTTGATTAATTAAGCTTTGTATGATTCAATTTAGGAGTAGGTTGAATTGTTTATTCCAACTTGGTTGAGTGGATTGTAAATGATTAAACTGAATGCTTTGGGCTTTTGTAATGGTAATTACAAGCTAGAATTGGAAGTTAATTATTCATCTCCTTGAGTCACAATTAATTGGTGGTATTCATTTATTTGCTTCGGTTGAATGAATTAAATGATTATTGCAAGTATGGAGCTAGTGGTAGCTTAGTTCCATCCTCTTGGCTCATTATGGAATTTAAATCATTACCAAGCAAAGAAGACAAAAACCTCAACTCAAGGGAATCCCATTTTATCATTATACTAGTTAATTGCATTTATCTTGTTGTTAGTGTTAATTTCAATTCCATTTGCTTCTTCATCTTGAAAACCGAAAAATACAAAAATATTGCTTTAGCTTAGATTACTACATTAGTTTAAAAATACAATTTCTCAAAATGATTTCTCACAATTTTATGGTTTTTATTACTTTACTATTTAGAAACTTGAAAAATTAATCTCCTCACAAGAACGACCTAGGTTGTGCTACTATGCTACATTTTCAAATCTAGTTTTATTTAGTGAACTCACACGACATGGGTTTATTAGTCACATCATCCACAAACAATACTAAGTGTGAACCTTTTTACATTGCTTAGTGGTGTATGTAGAATTACCATAATGGTAACCTAAAGACAAAATACATGAATACAACATGATTTCCCCCCTCTTTTTCAAATATAAGCTTACACAACCTTCAATTCAGAGTTTAACATAAAAGCTTGGATCCCAAGAAAGTGAACTGGAGTGATGGTGAATTGTTCCTTTGATGTCTAGGATGAAATTTATGAAGCAAATCATCATACAATGGACATGATTGCCGAGGCAACTGGAATTCAAGAAATTGATGAAGTTCCTCTATTTTGGGTTTATTTGCATCAGACAAATACTCACTTAACACCAATAGCAGATAAATCACATTATTTGAATCAATAAATAAGATTATTCTTGTCATAACTTGAGTATTAAAAATCAGATTTACTAGTGTCAGTACAACAAGAACTATTAATGATAAGAATAATAGAAGTATACAATTTAATATCTGGCTCAATCCAATCAGTCCTTGATGGCTTGATCTGAATGTTTCAAAACAACTCTAGATGAATATTGCAGGAAATTATTTGAGACTATTCGCTTGAATGTGCATGTTAAGGAATCTAAAATATGTTAATAGAAGTGGATTTTAGTGCTTCCTAGGAAATAGGTCCAAATGTATATTAATGCTCCCCCAGTTGCATTCTATCCTAAAAAAACATCTCCATCTTAAATATGGAATCAAATGGGATAAAAGGCAATACCAAAAGTCTAATTCACAATAATCTCATTTTCCATCTTGGAACAAATACTAACTAGCTAAAATCACCTTTCCACTTATCCTTCCGAGCTAACCCTAAACCAAGTCAGAGGCTTCATTGGCTCTAAGACACGTTAGATAAGTCATGTCGCATATTTCAGTTGGGGAATAGGCAGGACAAGTTACAGAACATTAGACTTGCCAACATGCATTGAAAATAAACCACAATAACTTAAGCAATAACAAGTCAACTGAAATTGAAAACAATATATGGAGATTGAAATTGGCCATCAGGAAATGTGTACTCACATCTAAATGCAAACTCATTGCATGGCTTAGGAAGCCATGGCCCGGGAGGGAACTAAGCCGTGAAATCATAAGCACAAACAGCATTGATATTGCATCAGGTGACTATGATTAGTAGAAAGCCACCCCCTATAGCGCCAGTAAATGCCAACAATGCCTCCCCTTCGAACAGAAATGCTTATGAGGTCCTGTTGGAAGTATATTCAAATAACAGCCCAAAGGTTTTAGCAGCAAGGTTGCGTAATATGTTGGTGAAGCAATGACAGTTCAAATTAATACCAACCTCCTCGGTTGAGTGAATTTTTACAATTGGTCTAACAGCTGCAGCAAGTGCTACATCAACCTTCCATCGCACATCTCTACCATCATGCAAAGATGACAACAAATATTTTGACAAGCATCATATTTCATATATTCTTTTAAAGTTTTAATATTCAAGTAATTAAATCAAAATCAATTTTTTCCCTATCAGTTATGTTTAATATTAAAATTTAAAGACATATATATATACACACACAAACTGTAACATCATGCATGAATTATCAACGTGCAATATAAAAATATTTGTGTCAAGGTGTTTGAACACACAAGTATAGCAAACTAGCGTAGTCTTACTATGAAGAAATCTTTTTTTAAGACAAATCTATCAACATATTTCTCCTTCTCATTGACTACAATGGCTTCCTGGTAATTACGATTAAATTCATAGTGTTACTATCAGTAAAAGCAAAAAGACAGAAAAGGTAAACTGTATACGGGGGAAAAAAGATGAATTGTTTCATTAAATTAAGAATGCTAAACTCACACTGCAAATAAGTGAACAAAATAAAACCTGTACTGGGTTTGAATCATGAACAGAGCAATTTCAATAAAAATGTTAGGCGTGAGGAAACCCAGCTAAATGTCCAGGAAGACTGTTTATTTGGACTTAATTTAGGTAATACCGTCAAAAGAAAAGGTTGTGTGTGGCATCTTTTCCAAGAGTATATATAATTCTTTTTAGGCAGCTGAAAACGATAGTGATGCATTTAATCTTCTGAACCTTCAATGTTATTGATGTTTCAGCTTGATCAGAACTCGAACATCCATCTTCATCCTCAGAAAAGGAATGAGAGGGTAAATTACCTTTGTGCGGGAATCCAAAATTTAAAAGAATGAGAAGGTAAATTTTGGGCTGGAATCCAAAATTTAAAAAAAAGAGAGGGTAAATTTTGGGTTTCCCCCGTCCAAAATTGTAATTTATCATCCCTGCCATCCCCTCCCCTCCCTCCCCTACCCTCAAACCAAACACACCCTTAAGCAATCTCTGCACTTCAATGGGTTGAAGATGAGAACTTTTGAACTGCTTCATATGAACCACATCCTTACCTCCCATCTTCACCCCAACAACAACATGGATGCCATATTTCTCGATGAACCTGAAGAATTCTGCCTTATTCAGTGCACCATTCAGGAGATAGGAAACTTGAAAAGTTTTTATGCATGAAGGATGAGAAAAAGTAGGTTTAAAGCTCTTTCATATAGACTGCTAGCATATTCTACTTGAATATATATATCTATGATGCTATTCTTGCTAGCAAGAGCTTACATTTTATAGACTTTCATGTACTATAAGGTTGAAAAAATTATCAATTGTTAGTCAGATTTTAAAAGTAAACCCCATCAGGTTGCAGGCCTATCAACAAGAATTTCGTTAAGGTATCAAACTGCATTTTCATGATTACACAGAGAGAAGATAATTCTATCGTCACATCAGAAATATGAAATTAACCATATATTATTTCGAAGTTGTTGTGATCTATTATTCAAGCAACGTTTTACTACTACAACAATAATAAAAGTAACAATAATAACTAATCAATTATAGTAGTAATAGAAATCAAATAAATGAATGAAGGTATAACAAGAAAAACAAATACACTTACTCAGCAAGGGTGGTAGGGTTTGATGAAGTAGGCAGTTGGTTTTTCACATGGTCAGAGCGGATTAGGTGGGCTCTATCTAACTCAACACTATACAAAGTTATGAACCAATCATCAAATGCAAGGCTTTTAATGGAAGCTGCATCCTTCTTCCAACTGTGCCTCATGTCAAACATGGCATTGAATAAGCCAGGCGTAACTTTCCCAGATAAAGATAGTGCTAAATTAAAGTGCTCAGACATCTGCAATAGGGCAAATTTGGAAGAATTTCCATGATTCAAATTGGACTGAATTTAGATACAAAGATACATGTGTGTGAGTTAGTCTATCATGTATATCTGTCAAAAATTACAAACATGATTTCATGCAAGTTTAAATTATGAAGTTAAATTATTTTCATTTTTGAAATCACATATGGATGCTACAAGAAAATCAGAGGTTATAGTAGCATATGGTTCTAAAGAGAAAAAATAATACACAGAAGAGACTTCAGCAATTACTTGACAGCATTCAACCTCAATTTAGTTAGAAATTTAATGTATGAGTGAACTACTTCCCTTTAGTTTATTTTTCAAAATAAAAATTTGATAAACTGAAGCTTAAAAAAATTTACAAATATGCTATTCAAAGAAGGTAAATTACAAGCACATCCCAATTTAGAAATGAGTAACATCATAATTACGTGTTGCAGCCAGACTAAGTATTTTAGCATTTTGATTAAAAAAATAACATCAAAACTTTAATGCTTTACACTGAGAATACATAAATTGTTGAAAGTCTCACTCACTGTTGCTGAAGCATCATCTGTACTGCATTAATTTCCAAAATAGATTATCACTCTTTATATATAATATGAACTATACCCTTTCTTCATTTGCTTGGAAATAAAGGTCAAACCACTAAGTGCAAACATAGTTTCTGCCCAAAAAACAGTAGAATATGTTACTCCCTTCAGTCTTTAATATAAGATGTAACCCCCTTCGATAATCAGGTCGGGATTAGAGTTTAATCACATTTAATAATCGAATGAGAAATCCGGAACAATTAAAAACTTTTTGTGGAAACTATACAACTGGATCTCCATTCATTTCATTCATTAAAACAAATGGCCTGTTTGGTCTGTTACATATACAATATCAGAGTATCAGCGTAATTCCCGACGTTCACCCGGGATAATAACAATTAATCCAAAATATTGTTCAGGGCATCATCGCCCATCTCAATATCCATACCGGGGATTACACAAAACTATAGCATTACAATTCTATTCAATATGTATACATTTATCCAAAATGATAACCAGGTCAATATAAAAACATAATATATAGCTAAGACTCCCGCTGGCAGTCTTAATCATCCTTATCCACTTGCTTGCTTTTCGATCCACTTTCCCTGTCTAAAAATGTTATTTGGAAAGAATGAGATTCTAGAGAATCCCAGTAGCAACAGTTTATTTATATGATGCATATATACAAAGCAAGTAAACATATATCACAATGCAGCAATCGATATTCAAGACCGGGCTTTCGCCACGTTCCCTTCACTATATATGAGGTCGGGCTTACACCACGCCCCATCACTTTATCAATATTCAAGTCCGGGCTTTCGCCACGTCCCCTTCACTTTCACTGTAATCGAGTCCGGGCTTTCGCCACGTCCCCTTCACTTTCACTATAATCGAGTCCGGGCTTTCGCCACGTCCTCTTCACTTTCACTGTATTCAATGACTAATGCAAACAAGCAATGCAATACACATGATATAGGATAAAGTATCACTACCTTGTTCTTTCCGTTCTTGTTCAGGCGTATGCCTTCTATGTTCCGGGCAAATATCAAATCCTATAATCATTAAGGACGAAGCATTATTCTCTATTTCAATACTCAATTGACTTCAAAACACTTAGTTTTGGTTATCATTAAAGTCCCTTAAGTAGCTACAATTGGCTCTAATAAAGGCCCTAAAGGATTGGGAAACACCGAGTTGGAAACTACTTTTCAAAATCCCAAAGTGCTGAAAATAGGGGGTTGGTGGCAGCCAAGAACCCTCTGGCTGCGGCCAAAACACGCACAGAAGGTTTCTGGCTGCAGCCAAGAATTTCTGACTGCGGCCAAAACGCTCACAGAAACTTTTGCGCTGCAGCCAAGGCAACTTCAAAAATTCATAACTAATTCTAGAAAAATTGAAATGAGGTGATCCCAAAGCCCATTGAAAGATATTTTAGTCCTCTTCATAGAAAAAATATGAACAAATACTGGAAATCACCATACAAATCCCAGAATTTCACAAAACACATCACTACCCCAAAACAGAGTTCTGTTTCAATCCCAAACTTTGGACAACCATAACTCATAGAATACTAAACGAAATGACACAAAATATATGTCCATTTTGAAGCTTGGGATGTGAAATTTAAGACTAGAAAGTTTCACAATTTTCTGAAATCATTTGATCATTTAAAACGACAATACAAACAGACTGCCCAGAATAGACTTTCAATGGCAGCATTTCCAATTTTCTACCAAAGTGACCAATGGCTCCAAAATCAACAATCAAGCCTATTCCTTACACTAAAACACTCAAGGAATCCAATAAAACCATTTAAACAACCTAATTTCCACTACATTAGCATGCTTTGGTCCATGCCACACTAAACACTAACTTTCCAAACTTCCTAATCTCACTCATTTCTTTCCCAATCAATCCTATCTATCCATACAAATTCCAAATATACCATTTCTATACCTTTAACATGCCAAATGACCAATGACACTCATTTTCGAAAATGACCAATAAATCCCAGAATTTCAAAGCTACCTCAAATGACACAAAACTTAGATGGGTAGATAGGTTTCACTTACCTCTTTAACTTTCTCAAAGTGGCTTTTCAATTCTCCAACTTTCACAATCTCTTGAGGTCACAAACTAACACCAATGAACACATTACAACCATCCCAATGAAGCTCTTCATTCAAGGATCAATATTAGAGAAGGAAGTTTGAGCAATGGAGGGCATTTTCCCTTACCTTTTTGAAGTTTTTCCTTCTCCTAGCTTCTTCAAAAATGGCGCAGAAATGGAGTGAAGAGAGAGATGAGATGAGTGAGTGAGGAAGAAGAAATGATGATTCCTTCTCCAAGCACATGCTTCATCCAACGAAAAGGAGGGAGGGAGAGAGAGAGAACATTAAACAATTGGGGGGGGGGTTTTGACTTTTCTCTACCTCTCTCATACTCTCATCTTGACACATGTCAATTCTTCATTGGCTCCCATGAAGGTAAACCACCAATTAGCTACTTTAATCCCTCCATTAGCCATTTAATAACACTTCTCATGTTCCTATAATTAGTAATTAATTTCCCATTAATCACCAACTTAAGGCCAATAATCCCATTCTATAAATTTTCCATCAATTATGACATATTAGATAATATTGTCACCAATACACATTAATTCCACTTTAATCCGATAATTATCCTCAATAATTATCATTAGGCCTTAATCGAAAATTGGGGCGTTACAATTCTTCCCCCCCCCCCCGGTTCAATAAATTTCGTCCTCGAAATTTGATACTCCACTTAGGACATAAACTCTGGTCGCCTCTTCATGACGGCTTCCATTCCTCGATTTGCTTCTCTTTAAGGGTAATCCTTCAAAACCACCCATATCAACAATACGCTATAGGTCTGATTCACTCAAGAATCTCAACAGACCAATACTCCATGGTTCAATTTCTTTCTCTCAATCACTTTATTATTTCTTGTACTCGGAGACACCCTCGCGAGCGCGTGATCTCTGTTTTCAATCCTTAGAGGTCTTCACCTCACTATCCCGATTTCGCCTACATGGTAGAAAAGCATTTTGTTTCCGCTACACAGAGAAAGAGAGAGAGATGCAATGTCTACATTGAACTTCTTTATCAATCATCACTCAATCTTTTTTATTACCTTTTTTCACAGCTACAAGTGTCACTCTCAGCCTCCGAAGTTACTTTTTTTTCCACTCATTTTTATTTCATTCAGTTATGTCTACTAAAAATTTAGGTGGATTGAGTTAAAATTGGAAGTAGACATTTACATACTTACAGGTGCGGAAGAAACCATTGACAATATAATAGAGGGATAAATCATCAAAATTACATGTATATAACCCAAGAGAACAATAACACCGCTAGGGAAGTTGCCTAATGGAAGGAAAGAACTTCGGAGAAATCTCTGAAACTTTCTCTAGGGTGGCATTTGATGGATGCAGAAACGTCGGGAACAATAACCCCGCCGGGAAGACGAGTGTCTCGCTCCGGTTATTGGGAAGTTTGACAACTTTGGCCTTGCATCCTGATAATCGAATGTCCCTGCAAACATCGTATCTCAATCCAATCGCAGGGACCGCTTTCTCAGCTGCCGATTGCGAATTCAAGCCTCCATTCGTTAAGCTCGTCATTCAAATTTCCCTAATTCATTAATGACGATCGATATGAGAAGTCAATAACAACCAGTTATTGACTTGCTCGGCCAAATTTTCTGATGTCATCGCCGGTCCCACCGTGTAAACTTCATTTACACAAGAAGGAAATTGCAGCTGCTCTTCCCCGCCGACTTCAATGACTTGGTACTGACTGCATCGCTATATTTGCCCGGTAATTTTTTCACTCAATTGATGTCCAAGGGCTGGTTGAAGTGAAGGGAACGGGACGAGAAGAGAAATGAAACAACCCCCCCGCCCCCCCAGGGAGCAAAAATCTGCCCCTTCCCCCTCCCCCAATTTTGGTCTCTCTAAATTAAATTGGGTGTTTCCGGGGGTGAGCCACATTTTGTGACCAATCTGTCCCCTTGTTTTTTTTATATTCCCTCTTTGCCCAATTTATCCTGACCAACACTGTCCTTCACATGGTTCACCCTCTTCTGGGATGGTCCCTGTGTTTGCTGGGTTCTTTCGCTTTGTGTTCGATCGCCATGAACACGTTTCTGCTTCCAATTTTACCAGTTTTGGTGCCATGGTTTGGTATTATTGGAGTGCTCTTAGTTATGTCGTTTCCTTTGTATCCAGATGGTGTAGTAAAAGCTTTGAGCATATTCGCTTATGCATTCTATAGGGCACCATTTCTGAAAGTAGCCGTATCAAAGATAATGGTGGCTCTTCAATTAACGCTTGATTTTTCTAACAATGATTTTCCAAAGGATTGCCAACATTATTGTCTTTGATGACCTCAAACACGTTTGTGAGCTGTTTGCCAAATGATTTTTGAAATGGTCTTGGAAAATATGAATTTGGAATCACCAAGGGTAAACTATTTGGTGATATCATCACCAAAGGAGTTGCGAGTGTATACCATGGGATGTAATATGTTACTTAGACTTCTTCTTACTATTTTACCTCGTCAATTTTTCAGGAAGGTGAGGTTCCTATTGTAGGCAAGGGAAGGCGATAGAGAGGCGGGCAGTCTTGTTGGCTCTGAAATACTTCTCTCTCTACTCACATGTTTATATCATTAATTCTTTTTTTACCCTATGATTTCTTTTTTTCTTTTTGCCCTATGGATACTTTGAATACTAGCGTTTTGGTTATCAAATTGGGGATAATGGTTTTATAAGCACGTTTTGACTTTTGATGATATGGATTTGGATGGAGTGTTTGGATATCCTTAGTAATGGGTTGGGCCCAATTCTGTTAGACTCAGGATAATTTTTACAAAAACTGTCATTGGGCAAAGCCCATTTATTATAACTGTTTGTTTTGTTATTTGGGCTAATGGTTTTGCAAACTAGGCTTCGAATGCCCTAGCCCACTTGTGTTTGGGATCCCAATTATTCATTCCGCTGGATTTATTATGATTGAATATTACTTGTACAGTTTGAAATCTGACCCACCATTGTAGACATATTTCTACCGCGATAGATGAAAGTGTATGCTTTTGAAATAGTGGTTTTTATTCTTTACAATAACGGAGGCTAGCTTCTAAATTTAACTTCATTTCATTTTTACCGTGGTTGAATATGTGAACTTTTGAACTTCTTCATACGAACCACGCTCTTATCTCCCATCTGCACCCCAGCAACAATACGGGTGCCATATTTCTCAGTGAACCTGAAGAGTTATGCCTTATTCAACACACCATTCATATAGACTGCTAGCATGTTCTACTTGAATATATATGTGTGTGTGTGTGTATCCATGATGCTTTTCTTTCTAGCTAGAGCTTAGAGTTAATTAATTTTCGTGCATGTAATGTAAAGTTGAGAAATTTATCATTTGTTACAGTCAGATTTTGAAATGTATTGCAGGTATATTAACAAGAAATTCTGTCAAGGTAACAAACTGCTTCATTTTCATGATTACATAGAAAAGATAATTCCATGGTCATATCAGAAATATTTTTACTCAAACAAAATTTTCTACTACAACAACAATAAAATTAACAATAATCACAAATTGTCTCCAATAGAAAAATACATATACTTAGTAAAAAAACAATATAAAGTAGTAATAGAAGTCAAATAAATAAATTATTTATATATATTTATAAAAATAATTATGATTTTTAATCTTGTTTTAAGAAAACAGTTCTTTCTTCCAACTGTTTCTCAAGTCAAGCATGGTATTGAATAAACCAAACAGAACCTTCACACATAAAGATTAAACTCGGCGTAGAACATTAGCAGTTTTTGGTTTTCTGTGTACACAGAAAAATGAGAGCTCAAAAAAAATGACTTTGCTGAAAGTCTAATAGTCGTCGCTGAAGGTTTTCAATGGCGTTGCGACCGTTGCTGAAAATGTCGTCGCTGAAACTATACTTTCAGCAGCGACAAAGGTGGCTTTCAGTGGTGACTTTTATGTCGCCACTGAAAGTATAGTTTTAGCTGCGATAAAGGTGACTTCCAATGGTGACTTTTGTGTAGCAGCTGAAACTATACTTTCAGTAGTGACTTTTTGTTGCCGCTGAATGCGACTTTTAGCAGCGGCTCAATAGCCGCTGAAAGTGTCAAATTTTTTTTTTTAAAAAAATTACTCCGGTAGTCAATAGCCACTTGTCGCCGGCCGTCCAGGTCATGACAGGCCAGCTGCCGTCCACGTCATCACTAAGGCCCACATATCGACTTGTCCGTCACCACCTCACCTTGTGCCATATGTCGCCACCTCGTTGCACCACACTTATGTGAAACTCAACTCATTTATGGTCCCTCCAAGATTTGAACCCAACACCATATCTTTGTGTGGCCATGCCTTTACCACTGAGTTAGAAAGAACCTGTTGATTATTAGTGCAAAATAATATATATATGTATAATATATATATATATATTAAACAACACAAACATAAATAAATATATATTATGAAATATTACTTATATTGTTAAATATTATATCTATATATTATTTATAATATATTAATATATGTAACAAATATATATACACACACGTGTATTAATGTTTGCGTTTGTATACTAATATAATACTTTAAAATTATTTTTGAATAAATCAAAATAAAAATTTAATTAATATCCTATTATTAATTAAAATGCATTAATTTTTTATATTTACTTAATTTATTAAGTGTGTTTATATATAAATAAAGTAATTAAAAAAGAAAATCAAATATAGGTCATATGTATTAATTGACACATTTATGAAATAACTTATTTTAGATAAAAGTGTCATTACATGTTATTAATCTATAATGATATATTGATGGGAATGTAGGGAATAATAAATCTTGAAGAACTTAATAAACGATAGGTTTGCTTATACATTTGAAAGTGTCACACACATGCAAATGTATAATTATCTTATTTCTCTTTTATAATAAATAGCATATTTAGTATCCTCAAAAGTTAAATATCAAATTTAAACAAAAAATATATTAAAAAATAACATTTGTCGGTGATAAAAATAAGGGAGAATTACACTTAGGTCCCATGGAAGAAAAAAAATGAAGAAATGGTCCCTGTAGATTGCAAAATGAAAAAATGGTCCCATTAACAACTCCATGAGCCTGTATTGACAACTCATTAACAACTCTAGGAGCCTGTATTGACAATTCTATGGGACCATTTTTCATTTTGCAATCTATAGGGACCATTTCTTCATTTCTCTTCTTCCTTGGGACATGAATGTAATTCTCCCTAAAAATAATCCATAAAAAAAAAAAAGCTGAAATTGACTTTAAAGTCGCCTCTGAAAGTATGAGTTTCAGCAGCGACTTTTAATAGTCGCCGCTGAAAGTGTGAGTTTGAGATGTGACTTTTGATAGTCGTCGTTGAAAGTGGTCACTAAAAGCCAATTTTTTTGTAGCGGTAGTAATGAGTTTTTACATCTTCTGCTTTGCTGGATCGCCTAATAGAGTGGAAAATGCTTTCGGCAGTGCAGGACAAGTGGTTTGGTTCTTTCTTTTGCAAAAGCAAGAATTATTTATATAAATAATTATTTCTTTACTTAAAGAAAGATTATGCTTTTGACTAAATAAAGATTATGCTTTAGGAAAAATCTTTCTTTTAGCAAAAGCATGAATTATTTATCTACTTGAAATTGAATTATTTATCCACCAGAGGAGAAAACAATATTCGACTAGAGCACATATAGCCAGCAATGCAATTATATATCAAGCTTGAATTTTTCAATCATGCGGAAGCTTAAATATATATATATATATATATATATATATATATATGAACCAAAGATGCATACATGGATTAATCTAAAGCAACAGAATTAAAGCTTGAAAAAACGAATGAGAGGTGGGATCATGCATTACTTATTATTGTAAGAACAAGCGTTTCACCCAAGAGGGGGGTGAATTAGGTGATCTTAAAATTTTGTTGCAAATATAAAATTTGACGGTGAAATTAAAACAGGAAAGAGTAAGGAGAAATATCACTGAAGTGTACACCGGGAGTTATACTGGTTCGGCCACAACCACTTTGACCTACGTCCAGTCCTCAGAGCTTCTCTGAGAGTTTCACTATAACTTCCAAGATTCAGTGGGTTCTTGGCACCTCAGTACAAGCAAGTTCCTACTCCTGGACACTCGCTCCCCCTTACAAGTTGTAATTCAACCCCAACTCAAGGTTCCACAACCTTAAGTTATCTCAATAACAAATATTGAGTTTGAATGAAATATCTCTCTTACAGAGTGAATAAGAATCACTGAAGCATAGAATTACAAGTATGATGCAAAACAGAGCAATGAATTTGATAATACGTTCGTGTGTGTGTTCTTGTTCGTACTTCTCTATTTGGATGTTCCCATATATATAGATGCGTTGGTAATGATTGTTGGAATGTTTTTCTTCATGCCCGTTGGAGCGTGCGCAGCCATTATTGACATTTCCAGTATTTGAAAGACACACGTTGTGGTAGGTAACGGTCGGTGACATTTGAGCGTTGCTTTTGACTTACCTTATTTGGTAAGATCTCTTCATTGTTTATCTGTTGAAATGCTAAGAATACTAATATAATGAAAAGTTAATCAAATAGGAAACAAAACAATGACCGTTGGAATGATTTCAAACTTTCTGGGTTTTCTTACTCGAGTAGCTACTCGAGTATCACATGAAGTTTACTCGAGTACTTACTCGAGTATCATCGGGAAAACTTTGATCAACTGCAAGTCAACAGACAAATTTAAGATTACTCGGGTAGTACATGGAATAATCAATTTTTAAACCTTTGGAAATGAATGTTTACTCGGGTACCTACTCGAGTAATACACTTACAACTTTATGAGTTACTCGGGTACCAACTCGAGTAAACCTTCAAATAAACGTTTGGTTACTCGATGCTTTACTCCAGTAATATTGATAGGATTTCAAGGCCGAGAGCACTTACCTTGTTACTCGAGTAGCTACTCGAGTAAACTTACTTTTTGGGCACAACTTACTCGGGTAATGACTTGAGGTTTTCCTTGAAAATTTCTCTGCATACTCGGGTACCTACTCGAGGAATTCACTTAAGATAGAACATTAAATACTTGTATACTAGAGGAATAACTCGAGGAAAATGAGATAGAATGATATCAAGTTTATTGGGTACTACCTTCAAGTTTTCACTGACTTCAGTGTGTTACTCGAGTACGTACTCGAGTAACATTGGCAGTGGTACAAAGTGCCGAGAGTAACATATTCTCAGAAACACAGGTACTCGAGTACTTACTCGAGTATCATTGGCAACCTGAAGGCAACTGGAAGTTTTTCATATGGTTACTCGAGTAGCTCCTCGAGTAACATTGGCAGGCCGAGAGCAACTCCAAGTATTTACCTGGTTACTCGAGTAGCTACTCGAGTAATATTGGCAGGCCGAGAGCAACTTGAAAATACTTACACTATTACTCGAGTACTTACTCGAGTAATGTTGGCAGGTTACTGGAAGGTGCTTCTGGTTACTTCAAGTTTTGGCTCATTACTTGAGTACCGCCTCGAGTAATTCCCTAGAAAACTTGCTTCTGATCAAGTTTCTCAGCTTTTTCTCTTGGCCTTTCTTCATTACTCCAATGCTTACCTCAAGTGATGCTTATCCCTGTTATTCCTTTGCTCAAACTTATTTATTAATCACTTCTTTTTCATACCATTCTTTTGTTATCATCAAAACATGAGATCTAACATTCTCCCCCTTTTTGATGATGACAAAACTTGGTGATTTTGGACATGGTTTTTCAAATTGAATTTTCAAATTAAATATGTCTTATTAAGGTTAGATTCATAGCACGCACCTTGCATTCGCAATCAACTTCATTAGTCCAACAATGTATCATAATTCAAAACTTAAATGGTCTTAAAATAAAATCATAACTTAAGCACACTTGTATTAAACTTAAATTGCATATTACAAGATAATAAGTTTAAAAGAACTAAAAAGAACTAACAAGTTCCAAAATGCTCCCTAGAACCCATATACACCCAAATACCCAAAATAAACTAGGACACTTCCACAAAATCATTCTCAAGCTCTTCTCCCCCTTTTTGGCTTCATCAATCAAGTGGAGGGCTAGGAGGCTTGGCCATGGAAATGGGTGTCACTGGAAGGACCATAGAATCATCTGAGCCCGAAGAATCGAATGAGCTAGAGGGAACTGGGTTAGGCAGATGGACTGGAGGGATATGGATGTCATCGCCGGGAGGAGAAGGTTGGAAGACAACCATAGTAGAGGTTTCTCCTTCTGGAGTGGTCTGTATCTCAGGAGTGGTCTCAGTCTCTGGTGTATGATGTTCAGAGGAGGAGGAGGGAACAAATTCCTCAGTATGGGTAGGAGATGGAATATGTTTTGGAACGGTTTCAGGCTGAGGTTTTGGAGGAGAATCATTAATAACGATATGAATGGTCTCATTGGTATCTGAGTTGTCCACTGTATATAGAATGTCTTTGGCTTGAGACTCAGGTGGACTAGATACCAGAGGGGTAGATGGTTCATCCTCAGTGATAGGGGTGTCAGAAGGAGGGTTCACTGGAGGTGGTGGTGGTGGTGCAGAAGAAGATAGACCGGCAGAAGGTCCGAGACCTAAAGAGTCCAGTCGTGCCAGAATTAATCTCAAAATCTCACCCTGGGCATGTTGCTCAGCTAGCAACTCCTCATGCCTCTTGTCCATTTTCTCCACCAACTCTCCCATCTTGGTATTTATGTGGGTTATCAGTTCTGTATTCGTGTTGGCAATATCCACATGGAATCTTATGAGCATGTTCTCCATGAAGTGCTGGAGAGTGGTATTGAGGAAGGATGGCGATGATGTGGTAGCAGCTGGAGCCGATGACTGAGTGTCATCTATCTTTCTGGTTTCTGCCTCTGTGGTCTTCCTCTTCTTCTTTGACCCAGACTCCAGAGGGCCTTTGAGAGGGATGTCAATGTTCAATTTCCCTATCTGGTTTCTCCCAACCGGAGTCAACCTCTCAATGGGCTCCTTGCTATCCAAATACCATATCTTATTCTTTTTCAAGATCAGTGACACAATCTGAGGATATGGCATTGGTGTTGTAGCCTTCCCATCCACCTTATACCTCTTCATCTCAGAGAAGATATACTCCCCTAGATCTTTTTGTTCTTTCAAGAGCAGTGAAGCAAACCACCTAAAGTCCCTATCAGAGAAGTGGGTATAATTGTTGGCTTTGTTCACTAGGGACCTAGAGTAAATGTACCATAGGACCCTGTGATGATCACACATATCACTAGGCTTGAAATTTAGAGGGCCAACTAACTCTCCGGGTTTAAGGATAATGAAGATTTGGTTTGGCTCAAGTTGGGAGTAAACATCATCTGGTGGATTCTCTATCCCTAACCACAAGTTAATCTTAGAGGGTGATATAAGAATCTTTTGGCCTCTAACTGTGGTGGTCATTTCTTCCTCGGCTGAGGTTCTGTTTGGCTCATCTATAATCTCTAGATTACAGTAAAAGTGTGTGATCACTTTAGTACAGAATGGTAATCTAATAGATAGCCAAGGCATAAAGGGATCTAAATAAGGACTTAGGTCAAGCTTCACTACCTCTTGAAGTAATCTGAGATCCACATAGTGTGTTTTACACACCTTCCTCCTGGAGAACTGAGTCAGATACTTCGGAGATTCCACCAACTTGCTGACATTGAATCCCTTTAGTGGGTTGGTGATCTCTTCTTCCGGTACTTTGGACTCCTTGGAAGATGTCCCTTATCCATTTGATCAATGATGTTTGCCATAGCTGCAACCACATTCCTATCATATTTAGGCTTTTTAGGTGGCTTAGGAGTGAAAGAAGGGGTAGAGGAATCAGAGTGAGGAGGTGAGTGAGATTTGGTACTCTTGCCTCTTCCGGTTGAAGTACTCTTTTTGGATTGAACCCTCGTTACAATAGGCTCTTTAATCACAACTCCTTTGGGTTTCGGTTGTGATTGAGGTTGAAGAGGAATTTTAGCTTTTGGCCTTGGAGTAAGTTTTCTTCTCTTTTTGGGAGGAGAAGAAAGAGGATCAGGGTTTTGTTGTGAATCAGAGGAATCTGTGAAGGAAAGATTCTTGGTTCTCACCATTCTGAATGATTGAAAACTGAAATTCTTAGAAAAGAAAAGAGACAGTCGCAGATTAGGGCACAGAGAATCTGAGCAAAATAGGAGGTTTTTTGGAACTGAAATCTCTTGGGTTTTGACGGAAATGAAGCAAGGAATCACTTGTGAAAAGTTTTTGTGAGAGTGTATAGTGATTTACTCTAGGAGATTTTGTGGAAATGACCGAGTTCGCGACAGATAAAGCCCTAGAACCCGAAGTTACTCGAGGCCTTACTCGAGTAATCTTCAACTTTACTCGAGGCCTTCCTAGAGTGTTCATACAGAAAAAATTTAAAATGATTTATTTAAAATGCGTACCTGGCATGAATAATATTGTAATTATCCATGGATGTTCCCTCGATCATTTATAACCCATTCTGAGCAGATTTGAGTCAATTTTGCATCAATTTGGAAATCTGGACTTCCAGTTACTCGAGTCCTTACTCGATTAAGCTTTAAGTTTACTCGAGGCTCGCCTCGAGTAACATGTCTTTTCAACTTCTGACTCTTCATTTCTTTGTAACTGAACCGTTAGATTTGAATTCCAAGTAACTTGATCCGTTACTTCCAGTTTTGAAGTCCATTACTCGAGTACATACTCAAGTAAAGTGTTACTTTACTTCAAGTTGATCCTCGGGTAATGCTTCTCTGTTAGTGATAACTTCAAGTTGGTACTCCAGTAAATGTGTCCTCTGATCACCTTTGTTTTTGTTTCTCAAAACAGAGTTTCAACCTTCCTGCAAAACAAATTTCTATATACTCTGATGCTTAAGTTAGTAATCATCAAAACTTTAACAAATGACTTCATCTAATATTATGAGAAACTGAAACAACTTACAACTCATTGGGATTTACCATTCCCAATTCTCTTCTAATGTATAGAAATTGATCTTTTGAGAGAGGTTTTGTGAAAATATCTGCTAGTTGGAGATGAGTAGGAATAAATATCACTTTCACATCTTTCTTTTGAACATGATCTCTGATGAAGTGATGTCTGACATCGATATGCTTGGTTCTAGAGTGTTGAACTGGATTCTTTGCCAAGCTTATCGTACTAGTATTGTCACAATAGATTGGTATTTCTTTGAGATAAATACCAAGATCTTGTAGTTGTTGTTTTAACCATATTACTTGTGCACAACAACTTGAGACTACAACATATTCGGCTTCCGTTGACGAAAGAGACACTGTATTTTGTTTCTTGCTGAACCATGAGACAAGAGATCCTCCAAGAAATTGTCCTTGTCCGCTGGTGCTCTTTCTGTCTGTCTTGTATCCTCCATGATCTGAATCTGAATATGCAACAAGATATTCACTTCTTCCTTTGGGATACCACAGACCCAATTCTGGTGTGTCTGCAAGGTATCTAAAGATTCGTTTGACCGTTTCAGCATGTGATTCCTTTGGTGCTGATTGATATCTTGCACATATACCAACACTAAATTGGATGTCTGGTCTGCTTGCCGTAAGATAGAGTAATGATCCAATCATTCCTCTGTATTTTGTGATGTTGAAGTCTTTCCCTTTGACATCAGCATCAAGCAACGTAGTTGAGCTCATAGGTGTGTCTGAGCCATTTGCTTCATCCATTCCATACTTCTTCAATAGCTCTTTTAAGTACTTTGTTTGAGATATGAAGATTCCATTCTTTCTTTGTTTGATTTGCAAACCAAGAAAGAAATTCAATTCTCCCATCATTGACATCTCAAATTCTCCTTGCATTATCTCAGAAAATTCCTTACACAGAGATTCATTAGTAGCACCGAAAATAATGTCATCAACATATATTTGAACAATTAAAATATCCTCACGTTTTCGTTTTATAAAAAGTGTTGTATCAACTTTTCCCCGTACAAAACCTTGATCAATAAGAAACTTACTGAGTCTTTCATACCATGCTCTAGGAGCTTGTTTTAAACCATATAAAGCCTTTTTGAGTTTGAAAACATGGTCAGGTTTAGTAACATCCTCAAAACCTGGAGGTTGTTCTACGTAGACTTCTTCCATGATGTAACCATTTAAAAATACACTTTTTACATCCATTTGATAGAGTTTGAATCCTTTGATGCATGCAAAGGCTAAGAGTACGCGTATTGCTTCCAATCTAGCCACTGGAGCATACGTTTCCTCATAATCAATCCCTTCTTCCTGATTATAGCCTTTGGCCACCAACCTTGCCTTGTTTCTGACAATAACTGCGGACTCATCAAGTTTGTTCTTGAATACCCATTTAGTTCCAATGATCGGATGATCCTTGGGTCGGGGTACCAAATCCCAAACTTGATTTCTCTCAAATTGATTTAGTTCTTCTTGCATTGCTATAACCCAATCATTGTCTGATAGGGCTTCATCAATGTTAGAAGGTTCAATCTCAGAAATGAATGCAGAAAAACTTACTTCATTGAAAACTCTATTTCTAGTTTTGATCCCTTCATTCACATCTCCTATGACTTGATCTAAGGGATGACTTCTATTGTATTTTCAGGCTTTAGGTTGACCTAGAGATTGCTCTTCTTCCTTGGTTTCATCAACTTCTGGAATAAGAGACTTAGAAATAGATCGATCATTTTCTTGATTTAAAACAACTTCCTGTTCTTCATCAATGGTTTTGTCAGAGGATTCAAATTCATCAAATACAATATGAATTGATTCTTCAATAATACCTGTTCTTTTATTATAAACTCTATATGCTTTACTTCGGTTAGAATATCCTAGGAAAATTCCTTCATCTGTTTTAGAATCAAATTTTCCTAAGTTATCTTTTCCATTATTATGAATGAAACACTTACAACCGAAGATGTGTAGATAAGCAATGTTTGGTTTTCTTCCTTTGTACAGCTCGTATGGTATCTTTTCAAGTTTTGTTCTGATATAGGCTCTATTTGAAATGTAGCATGATGTACTCATAGCATCAGCCCAAAACACTTGAGACACGTTCTTTTCATTCAACATTGCTCTAGCCATTTAAGTGAGCACTCTATTTTTGCGTTCCACAACTCCATTTTGTTGAGGCGTCCTTGGAGCAGAGAAATTGTGATCAATGCCATTAGTATCACAATATTCTTCAAAAGCTTGATTTTCAAATTCTCCACCATGATCGGTCCTAATACCTGCAATGGGCATACCTTTCTCATTTTGCACTTTCTTGGCAAAAACAATAAATTCTTCAAAGGTTTCATCTTTTGAAGATAGAAAAATAACCCATGTAAATCTTGAGAAATCATCAACAATGACTAATGAATATAAGTTGCCACCAAGACTCTTTACTCTTGCTGGGCCAACTAAATCCATATGCAATAATTGTAGTGGTCTATTTGTTGAAATCTCATTTTTCAATTTGAAAGATGATTTTGTTTGTTTACCCTTTTGACATGCGTCACAAATCAAATCATTTTTGAAAGATACTTTGGGTAATCCAAGAACTAAATCGTTTTTGAGTAGTTTGCCTAATTGATGCATATTGACATGAGCCAATCTCTTATGCCATAGCCAACTTTCATCAGTATTACTCAGAAAACAGTTTTCAGATTCCTTTCTACTAATATCTAAAGTATAGCAGTTACCTTCCCTTTTTGCTCTGAGCTTAGCCTTGATATTCTTCTTATCAAGCTGCAAGTCATTCTTGTTGATAATTAAGCATTGTTCTGAGTCAAATATTACCCAGTTGTCTTTATCTGCACTTTGACTTACGCTCAGTAAATTGTGACACAATCCTTCAACATAATATACGTCTTTGACTTGTATGCCTTTGTCATTTTTGATCTCACCAATTCCTGCTATTCTTCCGGTTTGATTTCCTCCAAATTTTACCTTTCCACCTTCCTTAGGTTGCAATGTGGTAAAACTTTCGAATCTCCGGTCATATGTCTAGAGCATCCACTGTCTATGTACCACTTATTATTTTTGGATGCTTTAAGACATATCTGCAATCAAATAATTAAGTCTTAGGTACCCATATCTTTTTGGGTCCTTTTGGGTTAGTACAAATGATTTTCTGAACGTATGAGCCTTTAGGTACCCATTTATAGGTTCCTATGTTTCCTTTCTTCTTATGAATGCATGAAGAAGTGTAATGACCTTTTCTATTACAGTAATTACATAATGCAAAAGGATTTGTTATATGCACAGAATGTTGGAAATAATTCAAATATGACTTACCTCCTACTTTCTTTCTACCTTTCCTATTATCTGACTTTGGATCATATCCAATACCAGATCGGTCATTTACAACTCGTTGATCTTTTAAAATCACAATTAACATCTCACTTCCTTTAGTAAATTTTTCAAGAGTTTTTGTGAGATCAGTGTTTTTCTTTTTCAAAGAAGAACAATTTTCACAATTCTTTTCTAAGCTTTCTTTTAGTTCAATTTCAAGAACTTTGTTTTTCTTTTTGAGAACAACTAATTCTTTAACTACTTTGATGAATTCAGAATGTAAAGCATTATATTCAGAGAGTAATTCATCATAAGTAGGGTCAGAATCATTTACCTCTTCTTCTGTCTCCTCTTGAGCAACAAGACATATATTGGCTACTTCTTCTTCATCACTTTCTTCGTCAGATGAACTATCTCCTCATATAGCAGATACAAAGGCCTTCTTTTTGTTAAAGAATTTGCCTTTTCTCTTTTCTTTGCTCTTTTGATTCAATTCTGGACATTCTGATTTGATATGTCCTGGTTTTCCACATTTGTAGCAAATGATATGATCTTTGTTGGTAGTTCCTCCTTTTTGAAAGTGTTTGAAGCCTTGACCTTTCTTGTAGAACTTTCTGAATCATTTTATGATCAGGCCCATTTCGTCATCGTCAAACTCCTCATCATCATCTTGAATTTCTTCTTTTGCTTTTAGTGCTAGACCTTTTTTTTTTCTTATCACCGATGTCATCTAGTTCCCGTTTGAACTTTAGTTTGCTTTCATATTCAGAAAGGCTTCCAAATAGAGAAGCAACTGATCTCATTGATTCTCCTTTTGCCTCTTTTATCGCAGTGACTTTGGCCTCCCACTCTTTAGAAAGAATATTCAAAATCTTTCGTACTTGGGTATGCTGATCATAAACTTTCCCAAGTGCTGCAAGTTGATTAACAAGATGAGTATATCTAAGTTCAAATTCAGTTATTGATTCACCTGATTTCATTCGAAGTAGATCGAATTCAGTGACCAAAGTGTTGATCCGATTCTCCTTTATTCCTGAAGTTCCTTCATGAGCTATTTCCAGGGCTTTCCACATTTCCTTTGCTGTTGCAAGTGTGCAAATTCTGAAGTACTCACTTTGACTCAAAGCACTTTGTAACATCAGAATTGCCTTGCTATTGAGAGTGATAAGTTTCTTGTCATTCTCATCATATTCCGCTGGCATCTTGGGAATTTTCTGAGACTCTACAATCTTTGTTGGTTGATAGTTTCCACTCTCAATCACATCCCATAGCCCATATTCAGTAGCCATCACGAATACTCTGAACTTTGCTTTCCAGAAAGAAAAGTGTTCGCCACTGAAACCTGGAGGTCTAGTGATGGATGCTCCGTCGGGAAGAATTCCTTCACCCATGCTTGCCATTGGATCCTTCTTAGGTTGTTATACCTTAACAAGAAGACCTACGCTCTGATACCAAATGTAAGAACAAGCGTTTCACCCAAGAGGGGGGGTGAATTAGGTGATCTTAAAATTTCGTTGCAAATATAAAATTTGACGTTGAAATTAAAACAGGAAAGAGTAAGGAGAAATATCACCGAAGTGTACACCGGGAGTTATACTGGTTCGGCCACAACCACTTTGACCTACGTCCAGTCCTCAGAGCTTCTCTGAGAGTTTCACTATAACTTCCAAGATTCAGTGGGTTCTTGGCACCTCAGTACAAGCAAGTTCCTAATCCTGGACACTCGCTCCCCGTTACAAGTTGTAATTCAACCCCAACTCAAGGTTCCACAAACTTAAGTTATCTCAATAACAAATATTGAGTTTGAATGAAATATCTCTCTTACAGAGTGAATAAGAATCACTGAAGCATAGAATTACAAGTATAATGCAAAACAGAGCAATGAACTTGATAATACGTTCGTGTGTGTGTTCTTGTTCGTACTTCTCTGTTTGGATGTTCCCATATATATAGATGAGTTGGTAATAATTGTTGGAACATTTTTCTTCATGCTCGTTGGAGCGTGCGCAGCCATTATTGACATTTCCAGTATTTGAAAGACATACGTTGTGGTAGGTAACGGTCGGTGACATTTGAGCGTTGCTTTTGACTTACCTTATTTGGTAAGATCTCTTCATTGTTTATCTGTTGAAATGCTAAGAATACTAATATAATGAAAAGTTAATCAAATAGGAAAAAAAAACAATGACCGTTGGAATGATTTCAAACTTTCTGGGTTTTCTTACTCAAGTAGCTACTCGAGTATCACATGAAGTTTACTCGAGTACTTACTCGAGTATCATCGGGAAAACTTTGATCAACTGCAAGTCAACAGACAAATTTAAGATTACTCAGGTAGTACATGGAATAATCAATTTTTAAACCTTTGGAAATGAATGTTTACTCAGGTACCAACTCGAGTAAACCTTCAAATAAATGTTTGGTTACTCGATGCTTTACTCCAGTAATGTTGACAGGATTTCAAGGCCGAGAGCACTTACCTTGTTACTCGAGTAGCTACTCGAGTAAACTTACTTTTTGGGCACAACTTACTCGAGTAATGACTTGAGGTTTTCCTTGAGAATTTCTCTGCATACTCGGGTACCTACTCGAGGAATTCACTTAAGATAGAACATTAAATACTTGTATACTAGAGGAATAACTCGAGGAAAATGAGATAGAATGATATCAAGTTTATTGGGTACCACCTTCAAGTTTTCACTGACTTCAGTGTGTTACTCGAGTACGTACTCGAGTAACATTGGCAGTGGTACAAATTGCCGAGAGCAACATAGTCTCAGAAACACAGGTACTCGAGTACTTACTCGAGTATCATTGGCAACCTGAAGGCAACTGGAAGTTTTTCATATGGTTACTCGAGTAGCTCCTCGAGTAACATTGGCAGGCCGAGAGCAACTCCAAGTATTTACTTGGTTACTCGAGTGCTACTCAAGTAATATTGGCAGGCCGAGAGCAACTTGAAAATACTTACACTATTACTCAAGTACTTACTCGAGTAATGTTGGCAGGTTACTGGAAGGTGCTTCTGGTTACTTTAAGTTTTGGCTCATTACTCGAGTACCGCCTCGAGTAATTCCCTAGAAAACTTGCTTCTGATCAAGTTTCTCAGCTTTTTATCTTGGCCTTTCTTCATTACTCCAATGCTTACCTCAAGTGATGCTTATCCCTGTTATTCCTTTGCTCAAACTTATTTATTAATCACTTCTTTTTCATACTATTCTTTTGTTATCATCAAAACATGAGATCTAACAATTATATGTATATAATAGACCAAGTAGAGCCATATACACACACGCGCATAATCCAGAAAACAAACGAGGCAAAAACTTGTTCATGTAGTTTGAAGCAGCATATATTCTTTCATCATATATTTTTGCACAGCGGAAATAAAATTGTGATGGAGATATAAAAAAATTATATCAATTAATTATTCACAAAGAATAAATCACAGCCTCATGGATCAACAATGGTCTGATGCCAATGTAAGAAAAATATAACTAAAAGGAGATTAGGCATACCTGGACGAATCCATTTTCGGATCCGGGTCAAAGCTCCAATACTCCATACTTGTGCCCACACAATTATTAGACTACTAGAGCCTAATTGTGATTTGCATAGCAGATCACCAGAACCAGAAAGATGGTAGGAGAGAAGGGAATTGCTAGAAAATTCAATGGCGGGGTGAATTGCAATTGAGGAGGCATACCATATTTATAGTGGTTTATGGAGGCCACTAATTAGGAAACGTGTGCACTCCTTCTTGCCCTCCAAGAAAGCAATTAATTGCCTCTCAATTAATTTCCTAATTATGGTGATTTGTTCCTCTTTTAACAAATCCATAATTATTGCTGAAATATTCTCAAATCTGCATTTTATGCTAATTTTATTCTTATTTGATTAGGCTATTTATTTCCTAATCAAATAGTCCAGCCCATCAAGGACGGACTTGGACCCAAAGTCCAACACTGGATGGAATTGATTCTCTTAGGTTCCCAGCGAAAGTTATATTCAGTGTGTTATCTCTTCAAGCTTTTAGTGTGGGTAGGTGCAAAGCTTCAGTGATAACTGAAAATGTGCTACAAAATCTAGAAGGCTTAAATCATCTTTAAGATATACGAATTTCTGTCTCTAGCATATCCTCTTTTAAGAAAATAATGACCTCCTCAAAATTGCAAAGGTGCATGTGTGAGATATTTGTTGGAGTAAGCCGACTACCTCACAACTTGTTGTCATCACTTGGAGAAATGGCGCATCTTGAAACATTACAAGTTTTGGGTGGCATAGGAGGAGAGGATTATAATGTTGCGGATATTCCCAGGAGCTCGTTTCGGGGACATGAATATATAATTGTCCTTTGCGAGTTGATTCTTAGGGGGTGTCAAAGTATACTTGAATTGATTGGCTTATACAATACTAAGTGTGAACCTTTTTACATTGCTTAGTGGTGTATGTGGAATTACCATAATAATAACCCAAAGACAAAATACATGAATACAACATGATCCCCCCCTCCTTTTTCAAATGTAGGCTTACACAACCTTCAGCCCAGAATTAAACATAAAGCTTGGATCCCAAGAAAGTGAACTGCAGTAATAGTGAATTGTTATTATTCCATTTTAGAGTTAATGGCTGAATTTGACGATAAGATTTGTGTGATAATATAAAAGATTTGCGTGACAATGAGTTGGATTCAGCCCTTTGCACAAAGGTGGACAATTGTATTGTTGGAGAGGATTGCAACTTGGAATAGCTCGTTATATTGAGTACTTTGAATAGCCTCTCTCATATTTGAATATGGAACTATTGCTTGTCCAACAATTGATACAACTTTTTTTGCTCAAGTATAATTTGTATAGAAAATGGAATCAATCCTGTTTCATGTATACGGCCTGACCTGACTTGGTTAAGGCAGTGCCAAGCAAAAACCAACTAGCTTCAATAATATACAAAAAATATAAAAATTTAGTTCATGCAGATATTCATTAAAAGCGAAGAAATAATATCCTGAAATTGAATGAAGGACCAAACTTGAATATATTAATGATATAAACGAAGGTATAAGTCAGATTTACAAGTAGCATCCAAATGTACAAAGACGTGTGTCTGCTGATGTAGGCACAAAATCATGTGATATCATACCTAACAATGAATATCTAGCCTTGATGGAGATTTAGCCTCCGTATATACGGAGTTTGGCTCCAGTGACCACCCAATATCCGAGCAAGTCTTCTGAACCCCTCACCTTTTCCTTCGTATCCACACAAAGCTGAGAATTTTTGGGAAAACCAAGCCTCAAGTAAAGAATATTTATATTTATTAATTGTACAAAAGTATGATTCTAAAAAAATTGGGGAAAAGTGTCACTGTAAATTTTTATTGGTGAGAAACTAACTCAGAATATTAGTACTTCATGCTTGTAAATAAAAATTTATCAGATCCTTTTTAATAATAAAATTTTAAATTGGGAACTGTTCCAAATTTGTCCTAAAAAGTTTGACATATATAAGCATCGAAAAATAAAAAAGTAGATATAGGCCTTGCATTAAAGTCACTTTTCCAAGCTAAGGTTTGGAGTTTGAGTGGCCTCTACTATTTTCTAGAGCTGGGCAAACGGGCCGGCCCGTGACGGGCTCGGGCCTAAATGGGCCGGCCCGTTTAGGCCCGCGTCCTAAAAACACCCCTATTTTAACGGCCCGGCCCGTTTAACTGAAGCCCGCGGGCCGGCCCGCGGGCTTCAAGCCCGTTTAACGTTTTCCCACTCCTTTATGCCCCTAATGACTAAAATACATAATCTAACATATAAATATTATTAAAACTACTTAAAACATATATATAGCATCCATATTCAATAAAATATAAACACTAAAACCTAACAAACAAACCATAATTACTATCCATAACCAGTCAAACACTCAAACAAGTTCATAAATCATAAACCACAGACAAAAGTCATAATCAAATAAGTCTACAAGAACAAGACCACAATCAAACAAGTTCACAAACTACAACCAAAGAAGTTCATAGCTACAATCAAACAATATGAATAATATTATCATTTTCTTCTCCATCACTATCAACAAAATTTGATTGTGCTTCACTAGAAGTAAGCTCCTCCTCAGCTTCAGGGGCAAAAATATCTAGCCTCTTCATTTCTTCTCCACTATCATATGCATTATCACCTCCATTATCTGCAACAAATAATAAATCACCATTATACGTTAATTTGATGATATAAATGAAATAAATATAACAAAATTCATATAAATTACTAAATCACCATCATATTTGAATCCATGCAACCAGTTGCGAGTACAAATAAGAGCCTGAACATTAGTTGGTAGAATGGAACTCCTATACTTTGTTAAAACACGAGAACCAATACTGAAAGCTGATTCACTAGCCACTGTAGTGATTGGAATGCTAAGGATATCAGCTGCCATCCTTGAAAGAATTGGGAATCGCTGTTGATTGTTCTTCCACCAATTCAAAACATCCAAATCTTTCCAATTATCGGGCTTAAGTATTGGTTCTTCCAAATATGTTTCCAGTTCAGACTTATTCAAAGAAGAATGATCCATATTTGCATAGATATCTTCATAATCCTGGACCATTATAAAACATCCAAGTAAATAACAATAGGGTAATAAGAATGAGTTGTAATTATTGACAAACAAATTTAAAACTTACATCAAATGCATCATCAAAGGAAACTGTGGAAACATTAGAAGTGTAAGAAGAATGAGCTACAATCGTTGATGATCTACCAATTGATCCACTTGCAACTCTAGAAGTAGGAAGAGATCTCTCAGAATATTCGTCAAAAATGAAATCTAGCTTACTCCTTACATTGGCAACCTTCTCATAGGAAGTGATAGGATCAATCCTTTCATAGCAATATTTTATTATGTTGAGCTTCCATCGTGGATCAAACACAATTGCAAGTGCAAGAAGGATATTATAACTATGCCAGTATTTGTCAAATTTCTCCTTCATTGGTATACACATCTCTCGAATCATAGGGTCAAGACTTGTCACATTTGCTTCAAGCAACATCTGAATTTTTGAGATTTGCATAAAATAAGAATTTGAAGTTGGATAAGATGACCCAGAAATCAGCCTTGTAATCTTTTCAAATGGCCTCAAAAAATTGCACATTGCCTCTGCTCTAGTCCACTCATCATGTGCTAGACCGAACTTGTAGTTTTTATCATCTAAAGACAACTTTGCAAAAGCACGACGATATTGAAGTCCACTCTCAAGCATTGCATAGGTAGAGTTCCATCTAGTGGGCACATCTAATCGCAATCCCGTTGAAGTGTCAATGCCACCAACTTCCTCAATACATTGTTTGAAAAGTATCATCCTGGCCTCAGATGCCTTTACATATTTAATACTCTCTCTAATCTTATACAAAGCAGGAGTTGCTACTTTTATGCCTTCTTGAACTATTAGATTGAGAATGTGGGCACAACACCTCACATGAAAGAACTCTCCATTAGAGACCAAGCTGAATTTGTCTTGCATAAGTAGCCTCTCTTTCAGTAACTCCTACATGTTATCATTTGCAGATGCATTATCTAGAGTAATCGAGAACACTTTATCTTGAATTCCCCATTCTTTCAAGCAATCATACACCTTCTTAGACAACTCAAACCCAGAATGTGGTGGCACCATCTTACAAAAAAGCAAGTATTTTACTATTTAGTGTCCACTTTTCATCAACAAAATGAGCTGTCAAACATATATATCCCTCAGAAGTCACAGTAGTCCAACAATCCGATGTCAAACATATTCTACCTATACTTTTCTTCAATTTATTTTTCAAGTTCTCCTTTTGTTGACGGTAGAATTTCATAACATCAGCCACTATTGTTTTTCTACTTAGGAGCCTCACATCAGGATTTAATGTTTGAAGTAGTTCTCTAACCCATCTATATTCAATAAATGAATAAGGAAGGTCATGCTCAATTATGGCCATAGTCATCATCTCCCTAACACGCTTGTGATCAATTTGCCTATTCCTAAGTTTGCCTTCTCTATCTAACATCATCACCCCAACAGAACGATGTTTTTCAAGATCATTACAAGTCTTCATATGGCGACTTAGATGTGAGGTGCCTTTAGTCCCACCACTTGCATACAGAGAATTACAGCCATTACACTTCGCCTTTATAGTACCATTAATGTCTACTCTAGTAAAATACTTCCAGACATCAGAGGTGAAAGTTCTAGGCTTCTTAGGCTTTGATTCTTCACTTTCTTGGATTTTTTCTTGTTGTGAGGAAGACATTATCTATGGCTAATGGCTATGCTACCTATCATCAAATCAAACACCATATTCATCAACAAAAAGACCATTACCAAAATAATTAAAACAGCTCCAATCCAATATTCCAACAAATAATAGCAATTCAGAATTCCAATTAGGTGTAACAACAAATAATACCAATCCAATATTCCAATTGGCGAATAAATCACAATGACAATCAGTTCAGTTCAGTGCAATTAGCCAATGACACAGGCACAGCTAGCTTCAATCAGTTCAGTGCAATTAGCCAATGACAAATCAATCACAATTTGAACTAATCAAACATTCAACTAATCAATCTCAAACATTCAACTAATCAGTTCAGTGCAATTATCAAACTTAACAAATCAATCTCAAACATTCAACTAATCAAACAACAAATTCACAATTTGAATTTTGACATTACCAAAAGCACGAGATCTGACGGTGAGTGAGGAGTGAGATCTGACGGTCGACGGTGATGAGCTCCAGCAATCAGCTCCAGGTCGCGTCGGAGCTCAAATGTGAGTGGCGACGGCCGACTGGAGATGGGCGACGGCCGAAGGGCGACGGGGCCAGTTCTCTGATCCGGGCGAAGGGCGACGGGGCGAAGGGAGTGAGAGGCAGAACCGCAGAAAAGAAAACCCAGAACGCAGATTAGAGTTTCAGAGATGAGTGAAGCTCCGAGCTGATCGAAAATTAGGGCTCGAGGTCGACGACGGAACGAGGGAGGAGAGACGGACACGGAGAGACAGTCGACCGATTGTTTCTTTTCCCTTCTTTCTTCCCGTTCGTGTTCGTGTTAGGGCTTAGGAGGCTGTTAGTAGAATAGGACAAAAAAAACAGTTGCTACAGTGATTTGTAAAAAAAAAATATGAGCGGGCTTAAACGGGCCGGCCCAAGCCCGCGGCCCGTTGGGCTACCCGCTTCCATTTTTTCGCGTTAAATCACAGGCCCGACCTTTGACGGGCTCGGGCCTAAATGGGCTGGCTCGACGGGCTCGGCCCGAATTCCCGGCTCTACTATTTTCCATCAGCTCTCCATCCATTCTACTTTTCTCGATCTCCCAATATTTCCCAACATTTCTGTTCCTTCCACTTTTGTCTCTTTGCAAGCATAGAGAGAACGAATATTAAATTATCTATAACCCACTGGCCTCTTCGGTTTGATATCAAGCCGACTTTTAAACATTGGCTACAAAACTTGACGAGGCAATATGCGTACTGTTTGGTTTGATCATTTTAATATATATTATCACTTTGTTACAATCACAGTTTGAACGATCAATCATTTTGCATGATCGCTATTTGGGCTAACAATTATTTTTCTATGATCAATTTTGTATTAGGATTTTCCCTGTAAGAGGACGTTAGGTACGGCGGTTTGATGATTTATTTAAATATTAGTGCATGTTTGGCAAATCGCTACAATTAACAGCTTAAAAAGCTCTTTTTTAGTCACTTAAAATATGTTAATCTAAACACCATTTTGATGTCTGTCTTGGACATACGTCTTAAACAAAAATTAATTTTAAGTTTTTTTTAATCTCTCCAAAAAAAAATCAATTAGATCTTATATTTAAGATTTTTGATAGTATTTTATATTTTTTTGAATAAAAAATTTATTAGGTCTTTTTTAATAAAAAAAATATCTAATTGGGGACTCTTTTCCAAATTTTCACTGAAAAGTTTGACTTATATAAGCACGGAAAAAGAAAAAGCTCATAGGCCATGTGATTAAAGCCAATTTTCCTTGAGGATTTATTTTGTGTCCACATTACACAAACCTGAACATTTGTGGGCTCCACATGTTATTTATTATCAGTTTTCTATCTACTCCACTTTTCTCGATGGTTTTCGGGCAAGGTTAAAAAAAGGAAAAGTTATAGTTAGGTCCAAGAAAAAAAAAGTACATTAAAATCTCAAAACAAAAAAAATAGTCATATTGACAATTCTATATGCGGATCATTGACAACACCAGGGTCATTGATAAATTTTTAGGACCATTTTTTCATTTTTTTCCCCTTATATAAGACTTGACTGTAGTTTTCCAAAAAAAAAAATTCGTGTAAAATACAATTTTTGTCCCTGTTTTGATATGTTTTCCCCAACGTTTATGCTCCTCCCACTTTTCTCTCCAAGTAAGCAAAGAATTAATAAAGATTAAATTTCTATGAATTTATTTGAAAATAAAAAATATTTTTATTACAAAATGCTTTCTCACATTCTTAATATAAGATTTATTTATCTAATTGAATTAAATTAAATCTCTTGACATAGTAGCTAGCATCTTTGGGGCCTAACCTTTCCTTTGTATCCACAACGTTGAACATCTTTGAGGCCTTCATTATAAACTATTGGTTTTATGTTCTCTTCAGTAAGCTTTTCATTCTCAACCACATGGTGCAGTTCCTTGATCAGCATTGTGCTCATCAATGTTGAAATGATCCCTGACTTTCGAAATGGAAATGGAGATCCATCCCACTCTGATATGTACATTTCTGCTGATTTTACCAAGGAAAGCCAAGCCTCAAGAAAAGAACTATTTTCCTCTTCACATTGCCTTCATTACAATGGTAGGATACTCATCATCAAGGGAACTATTGTACAGTACTGGCGCTGTGCAAACATGTGAAAACCTTTTTCACTTCACAGGTTTAAAGTAGGCTTTGTCAACTAGCACACCATCAGATTCGCTATCTTCCTTCCGGCACACCAAACATGGCTTTAAGATTTTTTGTGGTCACATCATCCACAAACAATACTAAGTGTGAACCTTTTTACATTGCTTAGTGGTGTATGTGGAATTACCAAAAGACAAAATACATGAATACAATGACCCCCCCAAAACAAACAAACAAAAAATACAAAAATGTAGTCTTACACAACCCTCAGTTCAGAGTTTAACATAAAGCTTGGATCCCAAGAAAGTGAATTGGAGCGATAGTGAATAGTTCCTTTGGCGTCTAGGATGAAATCCATGAAGCAAATCATCATGCAATGGACACGATTGCTGAGGTAACTGAAATGTAAGAAATTGATGAAGTTCCTCTATTTTGGGTTTATTTGCATCAAACAAAAACTCATTTGACACTAATAGCAGATAAATCACATTATTTGAATCAATAAATCAGATTATTCTTGTCATAACTTGAGTATTAAAAATCAGATTTACTAGTGTCAGTACAATAAGAACTGTTAATGGTAAGAATAATAGCAAGTGTACAATTTAATATCTGACTCAATCCAATCAGTCCTTGATGGCTTGATCTGAACGTTTCAAAACAACTCTAGATGAATATTGTATGAAATTATTTGAGACTATTCGCTTGGATGTGCATGTTAAGGAATCTAAATATGTTAATAGAAGTGGATTTTAGTGCTTCCTAGGAACCAGGTCCGAATGTATATTAATGCTCCCCCAGTTGCATTCTATCCTAGAAACACATCTCCATCTTAAATATGGAATTAAGCGGAACAAAATGCAATACCAAAAGTCTACTTCACAATAATCTCATTTTCCATCTCAGAACAAATACTAACTAGCCAAAATCAAAACCTTTCCACTTATCCTTCCAAGCGAACCCTAAACCATGTCAGAGGTTTCATTGGCTCCAAGACATGTTACATAAGTCATGTCGCAGATTTCAGTTAGGGAATAGGCAGAACAAGTTACAGAACATTAGACTTGCTAAAATGCATAGAAAATAAACCACAATATCAAGTCAACTGAAATTGAAAAGTGAAAACAATATATGGAGATTGAAATTGGCCATCAGAAAATGTGTACTTACATCTAAGATGCTAACTCATTGCATGGCTTAGGAAGCCATGGCCCAGGAGGGAACAAGGCAGTGAAATAATAGGCATAAACAGCATTGATATGGCATCAGGTGACTGAGATATAGCAGAAAGGCACTCCTTATGGTGCTGGAGAATGCCACCAATACCTCCCCTTCGAACAGAAATGCTTATGAGGTCCTGTTTGAAGTATATTCAAATAACAGCCCACAGGTTTTAGCAGCAAGGTTGCATAATGTGTTGATGAAGCAATGACAGTTCAAATTAATACCAACCTCCTCGGTTGAGTGACTTTTTACAATTGGTCTAACAGCTGTAGCAAGTGCTACATCAACCTTCCATCGCACATCTCTACCATCCTGCAAAGATGACAACAAATATTTTTAGACAAGCATAACATTTCATATATTCTTTTAAAGTTCGTAAGTAATTAAATCAAAATCAACTATTTCCCTGTTTCATGTATACGGCCTGACCTGACTTGGTTAAGGCAGTGCCAAGCAAAAACCAACTAGCTTCAATGATATACAAAAAATATAAAAATTTAGTTCATGCAGATATTTATTTAAAGCGAAGAAATAATATCCTGAAATTGAATGAAGGACCAAACTGGGAACTTGAATATATTAATGATATAAACGAAGGTACAAGTCAGATTTACAAGTAGCATCCAAATGTACAAAGACGTGTGTCTGCTGATGTAGGCACAAATTCATGTGATATCATACCTAACAATGAATATCTAGCCTTGATGGAGATTTAGCCTCCGCATATACGGAGTTTGGCTCCAGTGACCACCCAATATCCGAGCAAGTCTTCTGAACCCCTCACCTTTTCCTTCGTATCCACAAAGCTGAGAATTTTTGGGAAAACCAAGCCTCAAGTAAAGAATATTTATATTTATTAATTGTACAAAAGTATGATTCTAAAAAAATTGGGGAAAAGTCTCACTGTAAATTTTTATTGGTGAGAAACTAACTCAGAGTATTAGTACTTCATGCTTGTAAATAAAAATTTATCAGATCCTTTTTAATAATAAAATTTTAAATTGGGAACTGTTCCAAATTTGTCCTAAAAAGTTTGACATATATAAGCATCGAAAAATAAAAAAGCAGATAGGCCTTGCATTAAAGTCACTTTTCCCAGGTAAGGTTTGGAGTTTGAGTGGCCCCTAACTTTTTCTCGTGTCCACATTCCACAAGGGTGAACATTCGTGGGTTCCCATGCTATTTTCCATCAGCTTTCTATCCATTCTACTTTTCTTGATCTCCCTGGTAAAGTCGGGTAAACAAAATCAAGGTAAAAGAAAATTCGAGTAAAATACAATCATTGTCCCTATTTTCCCAACATTTCTGTTCGTTCCACTTTTGTCTCTAAGCAAGCATAGAAAGAACGAATTAATATTAAATTATCACTGGCCTCTTTGGTTTGACCAGACCTGCTTTTTTTTTTTTTCTTTAAATGAAAACTGAAATCAAATTAACGAAAACTCGAAAGAGCAAATATAAATACAAGCAGAAGAGACAAACCTCAAATCTACAATCCTTCACCCACACTACCTCCTAATACGAAGTGGTGGGTGGTTAAGAATATAAAAATTTCCTTCAATATTATGGGCAGACTTAACTAAATAATCAGCTAAGCTGTTTTGCTCCCTAAGAATATGACTGACTAACACTTGCTAGTTCTTAGATATCCACAACCTCGCATCGTGTAACGACCTCTCTTAATTACTATATAATTAATTTCCAAACTAAGTAAAATATTAAATATTACATAATACAACATATTATAGGGCTCCGTCCACAGTACAAACCCCAGTATGCAGCGTAGTATTCAACAAATGCAACGTAAACCTAAAAGGCCTTTAAGTTTGGCAATATACATTATACTCATGTAACCAAACGAAACATACGATGGATCAAATCAAGTCTCGTTTGCCTTCCCCTTTGGTGGCACCACCTGAATTCTCACCTGAAAAATTTTAAATATCGATAGGGTGAGTCACATGGACTCAGTAACCACAATTCCATTTTAACAAGTATGCAAGGAATGATTATAAGATAATTAAGCGGGCAATATATATATATATATATATATTCATAAAACATAAAGTTTAATCTTCCCAAAACATTATTATTTCAAAATAATTCAATATACATAAAACTCCCTCAACCATCCTTATACTTACCGCTGACAGAACCCATGAGTTATAACATATAATAGGATTAGTCTCTTTAACAAGACTACACCAAGCTCTCCAATAATGAGGTGTAACCCGGCCAAAGGCTACAGAACTCATATCGGATCATGGATTCCCTTTCCGTCGAAAATGGAAAGGTGTCACTTGCCCTTGAGCTGACCCTTAACCCGGCCAAAGGAAAGGGTGATACCAAGGGCCTTGAGAATGCCAAAGCCATCCACTGTGCAAACGGTAGTGGCTATACCACGTGGTATAAAAGAATCAAACATCTCCTCAATCACAACTCACCACATCCAACATCATAATCTTCAATATCTATAATTTATTTATGTATTTAATATTTAATGCTATGCATCATCAATCATTCAAATAAATCATTCAGGCCCACTTAACTAAAAAAATTACTAAAACATGATTAATACTGTCATTATACATTTTTCATATATAAATTACTATAACATATTTATAGCAATTAAAAATACCAACATACGCATATAATCATTTCAACAAGCATACAAGATAAACTGGAAAGTGGTTACCTCAAATTCTTGACACATCTAAACTTGAGAATTTAACTCCAACAAGCCAAATTCAAATTCACTCTATAATAAATATATATATTTACATGTTAATATAATTTATAATAATTGTTAACTATCACAAAATAGCAAATAATAATCCCCATAATTGGCTCAATTTTCTTAAAAATAACAACAATTTATCTATTCCTCAAATTCCTTTTAAATCAAAATTTCTAAAATTTCTTAACTCTATTTCACAATAAAATATTTAATAACCATAATTCTCTAACTATAATATCAAATCATAATATATAATTTCACATAACTCAAAATCTGTAAAACTAAACTGATTAAAATTTCAATAATACTTCCAATAACTCAAATAAATTTTTTAATCCAAATTTAATCGATAAAAAATGTTTCTAAAGCATAATTTATTATTTATTTAAGAATAAATTAATTATAAAATCATAAAACAACCAAATGGTAAATCTAAACCGATTAAAATCAACTATTATTTATTCTCTACATATCTATAACCATCTTTTGTAAAAACTCAAAATTCTCTGAAAATCCTAACCCCAAAATTCTCACTATTCAGTATAATATTACCACCAATAGGAAGATAAAAATATGTAGAACAACTTTTATGAAGGAAGTTTGATAAGAAAAAGTGATTTTAAGTACCAAAATTATCTGATAAATTTAGAACCTTACCTGTTGAACTGCGTTCGCTCTCCGCTGATCGCTTCTCGTGAAACCTGAATGAGAAAGTGAAGGGAAAGGTATTAATAATAGGGAAAATCACTGTCAGGTCCCAAAGAAGAAAAATATTGTCAGAAAAATCCCTAGAAAAACTGAAATATCTGAAAAGTCCCTAGGGACTTTTCAGATATTATTTTCAAAAGGCAAATGACACACATGCCCCTATTTTATCATCTCTCTATCTCATTTGTTCTGCGTTTTCACTCTCGGATGTGATCTTTTTTATTCAGATCCCTGCGTTCTCTCTCTGCAGAAATGGTGGTGATGGTGAAGGCTAAAGCTTTGAGGTGGTGAAAAATTTATGGGATGGGATGTAAGATAGAAGAAAGAAGATGGAAGGAAGGTGGTAAGATTTTGTTGATTTCAAGCTTCTGCCATTTTTAAAGAAGGAAGACATGAAGGTGATGATGATGATGAATAGTCCAACTCATCCCTCTTTTCCAACCTCATTGTGCTGTGAAAATGCTGATATAAAAGAAAAATAAATTGTTGTTAATTCGCACAGTAATAGTTGTTAATATAACAGTAGTAGTTGTTAATACAGAAAATGACGTTGGATGTCATAGTGCTCTGTTTTTTGGAAAGGAAACAGAGGAAATGGTGTGTTTGAAGTGGTTGGGTGCTATGAAAACACTGATATGGAAGAAAAATAAGTTGTTGTTAATTCGCACAGTAGTAGTTGTTAATATAACAATAGTAGTTGTTAATACGAAAAATGACATTGGGTGCCATGGTGCTCTATTTTTGGGAAAGGAAACAGAGGAAGTGGTGTGTTTGAAGTGGTTGGAAGCTATGAAAACGCTGATATGGAAGAAAAATAAGTTGTTGTTAATTCGCACAGTAGTAGTTGTTAATATAACAGTAGTAGTTGTTAATACGGAAAATGACGTTGGGTGCCATAGTGCTTTGTTTTTGGGAAAGGAAACAGAGGAAGTGGTGTGTTTGAAGTGGTTGGGTGCTATGAAAACACTGATATGGAAGAAAAATAAGTTGTTGTTAATTCGCACAGTAGTAGTTGTTAATATAACAATAGTAGTTGTTAATACAGAAAATGACGTTGGGTGCCATGGTGCTCTGTTTTTGGGAAAGGAAACAGAGGAAGTGGTGTGTTTGAAGTGGTTGGGAGCTATGAAAACGCTGATATAGAAGAAAAATAAGTTGTTGTTAATTCGCACAGTAGTAGTTGTTAATATAACAATAGTAGTTGTTAATACAGAAAATGATGTTGGGTGCCATGGTGTTCTGTTTTTGGGAAAGGAAACAGAGGAAGTGGTGTGTTTGAAGTGGTTGGGAGCTATGAAAACACTGATATAGAAGAAAAATAAGTTGTTGTTAATTTGCATAGTAGTAGTTGTTAATATAACAGTAGTAGTTGTTAATAAAGAAACTAAGGAAGTGATGTGTTTAACAAGTTGTAAAACGTTTATTAACGCCATGTTGAATGTGTTTGACAATCGGCCACATGTTTCTGATTGGAATGAAGTTTTGTAATGCTACGTATGGAAAATGTTGTGTTTACAATGCTGAAAGCATTTATTAACAACCTGATGAGTTCGTTTTACAACTTCAAGGCGTGGCGATTTGCTTTTGCTTCGTCACAGCGAAACAAAAGCAAAATGACATAAAAAATGGCATATTCTGACCTCGTTCGCTGTTGGTACGCCCCAGCGAACCAGCAGCGATAACACCTGATTTCCATTTTACAACGCTTGAAGCGCTGATTTACAACATGTAAAGCGTTCGTTAACAACTTATTGAGTTCAATTAACAACCTCTCCCTCGTTTCGCTCTGACAACGTTCTCTGACATTAAATATTGCCAATTGAGCTGTTTACAACCCGTAAAGCGTTCATTAACAACCTTTTGAGTTCAATTAACAACCTCCCCCTCCTTTCGCTCTGACAACATTCTCTGACATTAAGTGTTGCCAAATGAGCTATTTACAACCCTTAAAGCTTTCATTAACAACTTTTTGAGTTCAATTAACAACCTCCCCCTCGTTTCGCTCTGACAACGTTTTCTGACGTTAAGTGTTGCCAAATGAGCTATTTACAACCCTTAAAGCATTCATTAACAACCTTTTGAGTTCAATTCACAACCTCCCCCTCGTTTCACTCTGACTACGTTCTCTGATGTTAAGTGTTGCCAATTGAGCTGTTTACAACCCGTAAAGCATTCATTAACAACCTTTTGAGTTCAATTCACAACCTCCCCCTCCTTTCTCTCTGACAACGTTCTCTGACGTTAAGTGTTGCCAATTGAGCTGTTTACAATCCGTAAAGCGTTCATTAACAACCTTTTGAGTTCAATTCACAACCTCCACCCATCATTTTTCTCTGACACTACGTTTTCTCACCTTAACTATTACCAGTTGAGCTATTTACAACCTGTAAAGCTTTCATTAACAACCCTTTCAGTTCCTTTCACAACCTCATCGTGTGACTGCAACAGTACTTCTGATTAGGCCACTCACAACAGCTGAATTGTAGCATATTTTATCAAGTGGTTGACAAGTCGTTAGCCTATTATATGAAGTACATTAGACACATGAACAAGTGAATGGTAAGTCTCCCATAACTTTATAAAGTGCACACCTCACCACTGTCACCTAAGGAACCCATGATTTTGACTACTTATAATGCCTATTTTATTTTAATTCCTGCTGCAAAATTTGACAGCAACTGATGCAAATTTTCACAACTCCTAATGTATATTTTCACAACATAATGAGTTTTTTTTCACAACTAATGCAACTGATGCAAATTTAAACAACTAATGCAACCTCATTTTCCAACTTTCTTTGTTTTGTTTCCCAATAACAGAGCATTATGACACCCAAACCCATTTGTTGTATTAACAACTACTTCAGTTATATTAACAATACTAATTGCACGAATTAACAACAATTAAATTTCTTCCCATATCACAATTTTCACAGCACCCCACCAACCTGAAAATCAGCCATTCCCACTTTAAAGGTATCATTTCCTCTGTAACCTCCCCAAAAAACAGAGCACTATGACATTAACACTACCCAACCTCATTCAAACCCCAACTACAATGCTCAAGCTCATATCTTTACCTAAATCATGCCATTACTCATCTACCTCCTACCACTTTGTTCACTATTGGCCCCAAGCACTAACCTTTCACCATCATTCAATTTCACTTTATCTAAATATCACACAGAACCAAAAACAAAAAATTCAGTTTAGTGTTCTACCTCTGTACCAGCACGTGGAGCTTGCAAATTGGATCATTTACCAAGAACTTCAACATTACACTTGATCCCTTCAATGTTGGAGTTCAAACCAGTCCCTTTCGCGTCGTTTCTGTGTCTCCGAAAAAAAAGTTACGCCTTCCCTCCTCTTTCTGAAGCTTCCACTTTTACGTTAACAAGAGGGGCATGTGTGTCATTTTACATTGGAAAATAATATCAGAAAAGTCCCTAGGGACTTTTCAGATATTTCAGTTTTTCCAGGGACTTTTCTGACAATATTTTGCTTCCTTAGGACCTGACAGTGATTTTCCCTTAATAATACCCTCTCGTCACTTTTTCCTCAAGTGGGCCCCACATGTTTTTTTTTCTTTTTCTTTCTTTACCGACAGTTTGCCCCCTCCCCTACGTTTTTTTTATAATATATATATATATTACAACTCTACCCACCTAAATAGAATTTTATCCCCAAAATTCAGAACAACCAATAAAAACAATTCACAACACAAGATTTTTACATAATATTTAAGCGTACCTAAACAAACAAATTAGGGAAATCATGTCGCATTCGCTCTTCAGTTTTCCAAGTAGCATCACCAAGTGACATACCCTTCCAGAAAACTTTCAAGAGATGGATTGTTTTGTTCCGTAATTGCTTATCTTTTACATCTAAAATCTTTTCTAGTCCGGGCACATAAGTTAAATTTTCCCTTAACTCAACTTCTTCAGGCTCAATCACAAGGGAAGGATCCGAATGATATTTCTTAAGCTGTGACACGTGGAACACGTTATGCACATTTGACAAATGTGGCGGCAAGGCGATTCGATAGGCAACTGATCCAATATCTCGTAGGGTCCAATGAAACGAGGAGTTAACTTTTTGGCTTTAATGGATCTGCCAATACCAGTCACTGGTGTAACCTTATGGAACACATGGTCACCCACTTCAAACTCCAAAGGTCTACGTCGCCTATCCGTATAGCTCTTTTGTCTGCTCTGAGCGTCAACAACTTTTGGCGAATCATCTCAATTTTCTTAGTAGTTTCATCCACAAAGTCCAGTCCAATCACGGTTCTCTCACTCAATTCAGTCCAACAGAGGGGCGATCTACATTTTCTTCCATATAATGCCTCAAAAGGAGCCATCTGAATGCTTGAATGGTAACTATTGTTGTAGGCAAATTCTGCTAAAGGCAGGTGAGAATCCCAATTACCAGGTAGCTCAATTGCTCAAGCTCTCAACATGTCCTCAAAAGTTTGAATCTTTCTCTCAGTTTGACCATCATTCTGCAGATGATAAGCTGTACTGAACTTTAGCCTAGTCCCCATGGCCTCCTATAACACTTTCCAGAAATTTGACATGAACCTTGGATCGCGGTCTGACACAATTTCTACAGTCACACCATGAAACCTAACAATCCAATCCATATACAACTGAGCTAGCTTCTGCAAACTATATCCAATATGGATCGGCAAGAAATGAGCTGACTTCGTCAATCTATCTACAATGACCCATATGGCATTATGGTGCGTAGTATTAGGCAATCCTACATAAAATCCATGGGAATTCTGTCCCACTTCCACTGAGGAATCTGTAAAGGTTGAAGTAGCTCTGAAGGTTTTTGATGCTCAATCTTCACTTTCTGACAAGTCAGACACCTCATTACAAAGTCTGTCACATCTTGTTTCATATTAGGCCACCAATAATTTTGCTTTAAATCATTGTACATCTTAGTGATCCCCGGATGAATAGTGTATTTGCTTCGATGCGCTTCTTCTAAAATACAAGTCTTAGCTTTTTCATCATTCGGGACGCAAACCTTACCTTTAAATCTCAAAATACCATCACTACCTACATCAAAATCATTGACTCCTCCTTCCTCTAATTCTTCCTTAATTTTCAATAGATATTCATCCTCCAACTGAGTCATCTTTATCTCCTTCCAAAATTCATTCTCAATTTGTACAGATTGCATCATAACTTTACTGACTAGCATGTTTATGTCCTTCAACCTTTCTAACCAGTGGTTCTCATAAAGACTCAAGTGAAATACATGAATAGCTTTTCTGCTTAAAGCATTTGCAACAACATTAGCTTTATCAGGATGATACTTTAGTTCGAAATCATAATCTTTTAGAAATTTCATCCATCTCCTCTGCCTATTATTAAGTTCCTTCTAATCCACAAGATACTTTAAACTCTTATAATCAGTAAAAATTTCAAATCGTGAACCATAGATATAGTGCCTCCAGATCTTCAGTGCAAATACAATTGCTGCCAATTCTAAGTCATGGGTTGGATAATTCTCTTCATGTGGCCTCAATTGTCTGGAAGCATAAGCAACAACTTTTCCTTCTTGCATAAATACGCATCCCAGACCCTTTAACGAAGCATCAGTATATAAAGTATAGGATAAAGCAGGATTAGGAATAACTAACACTGGTGCAGAGGTCAACTTCCTCTTCAACTCTTGAAAGGCGGTTTCGCACTTACTTGTCCAAATAAAAGGCTGATCCTTCCTGGTTAGCTTAGTAAGTGCTATTGCTAACTAAGAAAAACCTTGTATAAACCTTATGTAGTATCCAGCTAATCCCAAGAAGCTTCTAATTTCAGTCACAGACTTTGGTTGTTCCCACTGAAGAACTGCATCAACTTTGGTAGGGTCTACTGCAACCCCTTCAGCTGAAATTACATGGCCAAGGAACTTTATCTCTCTAAGCCAAAATTCGCATTTGTTCAATTTTGCATAAAGCCTGTCCTCTCTCAACACTTGCAACACTGTTCTAAGATGCTCTTGGTGTTCCTCTTCGTTTCGAGAGTAGATGAGAATATCATCTATGAAAACCACCACAAACTTATCTAAATATGGTCTGAATATCCAGTTCATGTAGTCCATGAATACTACTGGAGCATTAGTTAACCCAAATGTCATTACTAGAAACTCATAATGACTGTATCGTGTATGAAAGGCCGTCTTAGAGACATCCTCTTCTTTAACTCTTAACTGATGATATCTTGACCTTAAATCAATTTTGGAGAATATCGTTGACCCTACAAGTTGATCTAGCAAGTCATTAATCCTTGGAAGAGGATATTTGTTCTTGATGGTGACTTTGTTTAGTTGACGGTAATCAATGCACAACCGCAAGGTCCCATCCTTCTTTTTCACGAATAGAACAGGTGATCCCCATAGTAATACACTTGGTCTGATAAATCCCTTCTCAAGTAGTTCTTCCAGTTGCTTCTTCAATTCTGCTAATTCTGCTGGAGCCATTCAATAAGGGGCCTTTGAGATAGGCTTTGTACCAAGCACCACGTCAATCGAAAATTCTACTTCTTGATTAGGGGGTAATCCTGACATTTCCTTTGGAAAAAACCTCAGGAAACTCATTCACTATTTCAATTCTATCAATCCCTTCCTCTATCTCAACTTGAACAGAGAAGAAAACCATATAAGCTTGACATCCCTGTTTGATACAACTTTCAACTTGAACAGCTGATAACAATAGAGGGCTACTAGACACCTCTTTGGACGCAGAATACATAGGTAAAGAAATAGTTTTTGCTCTACATTCGAGTATAGCACCATTGGCTGTAAGCCAATCCATGCCCACAATTACATCAAGTCCCTTAAGGGGTAAACAAATAAGACAATTTTTGTCTTACGACTCTCAAACTCCAATGCAAGATTCATACATGCATTAGAAGTTTTTACAGAAGATCCAGCAGGTGTTGATACATTTACATCGAAAGGTAACTCAGAAACATCTAAGTTTAGTCTCTTGGCACAATCAAAAGCTATAAAGGAGTGTGTAGCACCGGAGTCAAACAATGCAAGAATATCATCATTTTGTAATTTAATTTTACCTCTAATGAGATTAGGTGAAGTACCCACCTCCTCTTGTGTTAAAGCAAAGACTCATCCTAGCATGATAGGTCTGGAGACTTGAGAGATCTGCTTGCCTTCTGGACAGAAGCGAGAGATGTGTCCCACCTTACCGCAAGTGAAACAAGTCAAATTGCCTTCTGGACAAAAACGAGAGGTGTGCCCCACCTTACCACAAGCATAGCATGTGAAACAATTTCCTTGATGATACCTTCCACATTACGAGCAAACTGGAGTCCTAGCAGTACTAGGCACAGGGGCAGTAGAGCCTCTATAAGATGACTAACTTCTCCCACCTTGGCTCCTCTGAGCTTGAGTCCTCGAACCTGATCCACTCTGAAATGATCCCATCGGTCGCTTGTTCTTCTTCTTTTCTGGGTATCCAGAGTTTCCAAAACTATAATTACTCCTCTTGTTAAAACCCCCAGTAGGACCAGTATAAGATGAAATTCTACCCTGTGGATCCCTCCTCAGCTCGAGCTCTTAATTATAACCTCGTATCTCTGCATCCAAAAGACGAAGCCGTGTACACATATCCTCAAAAGAAGTAATCTGTAGAGGTATCAGCTATCTTTTAAACTCTAGACGTGCCTTCTGTAGCAGCCTATCTGCCATCCACGCTTCATTCTTTTGTGATTTACCATCAGCAGTGTCTTTCACGAGCTCCAAAAATTGTCCAATGAATGAGTCCATATCCAGGTCACCTTGTTGAAAATTATAGAACTCAGTCTCCTTGAGTGACTGTAAAGCTACAGGAAAGTAGTGCTGACTGAACATCACCTTGAACTCGTTCCAGTTCGGAATGGTCCCATCTGTAGGCTTGACACTTTTCCACCACATCTTTGCATTATCTACCAATAACACCGCTGCTATTATTACCTTTTGTCGTTCATCACATTTAACTACAGAGAAGATAGTCTCTGATCGATCAATCCAGCCTTCGCTATCTTTTGGATTAAACTTGCCATCAAAGGTTTGGGGTGAGAATTTATGCACCTCTTTCCACACTTTAGTTATAGAAACTCTATCATACTCCTCTTTAGATTTGTTATCCCTTGTCTCCACAGTAGTATTATGGCCACTACTAGAATGATGACCATTATGAGCTCCAGTATCCTCAAACCCACTTTCATGAATAGAGTGCTCGTCCTCATTATCTTTCCTTTTATTCAATTCCTCCTCATGCCTTTGCACCATTTGACCAAGCCCACGTACTATGGTCAATAGCTCTCATAAAATGTCATTAGTATCTTGTGGTCCTATAGGTTGACCATGATTAACTAGGTCTCCAATTGAGTGCGTTTTACTCGTATCTCCCATTTCTATTCTCCTACAAGGAGAAAAACAAATTGGTCAGACAAAAAGGAAAAGAACATGAGTAACTAATGTATATTGCCGATACAACTATATGCAAGAATGAAAATACCAGAGAACCTTGAAACTCAAAGCTCTGATACCAAAAATATAACAACCTCTCTTAATTACTATATAATTAATTTCCAAACTAAGTAAAATATCAAATATTACATAATACAATATATTATGGGGCTCCATCCAAAGTACAAACCCCAGTATGCAGCATAGTATTCAACATATGCAATGTAAACCTAAAAGGCCCTTAAGTTTGGCAATATACATTATACTCATGTAACCAAAAGAAACATACGATGGATCAAATCAAGTCTCGTTTGCCTTCCCCTTTGGTAGCACCACCTGAATTCTCACCTGAAAAATTTTACATATCGATAGGGTGAGTCACATGGACTCAGTAACCACAATTCCATTTTAACAAGTATGCAAGGAATGATTATAAGATAATTAAGTGGGCAATATATATATAACATAAAGTTTAATCTTCCCAAAACATTATTATTTCAAAATAATTCAATATGCATAAAACTCCCTCAACCATCCTTATAACCTCATTTACCGCTGACAGAACCTATGAGCTATAACATATAATAGGATTAGTCTCTTTGACAAGACTACACCAAGCTCTCCAATAATGAGGTGTAACCCGGCCAAAAGCTACAGAACTCATATCGGATCATGGATTCTCTTTCCGTCGAAAATGGAAAGGTGTCACCTGCCCTTGAGCTTACCCTTAACCCGGCCAAAGGAAAGGGTGATACCAAGGGCCCTGAGAATGCCAAAGCCATCCACTGTGCACATGGTGGTGGCTATACCACGTGTTATAAAAGAATCAAACCTCTCCTCAATCACAACTCACCACATCCAACATCATAATCTTCAATATCAATAATTTATTCATATATTTCATATTTAATGCTATGCATCATCAATCATTCAAATAAATCATTCAGACCCACTTAACTAAAAAAATTACTAAAAACATGATTAATACTGTCATTGTACATTTTTCATATATAAATTACTATAACATATTTATAGCAATTAAAAATACCAACATACGCATATAATCATTTCAACAAGCATACAAGATAAACTGGAAAGTGGTTACCTCAAATTCTTGACACAGCTAAACTTGAGAATTTGACTCCAACAAGCCAAATTCAAATTCACTCTACAATAAATATATATATTTACATGTTAATATAATTTATAATAATTGTTAACTATCACAAAATAGCAAATAATAATCCCCATAATTGGCTCAATTTTCTTAAAAATAACAACAATTTATCTATTCCTCAAATTCCTTTTAAATCAAAATTTCTAAAATTTCTTAACTCTATTTCACAATAAAATATTTAATAACCATAATTCTCTTACTATAATATCAAATCATAATATATAATTTCACATAACTCAAAATCTGTAAAACTAAACCGATTAAAATTTCAATAATACTTTCAATAACTCAAATAAATTGTTCAATCCAAATTTAATCTGTAAAACACGTTTCTAAAGCATAATTTATTATTTATTTAAGAATAAATTAATTATAAAATCATAAAACAACCAAATGGTAAATCTAAACCGATTAAAATCAACTATTATTTATTCTCTACATATCTATAACCATCTTTTGTAAAAACTCAAAATTCTCTGAAAATCCTAACCCCAAAATTCTCACTATTCAGTATAATATTACCACCAATAGGAAGATAAAAATACGCAGAACAACTTTTATGGTGGAAGTTTGATAAGAAAAAGTGATTTTAAGTACCAAAATTATCTGATAAATTTAGAACCTTACCTGTTGAATTGCATTCGCTCTCCGCTGATCGCTTCTCGTGAAACCTGAATGAGAAAGTGAAGGGAAAGGTATTAATAATACCCTCCCGTCACTTTTTCCTCAAGCGGGCCCCACATTTTTTTCCTTTTTCTTTCTTTACCGATAGTTTGCCCCCTCCCCTACGTTTTTTTTAATAATATATATATATATATATATTACACATCGTTTATAATATCTCTAAAAGGGTGAATAATATCACAACCGTTAGTTAAAACATTCACAGCCTCTGTACAATCTGATAATACGACCACCTTTTTGTAATCTATATTCCAACAAATCTGAAGAACTTGGATAACCACAATGATTTCTGCTATTGTTGGGGGAACTATTGTAAGTTTACATATGAATTTACATATCTAGCAACCATCTTCTCAACTGATAGTGCCCCCACAGCCGCTTCTCCTAGACTCAAAAACTGAAGCATCCACAGCTAGGGTGATATAACCCTGTTGACGATCTTGGCTACTCCTTCCTGCACCTGCACTATTCTGGTTAGTGTAGAATTTGCAATTTGTTCGTAAATCCTTATCCCAACTTGCCTTGAAAAGACCGTCATGCGCATTTGTGTTGTCTGTAGTGACCTGCTCTCCGAAGAGTTTTTTGCACCAATCCGCCCAAATATCCCAATAGATATAACCAAATAGCAATGCCCATTTAAATCTTTTTGGTGAAATCCCTTCCTGCTTCATGATTGATGTTCCACTACAGCCATTCCGTACCCTGAAGGGTTGTGAACTTTTCCCATAAGGTCAAGGCCACAACAAATATCCATCATTCTTTCGCATTGTTGCACTCCCTTATTAAGTGCATCAAATCCTCCTCCTACTCACATCCAAACGGACATTTGGCTGACTCTTCCAAAACTCTTTGAATTCTCAGCTACGTTGTGTGTACTCTACCATGTGCAAATATCCACATAAAAGGCTTAATCTTCTCTGGTACGTCCCACCTCCACAACATCTTCCGGATAGATTCCCTTTCTCGATGTGTACCTGCAAACAGAAATTGATAAGCATATTTCACAAAAAGCGACCATCAAATTAAGGTTTCCAGAAGTAAATATCCTTCCCCCTTTCTTCCCTGGGTGGGTGAGTGCACATGATTTGATCAACAACTTGTGGCTGAAACCATCTACTCAATTTGTTTCTGTCCCAATCTCCCCAGCAATCAACATAATTAACAACTTTAACATGTTGGTTACAAAGCTTGACGAGGCAATATGCATACTGTTTGGTTTATCATTTTAATATATATTATCACTTTGGTACAATCACAAATTTGAATGATCAATCATTTTGTATGATCGCTATTTGGGCTACCAATTATTTTTCTACGATCGATTTTGTGTTAGGATTTTTCTTGTTAGAGGACGTTAAATACGGTTTGATGATTTATTTAAATATTAGTGCTTGTTTGCCTGACCCTTGCAATTAATAGCTTGCAAATCTCTTTTTTAGTCGCTTAAAATATGTTAATCTAAACATCACTTTGATGTCTGTCTTGGACACATGTCTTAAACAAAAATTAATTCTAAGTTATTTGTCTTTTTTTTTTAATCTCTCTAAAAAGAAAGTCAATAAAATCTTATATATATATATATATATATATTAAGATTGGAGGTAGTTTTTTACTTTTTATTTTTTGAATAAAAAAATTTTTAAGTCTTTTTTAATAAAAAAAAAATCTAATTGGGGACTCTCTTCCAAATTTTCACTGAAAATTTTGACTTATATAAGCATGGAAAAAGAAAAAGCTGATAGGCCATGTGATTAAAGTTATTTTACCAAGTTCTGGACCCCTTTACGATTTATAGTCCACATTCTACAAACCTGAACATTTGTGGGCTCCACATGTTATTTTCTATCAGTTTTCTATCCACTCTACTTTTCTCCATATGGTTTTCGGGTAAAAGCAAGGTTAAAAAAAAAAAAAAAAAATCGAGTGAAGTGCAATTTTGTCCCTGTTTTGATATGTTTTCCTTTTCCCCAACATTTTTGTTCCTTCCAATTTTCTCTCCAATCTAGCATAGAAATGATAAGATTAAATTTCTATTAATTTATTTGAATATAAAAAATATTTTTATTACAAAATGTTTTCTTATGTTTTTAATATAAGACATATTTATCTAATTTAATTATATTAAAAAAGTTAGTTAAATTAATTAATGTGAAATGTTCTTTCTAAAGCCCCCAATTATCTTCCTTATTTTCCTCTATCCCTTTTTACTTGATTATTGTTGATAAAGTATTAATTAGAGTAAATTAGAGAAAAATTGATAAATATAAAAAATAAGTCTTATATTTAAAAATAAGATAAACTCATTAATTAGATCATACATTCAGGACAAGAGGAGACGAGAATACACAAACAAAAGGAAAATTAAATGCCAACTGCAGATATCCTGAAGGATAATTATAAATTTTAATAGAAATAACCTAGTAATATCTTGTAAAGTAAAAAAAATTTAAGAGAAAACCCCAAATTTAAATAAAATTAAAATAAAATAAGTAACACTGTTTTAGACCGTTGATGAAACTTAATTGCATTACACTTTCTCTGCAATTTATTTTTTTTTTAAAGAAAATTGTTTAAGATAATTTTCTTTTGTGTTAAGTGTGTGTGTGTGGCCCGTGAGGGTGTGTTTATATATCGATCATGTGTGTTATTGGATATACTCACAAGGCTTTACATATTTTAATTTATCTAATTTAAAATCTCTTAAATTCCTTACGTTTCATAATTTGGCTTCACTTTAATCCAATTTCAATTTTGGGGTCTATACAATAAAATTACTAATTTTTTCTTTTTTCTAAATTGGTATTGACTCACCGTATAATTTTTATAAATTAATCCTTAATATTTTATAAGGATTTTCTTCCTTAATTAGCTTCTTTAAGCATTAAAATAATTTTTCTAAAATCTTCAAGCTAAATTATAACCTCTAACTATTTTTTTAAAATTTTCAAATAAATGAGTTTTAAAATTCTCAAAAATTAACTTCAAAATTATTTAATTCACTTTTTAGGGAATTAAGCTTCCTTTAAATTTTCGGGATGTTACGATTATCACCAAAGGAGTTGAAGTGTATGCTATGGAAAGTAATAGGTCACTTGGGCGTTGTTCTTGCTATCTTCCCTCTTATCAATTTTTCAGGAAGGAGAGGTTCCTCTTGTAGGCAAGGGAAGGTGACAGAGGGCGAACAGATTTGTTGGCTCTTAAAATAATTCTCTCTCCACTCACATTTTTATATCATTAATTTTTTTTTATTGGGAGAATTGCTCAAAAATACTTTGTAGGCAAATTAATTGCTGATTGCTACTAAGCGTGCAAGTGATCTTCCGTGTGTGCAAACGATCTTCCGTTTTGTGCAAATCATCTTCCGTGTGTGCAAAAGTCTTCCATATAAATGTGCAAGTAATCTTCCGTTATGTGCAATGGTAGCAATCAGTAATTAATTTGCCTCCAAAGTATTTATCAGCCATTCTCCTTTTTTTATTCTATGAGTTCTTTGTTCTCTCTCTCTCTCTCTCTCTCTCTTGTTAGAACAAGCGTTTCACCCAAGAGGGGGGGTGAATTGGGTGATACTAAAATTTCGTCGGAAATATAAAACTTTAGTAGAGGAATTGAAAACAGTAATGAGTAAGGAGAAATATCACCGAAGTGTGCACCGGGAGTTATACTGGTTCGGTCACAACCACTTTGACCTACGTCCAGTCCTCAGATCTTCTCTGAGAGTTTCACTATAACTTCCAAGATTCAGTGGGTTCTTGGCACCTCAGTACAAGCAAGTTCCTATACCTGGACACTCGCTCCCCCTTACAAGTTGCAATTCAATCCCAACTCAAGGTTCCACAACCTTAAGTTATCTCAATAACAAATATTGAGTTTGAATGAAATATCTCTCTTACAGAGTGAATAAGAATCGCTGAAGCATAGAAATATAATTCCAATGTGAAAACAGAGCAATAAACTTGATAATACGTTTGTGTGTGTGCTTGTTTTTTTTTTCTCTGTTTAGATGTTCCCATATATATAGATATATTGGTGATGACCGTTGGAACATTTTCTTTCGTCCGTTGGAGAGTGCGCAGCCACTATTGACTTTTCAAGTTTTTGAAAAATATCCGTTGGCGGTGGTTGGCATTTGAACGTTTCTTTTGACTTCAATCTCTTGACGTGTTTTCTTCATTGTTTATCTGTAAATAGACTAAGAATACTAATACAATGAAAGATTAATCATATAGGAAACAAATCTATGAACGTTTGAATGATTTCAGAATTTCTGGGTAAGCTTACTCGAGTACCTCCTCGAGTATTGCTTGAATGTTACTCGAGTACCTACTCGAGTAACCTCGGAAAATCTTTGATCAATTGCAGGTTAATGAATAAACATAAGATTACTCGGGTAGTGCCTGGAATAACCAATTTTCAAACCTTTGGAAATACATGTTTACTCGGGTACCTACTCGAGTAATGCACTCACAACTTTATGAGTTACTCGGGTACCAACTATAGTAAAACTTGAAATAAACTTTTGGTTACTCGATGCTCTACTCGGGTAATGTTGCAGGATTTCAATGCCGAGAGCACTTACCTCATTACTCGAGTAATGCACTCATTGTTCCATAGATTACTCGGGTACCACCTCGAGTAACTGTGCTTTTTGTCAATGACTTACTCGGGTACGGACTTGAAGTTTATCTTGAAAACATTTTGCATACTCGGGTACTTACTCGAGGAATCCACTTAAATATATATGCATACTGGAGTAAGGACTCGAGGAACATGAAATAAAGAAATACCAAGTTAATCGGGTACCACCTTGAAATTTTTCACTTACCTTTATGCGTTACTCGAGTAGCTACTCGAGTAATGTTGCAGTGGTACAAAGTGCCGAGAGCTCCATCTTTTCAGAAACAGAGTTACTCGAGTAGCGCCTCGAGTATCGTTGGTAACCTGAAGGCAACTGGAAGTTTTTCACATGATTACTCGAGTAGCTCCTCGAGTAATGTTGCAGTAGTACTAAATGCCAAGAGCTGCATATTTTTAGAAACAGGGTTACTCGAGTAGCTCCTCGAGTATCAATGGCATCTTGAAAACTTTTACACTGTTACTCGAGTAGCTCCTCGAGTAACGTTGCCTGGTTACTGGAAGTTGTCTTTGATTACTTCAAGTTTTGTCTCATTACTCGAGTACCGCCTCGAGTAATGCCTTAAGAAACTTGCTTCTGATCAAGATTCTCAGCTTTATCTCTTGGCCTCTCTTCATTACTTCCATGCTTACCTCAAGTAAAGCTTATTCCTGTCATTTCTAGTTCAAGCTTGATTGATTATTAAACATTTCCTTTTCAAACCATTCTTTTGTTATCATCAAAACATGGGATCTAACATTCTCCCCCTTTTTGATGATGACAAAACTTGGTGATTTTGAACATGGTTTTTCAAATTGAATTTTCAATTATAAATATGTCATATTAAGTTTGAATTCATATCATATACCTTGCATACATAATAACTTCATTAGTCCAAAACATGTATTATAATTCAAAGCTAAAAATGAACTTAAAATCATAACACACTTGCATTAATCTTAGAAGCTTTCAAATTACAAGATAAAACAAAATGAAAACAAAATGCTCCCTAAAGTCCCATGTACACCCAAATACCCCAAAATGAACTAGGACACATTCACAAAATCACTTCAAGCTCTTCTCCCCCTTTTTGGCGTCATCAATGAGGTGGAGGACTAGGAGGTTTGACCACGGAAATGGGTTTTACTGGGAAGACCAACCCACCACCATCTGAACTATCAAAAGAACTGGATGACTCAGGTTCAGGAAGATTGAGAGGTGGGATAACAATGTCATCTCTAGGCTGGAGAGGAGAAGGTTGGAAGACAACCATAGTAGTTTCAGCTTCTGGAGTGGTCTGGTTCTCTGGGGTGGTCTCAGCCGTGGGAGTAAGATGTTCAGAGGAGGATGTGGAAGAAGAGATTTCCTCTGTGGGAGTAGGTGATGGAGTTGGTTTAGGATCAGTTTCTGGTTGAGGTTTGGGAGGTGAATCATCAATGGTAATGTGAGTGGTCTCATGGGTTTCAGGATCATCCACTGTGAATAGAATTTCTTTGCCTTGGGGCTCAAGTGGATCAGAACCCAGAGGGGTAGATGGTTCATCCTCAAGGATAGGAGTGTCAGAAGGAGGATCTACAGGAGGAGGTGGTGGTGCAGAAGAGGAGGGACCGGCTGAAGGTCCGGGACCCAAAGAGTCCAACCGTGCCAATATCAATCTCAGTGTCTCTCCCTGGGCACGTTGCTCTGCTAGCAACTCCTCATGTCTTCTGTCCATTCTCTCAACCAATTCCTCATGCCTCTTGTCGATTCTTTCAACCAACTCCCCCATCTTGAAATTAGTGTTGGTGATCAACTCGGCGTTTGTATTGGAGATATCCACATGGAATCCTCTGAGCATATTCTCCATAAAGTGCTGGAGAGTAGCATTTAGGAAGGATGGTGAAGAAGTGGTAGCAGCTGGAGCCGATGACTGAGTGTCATCCATTCTACTGGTCTCTGCCTCAGTAGTCTTTCGCTTCTTCTTGGACCCAGACTCCAGTGGGCCTTTAAGAGGGATGTCGATGTTTAATTTACCAATCTGGTTCCTCCCCAATGGGACCATCCTCTCAATTGGTTCCTTACTATCCAAGTACCATATTTTGTTCTCTTTTAAGATAAGAGACACAATTTGGGGATATGGCATTGGAGTAGTAGCCTTCCCTTCCACCTTGTACCTCTTCATCTCCGAGAAGATGTATTCACCCAGATCTTTTTGCTCCTTCAGAAGCAGTGAAGCAAACCACCTAAAGTCCCTATCCGAGAAGTGGGTGTAGTTGTTGGCTTTGTTTACTAGGGACCTAGAGTATATGTACCAAAGGACCCTATGGTGATCACACATATCACTCGGTTTAAAGTTTAGGGGGCCAACTAACTCACCGGGCTTTAGGATAGTGAAAATCTGATTTGGCTCAAGTTCAGAATATATATCATCAGGGGGGTTCTCTATTCCTAACCACAAGTTGATTTTGGAAGGTGAAATCAAAATTTCTTGACCTCTCACAGTTGTGGTCATCTCTTCCTCTACTGAAGTTCGGTTAGGTTCATCTATTATCTCTAGGTTGCAATAGAAATGAGTGACTATCTTTGTGCAAAAAGGTAATCTAATTGACAACCAAGGCATAAAAGGATCTAGATAAGGACTAAGATCATGCTTCACTACCTCTTGAAGTAGCTTGAGATCCACATAGTGTGTCTTGCACACTTTCCTTCTGGAAAATTGAGTTAAGTATTTGGGAGACTCCTCCAGTTTGCCCACATTAAATCCCTTTGGAGGGGAAGTGATTTCTGCTTCTGGAATCTTGGACTTCTTGGAAGATTGACCCTTCTCCATTTGGTCAATGATCCCAGCCATTGCCTTAGCCACATTTTTGTCATACTTTGGCTTCTTGAGTGGCTTAGGAGTGAAAGAGGGTGTAGAGGAATCAGAGTGAGGAGGTGAGGGGGATTTGGTACTCTTCCCTCTTCCGGTTGAGGTACTCTTCTTGGATTGAGCCCTAGTGACAATAGGCTCATTGAGTACAATCCCTTTTGCTTTCGGTGGTGATTGAGGTTTAAGAGGGGTTTTGGCTTTTGATCTTGGAATTAACTTCCTTCTCTTCGTTGGAGGAGGAGGAAGGGGATCAGGGTTTTGTTGTGAATCAGAGGAATCAGTGAAGTTGAGATTTTTGGTTCTAACCATCTTGAAACACAGAAAATCAAGAATCACAGAAAAACAGAGTGACTGACGCGAGTTTAGGGCAGAAGGATTTTGAACAAAATAGGAAGTTTTTGGACTTGAAATCAGTTGGGTTTTGACGGAAATGAGGCAAGGAATCAATTGGGAAAAGTTTTTGAAAGGGTGTATAGTGATTTACTCGAGGTGATTTTGTGAAAATGACCGAGTTCGCGCAAGATAAAGACCTAACACCCGACATTACTCGAGGCCGTACTCGAGTAACATTCAAGGTTACTCGAGGCCTTCCTCGAGTGATCATACAGAAAAATTCAAAAATAATTCATTTAAATTGCGTACCTGGCATGAATAATATAGTAATTATCCATGGATGTTCCCTCGATCATTTATAACCCATTCTGAACATATTTGAGTCATTTTTCATCAATTTGAAAATCTGGACTCCGACTTTACTCGAGGCCTTACTCGAGTAACATTCAAGTTTACTCGAGGCATGCCTCGGGTAACCATATTTTTGACTTCTGACTCTTCATTTCTTCGAAACCTGAGCCGTTATGTTTGAAAATCAAGTAACTTGATCCGTTACTTCCAGTTTTGGTGTCCATTACTCGAGTACATACTCGAGTAACATGCTACTTTACCTCAAGTTACTCCTCGGGTAATGTTTCTCAGATAGCCAAAACTTCAAGTTGGTACTCCAGTAAATATGTCCTCTGATCACCTCTATTTTTATTTCACAAAACAGAGTTTCAACCTTCCTGCAAAACAAATTTCTATATACTCCGATGCTTAAGTTAGTAATCATCAAAACTTTAACAAGTGACTTCATCTAATATTATGAAATGCTGAAATTACTTATAACTCATTGGGATTTACCATTCCCAATTCTCTTCTAATGTATAGAAATTGATCTTTTGCAAGGGATTTTGTGAAGATATCTGCTAGTTGAAGATGAGTAGGAATGAATATCACTTTCACATCTTTCTTCTGTACATGGTCTCTGATGAAGTGATGCCTGACATCGATATGCTTGGTTCTAGAGTGTTGAACTGGATTCTTTGCCAAGCTTATCGTACTTGTATTGTCACAATAGATTGGTATTTCCTTGAGATAAATACCAAGATCTTGTAGTTGTTGTTTTAACCATATCACTTGTGCACAACAACTTGAGACTGCAACATATTCGGCTTCCGTTGATGAAAGAGACACTGTATTTTGTTTCTTGCTGAACCACGATACAAGAGATCCGCCAAGAAATTGTCCTTGTCCACTGGTGCTCTTTCTGTCTGTTTTGTATCCTCCATGATCCGAATCTGAATATGCAACAAGATATTCACTTCTTCCTTTGGGATACCACAGACCCAGTTCGGGTGTGTCAGCAAGGTATCTAAAGATTCGTTTAACTGTTTCAGCATGTGATTCTTTTGGTGCTGATTGATATCTTGCACATATGCCAACACTAAATTGGATGTCTGGTCTACTTGCCGTGAGGTAGAGTAATGATCCAATCATTCCTCTATACTTTGTTATGTTGTAGTCTTTACCTTTGACATCAGCATCAAGCAATGTAGTTGAACTCATAGGCGTATCTGTCCCATTTGCTTCATCCATTCCATACTTCTTCAATAGTTCTTTTAAATACTTTGTTTGAGATATGAAGATTCCATTCTTTCTTTGTTTGATTTGTAGACCAAGAAAGAAATTCAATTCTCCCATCATTGACATCTCAAATTCTCCCTGCATTATCTCAGAAAATTCCTTACATAGAGATTCATTAGTAGCACCGAAAACAATGTCATCAACATATATTTGAACAATTAAAATATCATTGTGTTTTCGTTTTATAAAGAGTGTTGTATCAACTTTTCCTCGTACAAAACCTTAATCGATGAGAAACTTACTGAGCCTTTCATACCATGCTCTAGGAGCTTGTTTTAAACCGTATAAAGCCTTTTTGAGTTTGAAAACATGGTCAGGTTTAGTAACATCCTCAAAGCCTGGAGGTTGTTCTACATACACTTCTTCCATGATGTAACCATTTAGAAAAGCACTCTTTACATCCATTTGATAGAGTTTGAATCCTTTGATGCATGCAAAGGCTAAGAGTACACGTATAGCTTCCAATCTAGCCACTGGAGCATACGTTTCCTCATAATCAATTCCTTCTTCCTGATTATAGCCTTTAGCCACCAATCTTGCCTTGTTTCTGACAATAATTGCAGATTCATCAAGTTTGTTCTTGAATACCCATTTAGTACCAATGATTGGATGATCTTTGGGTCGGGGCACCAAATCCCAAACTTGATTTCTCTCAAATTGATTTAGTTCTTCTTGCATTGCTATAACCCAATCATTGTCTGATAAGGCTTCATCAATGTTAGAAGGTTCAATCTCAGAAATGAATGCAGAAAAACTTACTTCATTGAAAATTCTATTTCTAGTTTTGATCCCTTCATTCACATCTCCTATGACTTGATCTAGGGGATGACTTTTATTGTATTTCCAAGCTCTAGGTTGACCTAGGGATTGCTCTTCTTCCTTAGTTTCATCAACCTCTGGAATAAGAGACTTAGAAATAGATTGATCTTTTTCTTGATTTAAAATAATTTCCTGTTCTTCATCAAAGGTTTTGTCAGAGGATTCAAATTCATCAAATACAATATGAATTGATTCTTCAACAACACATGTTCGTTTATTGAAAACTCTATATGCTTTACTTCGGTTAGAGTATCCTAGGAAAATTCCTTCATCAGTTTTAGAATCAAATTTTCCTAAGTTATCTTTACCATTATTATGAATGAAACACTTACAGCCGAAGATGTGTAGATGAGCAATGTTTGGCTTTCTTCCTTTGTACAACTCGTATGGTGTCTTACCAAGTTTTGTTCTGATATAGGGTCTATTTGAAATGTAGCATGCTGTACACATGGCATCAGCCCAAAATACTTGAGACACGTTCTTTTCATTCAACATTGCTCTAGCCATTTCTGTAAGCACTCTATTCTTGCGTTCTACAACTCCATTTTGTTGAGGCGTCCTTGGAGCAGAGAAATTGTGATCAATCCCATTAGTGTCACAATACTCTTCAAATGCTTGATTTTCAAATTCTCCGCCATGGTCGGTCCTAATACCTGCAATGGACATACCTTTCTCATTTTGCACTTTCTTAGCAAAAACAATAAATTCTTCAAACGTTTCATCTTTTGATGATAGAAAGATAACCCATGTAAATCTAGAGAAATCATCAACAATGACCAATGAATATAAGTTGCCACCAAGACTCTTTACTCTTGATGGACCAACCAAATCCATATGCAATAGTTGTAGTGGTCTATTTGTTGAAATCTCATTTTTCAATTTAAAAGATGATTTAGTTTGTTTACCCTTTTGACATGCATCACAAATCAAATCATTTTTGAAAGTCACTTTGGGCAATCCAAGAACTAAATCCTTTTTGAGTAGTTTGCCTAATTGATGCATATTAACATGAGCCAATCTCTTATGCCATAACCAACTTTCATCAGTATTACTCAGGAAACAATTTTCAGATTCATTTCTACTAATATCTAGAGTATAGCAGTTACCTTCCCTTTTTACTCTGAGCTTAGCCTTGATATTCTTCTTATCAAGTTGTAAGTCATTCTTGTTGATAATTAAGCATTCTTCTGAGTCAAATATTACCCAGTTGTCTTTATCTGCACTTTGACTTACGCTCAGCAAATTATGACACAAGCCTTCAACATAATATACATCTTTGACTTGTATTCCTTTGTCATTTTTGATTTCACCAATTCCTGCTATTCTTCCGGTTTGATTTCCTCCAAATTTTACCTCTCCACCTTCTTTAGGTTGCAATTTGGTAAAACTTTCGAAATCACCGGTCATATGTCTAGAGCATCCACTATCAATATACCACTTGTTATTTTTGGATGCTTTGAGACATTCCTGCAATCGAATGACTAGGTCTTAGGTACCCACATCTTTTTGGGTCCTTTTGGATTAGTATAAATAATTTTCTGGATATATGAACCTTTAGGTACCCATTTGTAGGTTCCTATCGTTCCTTTCTTCTTATGAATGCATGAAGAAGTATAATGGCCTTTTCTATTACAGTAGTTACAAAATGCAAAAGGATTTGATGTATGCACCGAATGCTGGAAATAATTCAAATATGACTTACCCCCTGCTTTCTTTCTACCTTTCCTTTTATCTGACTTAGGATCGTATCCAATTCCAGATCGATCATTTACAAATCGTTGAGCTTTTAAAATAACATTTAGCATCTCACTACCTTGTGTAAATTTTTCAAGAGTTTTTGTAAGATCAATGTTTTTCTTTTTCAGAGATGAACAATTTTCACAATTCTTTTCTTTAAGTTCAATTTCAAGAGCTTTGTTTTTCTTTTTGTAAACAATCAATTCTTTAACTACTTTGATGAATTCAGAATGCAAAGCATTATATTCGGAAAGTAATTCATCATAGGTAGGTTCAGAATCATTTACCTCTCTTTCTGTTTCTTCTTGAGCAACGAGGCATATGTTAGCTACTTCTTCCTCATCACTTTCTTCGTCAGAAGAGCTATCACCCCATATAGCGGATACGAAGGCCTTCTTTTTGTTGAAGAATTTGCCTTTTCTCTTTTCTTTGCTCTTTTGATTCAGTTCTGGACATTCTGATTTGATATGTCCTGGTTTTCCACATTCGTAGCAAATGATGTGATCTTTGTTGCTAGTTCCACCTTTTTGAAAGTGTTTGAATCCTTGTCCTTTCTTGTAGAACTTTCTGAATCGTTTTATGATTAGACCCATTTCGTCATCGTCGAACTCTTCATTCTCATCTTGATTTTCTTCTTTTGCTTTTAGTGCTAGACCTTTCTTTTTCTTGTCACCGATGTCATCTAGTTCCCGTTTGAACTTTAGTTTGCTTTCATATTCAGAAAGACTTCCAAATAGAGAAGCAACTGATCTCATTGATTCTCCTTTTGCTTCTTCTATCGCAGTGACTTTGGCCTCCCACTCTTTAGAAAGAATATTCAAAATCTTTCGTACTTGGGTATGTTGATCATAAGATTTCCCAAGTGCTGCAAGTTGATTAACAAGATGAGTATATCTAAGTTCAAATTCAGAAATTGATTCACCTGATTTCATTCGAAGTAGATCGAATTCAGTGACCAAGGTGTTGATGCGATTCTCCTTTATTCCCGAAGTTCCTTCATGAGCTATTTCCAGAGCTTCCCACATTTCCTTTGCTGTTGGAAGTGTGCAGATTCTAAAGTATTCACTTTGGCTTAAGGCACTTTGTAACATCAGAATTGCCTTGCTGTTGAGAGTGATAAGTTTCTTGTCATTCTCATCATATTCCGCTGGTGTCTTGGGAATTTTCTGAGAATCTACAATCTTTGTAGGTTGATAATTTCCACTCTCAATTACATCCCATAGCCCATATTCGGTAGCCATCACGAACACTCTGAATTTTGCTTTCCAAAATGAAAAGTGTTCTCCACTGAAACCGGGAGGTCTAGTGATGGATGCTCCGTCGGGAAGAATTCCTTCACCCATGCTTGCCATTGGATCCTTCTTAGGTTGTTATACCTTAACAAGAAGACCTACGCTCTGATACCAAATGTTAGAACAAGCGTTTCACCCAAGAGGGGGGGTGAATTGGGTGATACTAAAATTTCGTCGGAAATATAAAACTTTAGTAGAGGAATTGAAAACAGTAATGAGTAAGGAGAAATATCACCGAAGTGTGCACCGGGAGTTATACTGGTTCGGTCACAACCACTTTGACCTACGTCCAGTCCTCAGATCTTCTCTGAGAGTTTCACTATAACTTCCAAGATTCAGTGGGTTCTTGGCACCTCAGTACAAGCAAGTTCCTATACCTGGACACTCGCTCCCCCTTACAAGTTGCAATTCAATCCCAACTCAAGATTCCACAACCTTAAGTTATCTCAATAACAAATATTGAGTTTGAATGAAATATCTCTCTTACAGAGTGAATAAGAATCGCTGAAGCATAGAAATATAATTCCAATGTGAAAACAGAGCAATAAACTTGATAATACGTTTGTGTGTGTGCTTGTTTTTTTTTTCTCTGTTTAGATGTTCCCATATATATAGATATATTGGTGATGACCGTTGGAACATTTTCTTTCGTCCGTTGGAGAGTGCGCAGCCACTATTGACTTTTCAAGTTTTTGAAAAATATCCGTTGGCGGTGGTTGGCATTTGAACGTTTCTTTTGACTTCAATCTCTTGACGTGTTTTCTTCATTGTTTATCTGTAAATAGACTAAGAATACTAATACAATGAAAGATTAATCATATAGGAAACAAATCTATGAACGTTTGAATGATTTCAGAATTTCTGGGTAAGCTTACTCGAGTACCTCCTCGAGTATTGCTTAAATGTTACTCGAGTACCTACTCGAGTAACCTCGGAAAATCTTTGATCAATTGCAGGTTAATGAATAAACATAAGATTACTCGGGTAGTGCCTGGAATAACCAATTTTCAAACCTTTGGAAATACATGTTTACTCGGGTACCTACTCGAGTAATGCACTCACAACTTTATGAGTTACTCGGGTACCAACTCGAGTAAAACTTGAAATAAACTTTTGGTTACTCGATGCTCTACTCGGGTAATGTTGCAGGATTTCAATGCCGAGAGCACTTACCTCATTACTCGAGTACGTACTCGAGTAATGCACTCATTGTTCCATAGGTTACTCGGGTACCACCTCGAGTAACTGTGCTTTTTGTCAATGACTTACTCGGGTACGGACTTGAAGTTTATCTTGAAAACATTTTGCATACTCGGGTACTTACTCGAGGAATCCACTTAAATATATATGCATACTGGAGTAAGGACTCGAGGAACATGAAATAAAGAAATACCAAGTTAATCGGGTACCACCTTGAAATTTTTCACTTACCTTTATGCGTTACTCGAGTAGCTACTCGAGTAATGTTGCAGTGGTACAAAGTGCCGAGAGCTCCATCTTTTCAGAAACAGAGTTACTCGAGTAGCGCCTCGAGTATCGTTGGTAACCTGAAGGCAACTGGAAGTTTTTCACATGATTACTCGAGTAGCTCCTCGAGTAATGTTGCAGTAGTACTAAATGCCAAGAGCTGCATATTTTTAGAAACAGGGTTACTCGAGTAGCTCCTTGAGTATCAATGGCATCTTGAAAACTTTTACACTGTTACTCGAGTAGCTCCTCGAGTAACGTTGCCTGGTTACTGGAAGTTGTCTTTGATTACTTCAAGTTTTGTCTCATTACTCGAGTACCGCCTCGAGTAATGCCTTAAGAAACTTGCTTCTGATCAAGATTCTCAGCTTTATCTCTTGGCCTCTCTTCATTACTTCCATGCTTACCTCAAGTAAAGCTTATTCCTGTCATTTCTAGTTCAAGCTTGATTGATTATTAAACATTTCCTTTTCAAACCATTCTTTTATTATCATCAAAACATGGGATCTAACATCTCTCTCTCTCTCTCTCTCTCTGCCCTATGATTGCTTTGAATACTTAATGCCCTGTTTGGTATAGTGGAATTGAAAGCATAGAATTGGAATTGGAATTCAATTCCATGAGTTGTGCATGTTTGGTACAAAGAAATGCTCATGGAATTTAATTCCACATGGAAGCCAAATGGGGTCAATTCCATCAAACTCAATTCCACCCAAATAGGTAAGATTTGCAATTCCATGTCTTCAATTCCAACTTTGTCCTTTCTGTGATGAGACCCAAGTTCAGGAACCCGGACCGGTCCGGCCCAAAAACCGGCAAACCGGGCGGTGAACTGGTCCGGTCTGGGTTCCAATTTAAAAAAAAAAATTATATTTTTCCTTTAGAATTTCATACTATAAGTCTAAAATTTTCAAAGGAGAGGGATTTTTTATTTTTTAATTATAAAGGCATTTTGGTCTTTTCACATATAAATAAGGATTCATTTCCATGACATACCAAACATTTGAAAAAAATGAAATGGAGCAGGTTTTTGGGAGGAGAATGTTCTAGGCTTGTATGATTGATGTTTTTTTGGGAAAAAAAATTTGAAGGACATTTTGGTCTTTTCACCTAAAAATCATATCTCATTTCCATGACATACCAAACATACTTTTACATCTCATTTCCATTTCCATATCCATATCCATTTCCATTTCCATCAAGATTAATTCCATCGTACCAAACGGGCCCTAACATTTTGGTTATCATGGGTTTTCACTTTCTAGATTTTGGGGTAAAGAGTTTTTACCTCTCTCAATAAATACATTTCTCAGAATAAATCAATTTCTTAGAATTTAAAATTATATTCTTATTCTTAAGGAGTGAAGCTCCTTACTACTTCAACCAATAATTTATTGGTAGTATATTTTGACTTTTGATTATATATGGATTTGGATTGGATAGTGTGTTTGGATATTTTTGATATTGTTACAAAACTTATTATTGGGCAAAGCCCATTGATTATAGCTGTTTGCTTTGTTATTTGGGTTTATGGTTTGTGAACTGGGCTTCTAATGCCCAAGCCCATTGTGTTTGGAATCTCAATTATTCATTCCACTGGATTTATTATGATTGAAAGTACAGCAATAACAGAGGATAGCTTTTAAATTTGGGAGAATGGTGTATTCATTGATTTTTCTTTTCATTTACTTTTTATTGAGTGTATTTACCATTAGATTAATTTTCAATGGTTGAGATTTAATAATATGTAAATAATAACATTATAATAAAAATCTGTCATTATAAATTTCAACCACTGGAGTTGATATAATAGTATATACACTTAATAGAGAGTAAATGGAGAGTAAAATTAATAGAGATACCCTTTCTCTCTAAATTTAACTTCATTTCATTTCACCATGGTTGAAGATTTGAACTTTTGAGCTGCTTCATACGGACCACGCCCTCATCTCCCTTCTGCACCCCAACATCAAGACGGTGCCATATTTCTCAATGGACCTGAAAGAATTATGCCTTATTCAACACACCATTCATATAGACTGCTAGCATGTTCTACTTGAATATATATATATATATATATGTGTGTGTGTGTGTGTGTGTGTGTGTGTCTCCATCATGATGCTATTCTTTCTAGCAAGAGCTTAGAGTTAATTAATTCTCGTGCATGTAATATAAGGTTGAGAAAATTATCATTTGTTACAGTCACATTTTAAAATGTACTGCAGGTCTATTAACAAGAAATTCGTCAAGATATCAAAATGCTGCTTTTCCATGATTACACAGAAAAGATAATTTCATGGTCACATCAGAAATATTTTTACTCAAACAAAATTTTCTACTACAACAATAAAAGTAACAATTATAACAAATTGCCTACAACAGAGAATACATATACTTAACAAAATAAATAAATAAATAAATAAATTATATATTTTTATAAAAATGATTACGATTTTTAATCTTGTTTTAAGAAAACTGTTCTTTCTTTCAACTGTTCCTCATGTCAAACATGGTATTGAATAAACCAGACGGACCCTTCACACATAAAGATTAAACACAGCGTAGAAGGTTAGCAGTTTTTGGTTTTCTGTGTAGTAACGAGTTTTTACATCAGTTCTGCATTGCTGGATCGCCCAATAGAGTGGAAAATGCTTTTGGCGGTGCAAGACAAGTGGTGACGTCCTTTCTTTTGCAAAAGCAAGAATTATTTAGATAAATAATTATATTATTTCTTTACTTGAAGAAAGATTATGCTTTTGACTAAATAAAGATTATGCTTTAGGCAAAATCTTTCTTCAGCTAAAGCATGAACTTTTTATATAGTCAAAACAAACATTATGGCTTTAGGCAACATCTTTCTTTATCACCTTCAACATATTCTTCGGACACCATTATTAGTGACAGCTGGTAAGGATCCCTCCTCATTGTGTTCTTCAAACTTCAAGATAAATCTAAGCCAAAACTGATTAACAACGAGAATAATCTTAGATGGCGGTAATTTACAAAACGCGAGTCATTGTAATTTAAAAGAATTATATATATATATATATATATATTAACAGCTTTCAATCTATTGTTCTAGACGTGGCGTAGTAATTTGGAGAATTAAAAAAGCTAAATAAATTATTTTAAAGTATTTATATTTTTTCTTTTCATCAAACTAATTTGTCTTACTTATAAACTAATATATCATCTAAAAAGAATGCTTCTATCAGGTTCCTTACATCATTATGTCAAATTCCCCAATCACACATAACTATTTATCTTATTTTTGAAATATGATCATTTATTTATAAACTCAAATAAAAAAAAAAAAAGACATATGGCCATGTATGATTGAAAAACTTGACATAATGAATATGAGAAATTTGACGTAAGTATTTTCTAAAATATAATGATACATATAAGTATTTCACATAGATCATGAATGATGATGAGCTATAACTAGTTAATTTATTAGCTCCCTTAATTGGTTTAAATTAGTAAATTAGGTGACCAAAAGTAATATAATTTCATTTTTGTGGCCAAGTTTCACAAAAAGTAATTAAAAACAGAAAATAAATTATCAGTTTATTTATTTTAAAATATATAATATCTTGTTCAGTCTCAGAGTTTTAGGAGATTTTAAAAAATCCACAATTTTGTTTGACTCAATCAAATAAAATTCTATAGAAATGATGGAATAACAAATCTTGTAATGATGGAAGAGCAAATCTGCCTTCAGTAATCGGAGACTTTGTAAACCGAGAACACATGAACCTATCTAATACTAAAATAACAAGAATGGCAGACGAGTTGAAGAATTTGAAGAAGCTAAGGTTCTTGTTTCTGGATGGAATTGATTCTCTTAGCTTCCCAGCGAAAGTTATATCCAGCTTGTTATCTCTCCAAGCTTTTAGTGTGAGAAGGTAATTACTTCTGCCAAGTAATCACAATCAAAGTTATTCTCAGATCCATGAAAATGCTAATGTTTCTGATTGTATTAGAATATAAAAAAGAAACATAAGAGTTAATCTCGTATTGTTCTGATGCAATCCTCTTTTATCATGAGCCCTCGCTCATTAATTTTTTCCTGCTAAAACTTGCTGGCAGCGATGATTCTAAAACAGAGTGAGTGCCTTTCCCCCCCCCCCCCCAAAACTGAGTGTTTATATTGAAGATAAAATTTCTGGAAATAAATGAGTGAGCAAATGACTAAATCTCATAGAGTGCATGCTGCAATATTTCCTAAGATTGTACTCTTTCCTGTCTTTTTATAAGAGTCCAAAATTTGAATACTTTGATCTTTATTATAAGAGCCCAACAATTCCTGTTTGAACATTTAATAAGTTTTTTTTTTTTCATTTGTACCCCTTATTAATTATATGTTTTGCATTAATTAAAAGATTGGTTATATTCATATTTACTTAATTTGTCTCTCTTACTTGCCTTTCATAAATAAGGGCATACTTGAAAAATAAAGTTTATTTCAGATATACTTATTATTTTTAACTAACTATAACCACTTTTTTAATTATTAAATTCTTATAATTAGGAGCAGAAGCAGTATTACTATGAATCCTAGCTTTCAACTTTCAAGTATCACTACAAAAAACATTAAATTTTTAACAGAATTTGCTTCGGAATTTGTTTTCGTGGTAAATTTCGTTGAAAAAGTTTCTGACGGAATTTTTTCCGAGGTAAAAATTAGCTACAAAAAATATTTCATAACAAATTCCGTCAAAAAGTTTGTGGTGGAAAATTAAAAAATATTATTTTTTAATTAAATTTAATTAAAAAAATATCTTTATAAAAATTAAAATTATGATATTATTGACCATATAAATATTTAAAAATGAGAGTTAATGCCATTTTTTAACCCTCAAATTTTTTCTCATTTTGGTTTTGGTCCCTTAAGTTTCCAACTATAGGTTTTGGTTCCTGTAGTGGCAAAATGGTCATATAAAAAATTATTTATATATTAGTATTTATTAATTAATTTTAATAAAAAATAAAATTTAAATTCAGAAATTGGAAAAAAATATAGTAATTTGAATATTTTTTTAAGATGTAAAATTTTTTAATTTGAAATTAATTTATATTAAAAATTATAATAATATATAAAATTATTTTATATTATTATTACATTTATATTTAGCTTTTTTATAATAATATATATTTATGTATAAGAAGCAAATATATATTTATAAATAATTGATTTTATATAATAAGATTATATATAATTGTGCAATAATAAAACACCAACGCATTCCAGCCCAATTGGAAAGGCATTGAGCGCGTTAGAATGAGGTTGTGGGTTTGAACCAAAGAGGGTCAAGACGAGTTACACTTTTAGGAAAAAAGAAGTGGTGACATGTGGTGGAGCTGGGTGCCAGCGATGAGGTAGAGGCCGTCGGAGTTGCCACGGGTGAACACTGGTGATAAGGTGCCAGCTGTCGGAGTTGTCATGTGACTTTTTTAAAATTAAAACAAAAATATTGTAACCGAATTGAATTCCGTCGCAAATTTCATATTCCTTCAAAACTTTGAAAATTAATAAAATCTAAATTCTGTCGAAAATTGATTTGTCACGTTATTATCAGTGACGGAAATCCATTTCGTCTGAAATCTATTTCCGTCGCAAATCCGTGGCAAATTCTATCAGAAATTTAGTGTTTTGTTTTTGTAGTGTATCTTTTATTGATATTAATCAAGTCCAATGATTAATAGCCACTTTTCGAATGAAAGTCAGTATTTATTAATCTTTGAAGATAACCTTCAAATTTTTCCTTATAATTTTTCTTACCGATTGAGTTTCCCAATTCCATGAGTTTTGTTTGCATTAAACACCTCTTCGAGCAACATTTATATTCAGCTTTTGTAAAATCTTCAACCAAAAATATGCATATGAAAAAGATTATTCTAATTCAAGAACAAGGTGAGGTATGATGATTAAAACGATTCTTTTCAAAATAATTGTTTCAAGATCATTTCTTACACATCATCTATGAAAACATGAGATCAGAGTTCACAATTCCTTTTTATTGAAAAAAAAAAGTCTAGAAATGAATGGCACAAATTTCCATATGAATTTGCTATGCCATGGAAACGGCTAGATGTTTCTGGAGGCACTTATATCATCAAAACAGATCAACATAGCTTAAGTACAAAATTGATGAAAAAGATTGTTATTATTCCATTTTAGCGTTAATGGCTGAATTTGACAATAAGCTTTGTGTGATAATATCAAAGATTTGTGTGACAATGAGTTGGATTCAGCCCTTTCCACCAAGGTGCGACAATTGTATTGTTGGATTGGATTGCAACTTGGAATAGCTCATTATATTGAGTACTCAGAATAGCCTCTCTCATATTCGAATATGAAACTATTGCTTGTCCAACAATTGATACAACTTTTTTGGTTCAAGTATAATTTGTATAAAAAATGGAACCAATCCTGCTTCATGTATACTTAGTGGTAGGAATACTTCATATCCTCTATCAGGTGGTCTACGACCGACTGGCTTGGTTAAGTTTCAATAATATAAAAAAATCATATCCTGAACTTGAATGACGGACCAAAATGGGAACTTGATTATATTAATGATAAATGAAGGTATTACAAGTAGTATCCAAACGTATAAAGAGATGTGTATCTGCTGATGTAGGCACAAAATCATGTGATATCATATCTAACAATGAATATCTAACATTGATGGAGATTTGGCCTCCCTCTATAAAGAGTTTGGCTCCAATGACCACCCAATGTCTAGGCAAGTCTTCTAAACCCATCACCTCTTTCATCGTATCCACAAAGCTGAGAATTTTTGGGAAAACCAAGCCTAAAGAAAAGAAGATTTATATTTATTAATTGTATAATACAATGCTTATAAAAAAATTGGGGAAAAGTTTCACTGTAAATTTTTATTCGTGAGAAACTAATTCAGAATAATAGTACTTTATATTTTTTGTGAATAAAAATTTATTAGGTCCTTTTTAGTAATAAAATTTTTAATTGGGAAATTTCCAAATTTTTCCTAAAGAGTTTGACTTAATAAGCATGGAAAAATAAAAAGCAGATAGGCCGTGCGATTAAGGTTACTTTTCCGCAGTTTGGACCCCGCAACTTTTTCTTTTGTGTCCACATTCCCACAAAGCAGAACGTTTTTGGGTTCCACATGCTATTTAAGGCCTGTTTGGGATTGGGAAGACGGCAGGGGGTAAAGGTGAGCATGGTGACCAGTAGTCCGGTGCGCCCATCCTGATCCTGTAAAAAATTACCTAGTCCAGCCCTATGAAAGTGGCCCGAAAAAATTTTGGGCAGCTTTGGGCGGGTTAATAACCAGGTAGGGTCGGGCATCGGGTAAGGGGTGCTGCCCTGCCCATTTGGCCCTGCCCTGAAAATTATTTTCATTTATTTAAAATATAAAATTTCATATCAATTAAATATTATTTCATAACCACTAAAATATATTTTGTCTATTATGTAATACTCTTCTGATCCTCTCTTTTTTTCCCTAATCACTAAACACTATTTACAAATAGATTTCTTTCTTCTTTACTTTGTGATGTATTAAATTATAGTTGTTTTTTATTTTCTTTCCTGATGCTTCATCATTTGATCAACTTTTGAGACATTGAATTGATGCAAACTACTTTGACTTCACGACTTTAATTACAATCATATTTTTTTCTTATTTATAATGGATTATGGATGTTGTTTAATTTTTAAAGTATGGATATTTGTTAAGATATGGTATTTTTTAAATTTCAAGACTCAAGTTGTAGACTTATTTTGAAATATCCCAAGACGTAAAATCATCGAATGCCTTTGAAGTTTATATTACTTAGGACGAAGTTAAGACATATGGTATTAGTAACAACAGGAATGTTAAAGAAATTCATAAGGAATTATTTTTTTCATATGCGAACAAGATAAGGCGTTATCACGGCTTCCCTGCCCAGCCCACCCTTGCCCAGCCCAAAATAGTTAGGGCTTTAAGTGGGCAGGGCCGGGCATCGGGCTGCATTTTGCAGCCCATTCATTCTTCAGGCAGGGCATCGGGCAGGGGTCTCGCCCTACCCAACTCTGTCCATGCCCACCCCTAGGTAAAATAACATGGTAGTGGGGAAAATCCACGGTGGAAGTAAAATGAGATATTTATGTTGGTATTTTTTTTAAAATAGGTTTTTATGTTAAAAGCCACTTTTAAAAAAATACCACTAGCACTTGTTTTTTCACAGTACAGATAGGTTTTTACCACCGTCAATTTAAACATAAATCCTATTTAAAATCTGATTTTTATCCTATCTTAAATTTATAAAAATTAAATTTAAAAAAAAAATAATGTTAATCTAAATTTAATTGTTGAGTGCGTGGACGCGCTCTCCTAACCATGCTTCCATCTATTTGACTGAAAACGGAGCAAGATTCCATTAATGGGTTTGGGTCTAAAGTTCCATCCATTTATTTTTTTTTTTTTTGAAAAAAATGACACTAAGATCCCAACAAAAAAATATATATTAGAAAAGTTGTATAGTTTGATAATAATAAGTGAAAGAGTTATTATTAATAAATTATGGATTTTTTTAATTGGGATCTTAGTGTCATTTTCCATTATTTTACAGTGTGTTTGTGTTGTTTTTTCGGGTAAAAATAAATCCTTAATATTTCCAAGAATTTTTTTTTTTAAAAAAAATTAGCTTGTATGTATTATAGAAGAGTATAACTATATCTACATGTTATATGACAGAAAACATCCTGATTGGATCAACCCAAAAATGTTACCGGTGAACCTAACGGCAATTGTTATTAGGGAAAATTCTATATAAAGCTATCTAAAATAGAAAAATTTTAAATCAAATTGGTAAATTCAATAAATCCCTAAGTAAATTAGCGACCCACTTTAGGATTTTAAAATATGAGTTAAATAACTTTATTGCACTCTCCTAGTCTTCCCTCTCCCTCTCAAAAGGGTTTTAGTGGTTGTAACTTATTTTTTTCAATAATTATGTATACAACATCAATATGGAATAAAATAAAATATGAAAAGCTTAAATAAAAGAATTTTTGTGTCATGGAAGGATCATCAAGAATAATTCAAGTGAGAAAAAGAAAAAGGAAAGCATAACCCAAAATCAATTAAATTATTTTCAATTGAATGTTAAGAATAAAAATTTTTATTTTTTGACTAGATTTTTTCCGACAAAAAGAAAATTAGACTATTTTAATAAAAAAAATATGACTAGTATGTATATATATCAAATATTTTCATTAGCAGCATTTAAAAAAAAAAAAAGAGTTTCATCAACGTAAAAAACAAACTAGATATTACAATATATAAATAAAAATTTAATGAAGTTTGATTTTTTATTGACAAAAAAAATTTAAGTTGAGTTTTTGTAAAAATACAATTTCACATTCAAGATACTCAAATAAAAATATTTTAATTAATATTGGGTTCATGCTTTTCTTTTTATTTTTTTGACTTGAATTATTCTTGTTGATTTCTTCCCAATTAAAGGAATCACATTTTATAGTATTAAAAAAAATAATCACATTTTATTTTATTATATATTAATGTTAATATATATAGAAAAAGTAAGATACAGAGTAATAAAACTCTTTTAAGAGGAAAGATGACAAAGTAGATTATAAGAGTGCAATAAAGTCATTTTATCCATATTTTAAAATTTTAAATTGGGTCAATAACTTAATTAGGGATTTGTTGAGTTTAACAACCTGATTTAGAATTTTTCTATTTCAGCCAACTTTATATAGGCTTTTCCCTTGTTATTATCTGTTGCTTAATTTCATTCAATATTTTATTTCTTGCTTTTTTTACCCCTTTTAATAAGGGAAAATTTCAGTAAAACAACATTAAAAATGTTGAAAGACAAAAAAAATGTTTTAAATATTTATAATACTAGAGAAGTATTAGGCTTAATTTATCCTTTTTAAATTGAAAGAAAATGACAAAAATGTCTTTACACATTAAAAAAATAAAAGCATTAGCCCCTCCCTGTCAAATACCCTACATACCCTACTAGAGCCAAATAAATGGGGGCGGGGTTTCAACCCTCACCACTTTGTTTACCTAAAAAGATAGTGGCCATTGGGTCACCAATGCACTGTAATATATATATATATATATATAAAAGTTAACACTTTCTCTTTGACTAAAACTCATTTATAAGTTTTATTAAGAAATTCAAAATATTTTTTTAGGTTTTAATAACTTTCGTTTACCAAGTGAAAAATTCATCCTATCATGCCATTCACAAGTTTTATTAAGAATTTTAAGACATTTTACTAGGTTTTAACAACTTTCGTTTTCTCAGAAAAAAATTCATACTATCAGGTTTTTCACAAGTTTTGTCTAGAGATTCACGACATTTTATTAGATTTTAACAGTTTTCGTTTACCAAGTAAAAAATGCATACTATCATATCGTTTACAAATTTTATTAAGGAATCTACGATATTTGATTAGGTTTTAACAAATATTTTTTCCTAGAAAAAATTCACATACATTACCAAGTTATTCACAAATTTTGTGAAGGAATTCACCACAGTTGATTAGATTTTAACAATTTGTAAATTTTTTTATACAAAAACGAATATTGTTAAAATCTTATTAAATGTGGTGAATTCCTTAACAAAACTTATGAATGACTTGATAGTGTGGATTTTTTACTTGATAAACAAAAGTTATTAAAACCTAATGAAATGTTGTTAATGAGCTTAAGTCAAAGAGAAAATGTTAAGTTATATTGTTTGCTTAATATTTATTGAAATGCATTGGTGGCTATTGGGACACCAATTTTTTGGGCTAACAAAGTGGTGGGGTTCAAATCCCACCCCTGCCAGTCGGCCACTAGAGCTCTACGGTGACGGCTTGTGGGGGTAATATTTTTCTTAAAAAAAATATATATAAGAAAATTTCTATCATTTCACATAAATTTCAAAAGAAATAAATTAGATATCAACATTGTTTTGATATCATGAATATTTGAAATACCATTTTTTTTTCTATTTTTAAAATTCTTTTTGTAGGATTTTCTCATTCAATAATTCTCTTGAAGAGAAAATTCAAAGTCATGCCGCCCCAAGTAATTGCTTAATCGACAACAGTGTTCATAGTACTATGTATTATGTACAATGCCCCATAATAGCTCACTCCCCTCTGTTAAGTCTAGATATGGAGAAATGAAAGCCTCTTTAATTTCCAATGGCACTTCCCAAGGCAAGCGACATTGGAGGTACGTTTTCTTAAAAAAACCCATTCAACCCGCATTCAATCCGCAACAATTTATATTTTACAAATCCACAGCAGTAAAAACCCATCCAAGCCAGAATCACACCAAATCAGAATGATTAATAACTCGAATTAAAATAATTAATTCATAAAACCAGTACCAATTAAATTTGATTACAACGTAACAAACAAGAACAACTAATTATAAGTACCTATGTATGTAGAATGTAGACAAGAAATAATTTTAATGTACAGCTAATTCATATACAACCAAGATGAATATGCAAGAAACAACCTACGTATGTACCTAAATATTAGCTAATTCCTTGACCATATATTCACACAATTCTTCAATGATTTCATCTATTTGTTGCTCAGTCAATTGGTCACAACATTCATCTTCATAATACTACATAAAAAGCATGGATAAAAAAGTTAAAATTACTAAAAATCAATTAACTTAGACACTTATCAATTAAATTTGAAATACAATAACTATAAGTAAAAAGAGCTTACTTGTGTAGGAATAGAAATGTTATCATGGGCAACCACATCTTTCATAAATTTCATAATATAATAACCACAATCATTGTTGTTTGGTTGGAATGGGCACTGACAATAAAATGAAATAGTTAAGTAAACATTTGAAGAAACATTTTTGAATAACAAAATTGGAGTAATTAAATTCATATATATAAGTACCGCAATCTTCCTCCAGGTATAGCTACTGGCTGGGTCTTTGCATGTTGAATAGCTCAATCCAATGTTGCTTCGGTAAGCGGTCAATGCACTAACAAAACAAGCACTGACTGATTAATTTTGATAATTCAATATAATAATAACAAATATTTACACATACATCCATGCACTTACCTATTGATTATAATATTAAAATCAGGCCAGTTGTCTAGAAGATCGGTCTTTATAGGATCTAAATAGTAAATCCCGGGGACTCTAGGACATGTTGGACAGACAACAATCAAAATCCAATGTCCCCTAAAATATTTTAAAAATTTTACTTCGACAATTATGTTATAGTAAAAGTAGAAGAATAAAAAAAACATACATTAAAATACTGTCTCAAATAACTTACCATGGATTGTATGGAAAGATGAAAAGCATATTAGGGGTTGCTCGTCGATTGAACATGTCCCTAACATCATTAGATAGTGCATCAACATCTAATTTATGTTGGGCAAGGAGGTGTGGGTTGACAAATATGAATCTATGCGCCCTTGCTGTGTGCAGTAACAGATCGTGGTGCAAGTGCTTTTATAGAAAATAAACAATGTCATTAAAACTTAAAAAAATTGATGATGAATAATAATGATAACAGTGATAGACGATGATGATAAAGTACCTAATCCATATGTTGATGGTCGTCAAACTAAGCCAATCACGAGTAAGCACATCGTTTAGCACACGATCATCGACATGATCATCTATAACTATATGATATATGTCAATATCGAAATGCATTGTCTGACCTCCTCGGCTGATCAAAGCTGGTACCGTTGACGCCAATTGTTGTCGATATGAGGGCATCTGTCAGTTGCTGGTTGAGGGTTGGGACTTATGTTCGGTTGATGACCACTTTAAGTTCTTCCCACGCCCTTCAATTTGTTTTCCTTTAGCACGAGCAGCAACCTAAAAATATAATGAAATGAAATCATGTGGTTTTAGATGGAAGTGTATAAAAAAAGTAAAAAGAATTGTAAATTAACTACCTTTTCATATGGCTCAATCAGACCTATTAGCCATGCAACATAACCACTGACGATATCTTTCACCATTGTTGCTTCATCAAAGAAGGGATTGGTAAAGGGGAATCATCAATTGTGCATACATCAACCCTAACTCTGAGTGTGTTCAGCGACAATGGTGCATTATGCAAGATATCACTTTCGGTGTTGTAGGCCACGCCAACAACAACCGTGTGCTTGAAAGAATCATCGACGTGCAACTTGCAGTCCGATTCACCTTTATGAAAAATAGAGTTAAATATATTAAGGTACACTAATGTATAACGTACCAAAAAGTGAAGTGGAGAAGAAATTAATTACTATAGGAATGGGAACTTTAGGCACGGAGGGCCAACTATCCCTCACACTCGTGCTGTCACACACTGGACTCGGTGTTGGCCTAGACTATAGTAAGGCCTCAATTTGTGCCTTCAATAACATGTTTTGCTCTTGCATTAAATGCATATGATCGTTGAATTTCTCTACTTGATGCTCGTAGCCACTATTCCTCTGGTCTACGTGATCCTTGTAGTTAGAAAATTGCTCTTGTAGTTCTCGGAAGTAATTTTTTATGGCTCGCTTTTTAGGTCTGTAGTACGATGTTGGGGTTACTGCAAAACCAGTACCCCGAACACGACCATCATACTTAGGAGCTCCAAGTGCTCTGTTGAGCAAATCATCGCGACCAACATAATACGCCAAGTTTGGCTGCTCCTGCGTTATTGAACGCTATCACAACAAGAATTACAATAATATTAATTACTATAAAATATGGTCTTTTAAGTGAAGCTAAATGTTTATTGTATATATAAGCCATTACTTACACAATATTCGGCAACTTGTCTGGCTTGTTCGTAGGGAATTTTTCCTTTTTTGTTCGTGCAACCTGCCTGCCACAAATCATGTCAAAGTATATGTGTGACATCATCAGCATGCAATTCTTGCAGCTGCATATTAAGGTTATTTGTAGGTAATAATTAGGCATACATATTATATTCATATGAAATAAGATTAGTTCTTACTAATTGTTGCTCCAACGTTGCATATGAGACCGGTCCTTCCATGTAAAGGTATGGCATGTTGGAAGTGTTTTCGCGATTTCACTCACTTCTTTTCTGTTTAGATCCAAATGATTTATATCAATAAATATTAATTACTACTACATACGAGACCCGGTCCTTTCATGTACCGGTAAAGGCTAATATTATATTACCGCAAACTGCGGAGTATTATGTGAGGCCACAAACTCATCCCACTGCTCTTGAGTTATGATCCCATCGTATATCTCCGGCGGTGTACTAATGATAATGTCATTGTCATCCTGCAAGAAGAATTTGACAAGAGCAGAGTGAAAATTTCTTAAAAGTCTGCAACATTTTCATAAGACGAATTTCTCTTTATCATATTCAATTATGAAGTAAGACTGGAAGAAAAACCATATATAATTTGTTAGATTGTAATTTTATGATACAAAATAACCAGAATAATAAAGTAAATGATGTTTACCTTTACAAAATCGAAGAGTATATCACCATAATCTTTCTTCGCGGGGTGCCAATCTAAAATAGTAATGGGGACTATTTCTCTGACCGACATCCCAATGTAATTAATAAGGTTATTGGCATTCGGTCCGACTAGATTTCCCTTTTCATTCCACTGAAGCTCTAACTGAATGCCTTTACTCCTTTGTTTGATAAGTTTTTTCATTACGGTCCTGCCCCTGGCTACCTTGGCCTCAAATGCTGCTTGACCATCATGTTCAATAGGAACAATATCTTCTTCGCTGTGAGGATCCACTTTCCTACAAGTTAAATAAACTAAAAAAAATCAAAGCATGCACTTGACAATCATTGCAATGAAAGTAAATTATGTTGAAATATATGAATACATATAATGGAATATACGAGGCAAAAAATCAAGGCACTCATTATCATCTTTTCCTCTTTTTTGTTTGATTTAAAAATCAAGTCCCCTCGTTATGATCATATCTCAAGTATAAGGGTTCATCTTCATTTTCATCTTCATCTATATCAATATATTTTGACCACAACATGTATAATAAGAGATCATCCTCAGGAATATTCAAATATTCTTTACTTTCATTATCAACTTGTTCTTGATGATTCTTGTTCAATGGAAGTACAATGGACCAGTTCTTCTTAGAAGGATTTGGAATGAAAAACACTTGTTGTGCCTGTGATGCTAAAATGAAAGAATCATCTTTATACCAAACTTTCGAAAGATATACTTGAACAATTACTAAATCATCTTTCCTTACCCCACTATTTTTGTTGATCTACTTACATCTGAATATGGGGACCCTCAACATAGTGTAATCTAACTCCTATATTCATTCAATTATACTAAAGTATGACATTGTTGTATAGATAGGGTGTACACTTTTGGCACTGGATCTGTGCCACAAATTAGCAACAAGGGTTACCCCATTATTCTGTATCGTGCTCCTTGTATCATGTTCTTGTGTGTAGAATGTGTAACCGTTGATTGTATAACCATTGTAAGACAATACATGTAAGCTTGGTCTATTCGATAGCCATATTAAGTTTTCAGAAACTAAATTAGGATTCCTCTCTACCTCATTATAAATGCGCCTTTTCAACCAAGTTGGAAAATATCGACTGTGCTATTTTGTTATCAAATTTTCATTCCTCTCACCATGTACTAATCGAAGAGCATCCTTATATTCTTTAACATACGGTTCAACCTCATTAGTGTTATGCAGCACATACAAGTGAGCTTGGTCCCATTCAGTCACTGATATTCTGGTTACATCATTTCCACTCATTCCTTGCCTTGATCTTCGCGTATCATACCAAGACTTTGGGATCCCTGATAAGTAAAATATTTGCATATTTATTTTCCCTTATATGATGATTTTATGGACGATATTTGCGTTTAATATAATAAATTTGAGTGTGATTGATAAATAAATATTGTTTTTCGAATAAATAGCATTTTTCAAAAAAAAAATTAAAAAAAAAAATAAAAAGGCACTGTAGCAGTCAACAGGAACTGTAGCGGTCAATTTCACTATAGCAGCCGCCGGGGTACTGTAGCAGAAACTTCAAGAACGCTGTAGATGCCGCCGGAACACTGTTGAAGCTTCCAGAACACTGTAGCAGCCGCCAGGGGAATAGTAAAAGTACTGTAGCACACGTTTTTTCCCCCTATAAATAGAGATCAAGGCCAAGCTCAAAGAGGAAGAGGAGAGGAAGAGAAGCAGAGGCCCTTCTCCGACCGGGAGAGATCCTTCTCTGACCGGGAAAGATCTTTCTCTGACATTTCTGAGTTCTTTGTGTTGTTTTCTAGATTTAATTTCATGTATTGTATGCCTCCATCTTGGAAGGCTTAGGATTGTATTAGATATTGCATGCCTCCATCTTGGAAGGCTTAGGATTATATTGCATATTGCATGCCGCCTACATGGAAGGTTTTACCTCCTCAATGGACGGCTAGATTTCTTCATTTTTCATGCATTTTTTGGTTGTATGTTTATGTTTGATATTGTAATATTCAAGTTTATGCAGTATTTCTAAGGATTTCATTCTAGCTTTATATAATGTCAATTTATTTTGGTTTTGTTTTTAATTTTATCATGTGTTAAACTTTCATTTTCCTAGGGTGATGACGTAGCTTACTAATGACGGATTGAATCCTAACTTATTAAATCTAGTTTGAATTTCTCCTTCATGATTGAGTTTTAATTATTATTCTTAATGCTTTTGATTGACTGGCCATCTTTTGAATGATTTCAATATGCATGTTGAGACCGGAAGGAGATACATGTGTGTAGACCCTATAATTTAAACCATGACTTGCATATGAAATAGGAATATATTCATATGAGTTGTGTAGTCTTACTGAGTTCCATAAATCTTAATGCATGATTAATTGCTTAAATTCATATAGGAATATATTGGATTAGCAATTGATTATAGAATTGCTTGACCTTGGAAGAGGCTGGTAATTAAATTAGGGAAACTCGACTATCAATCATGTGGAATAAATTGGGCTAGAATAGATAAGTGATTCAATCCGGAATTTGTTAAGTGAAATCTAATCCCTAGGGCTTTTTCTCATATTTGCTTTCATATCATTTGCATTCATATTTAATTGTCTTTATTTTATTTTATTTTGCACTCTCAATCACCAATTAATCGATCGACTGAATAGAATTAAAATTACTCATTTTGGTACTTAGTGCTCAATCCTCGTGGGAACGATACTCTATTTACTTCTATATTACTTGATTACGACAGTGTATACTTGCACTATTTAATTGATCATCTGAACTCGTATCAAGTTTTTGGCGCCGTTGCTGGGGATTGTTGTCATTAATATCAATACAAAGTAATTTTAATACTAATTTAGTCTTCATATAAAAAAATTTCAAAAAAAAAAATGAATTATTCGCAGCATTCATTTGGTGATAACTTGTCATATCTTGGTTCTTTTTCTGGAATGCATGTGAATGGAATGAGACATGAAAATAGTAATACTGGTTGGATTGGAAATTCTTCTCCTTATAATTGTTTTTCTTGTGCTTATTGTGGAGAGTGTCATTCTTATGAGCATTGTCCATATAGCAATACCAGTCATTATATGAGAGATGATTTCAATATGAACCAAACTTGTTTTGATCATTCCTTTTATCCTGGTGGAATTTTGGAGCAACAAGAGTCTTTAAATCCATATGTCAGGTATTCTCCTAATCCTCCTTTCTACTCTTATCCATATATTGAAGAACAAACTCTTGAGTGTAAGGAAAAATCTGATTTAGAAAGATTAGTTGAGGAATTTTGTAGAAAGCAAGAGGAAAGTGTCCAAAATATTGGAATATATATGAGTCAAATTATTGCATCACTTGAAAATATGAGGCAAGATAATTCTTTGAGCATGATTCCCACTCCTTGTGTTGATGATGATTATTGTGAGGAAATTGAGGATGTGGAATTGAATGAAACTTTACCTCTTATGGCATGTGATAAGGAACTTGAAATTACTTTTGGAGAGAATAATGGATGTCAAATTGAGGTTCTACCTGTGGAGCCTAATCTTTGTGATTTTAATATCGAAACTAATGTGGATATTCCAAAAGATGTTGTTCATGTCTCTCCTGTTGAAGTATTGACTCTTACTGATGAGAGTCAAGTGGATTTTATGGGATGCTCTAAAATTTTGGAAATTCCTAAATCTGTTTGCAAATACATGCATGCTGTGCTTTATTTGAATTCAGTAAATAATTGTACTCTAAAATTGTCTATGATTGAAGAAGTACGATTAATTACTTTGAATGATCATTGTTGGTCTCTGAAATATTGTTGCTTGAAAAGAAATGTAGACAAGGTGATCCTGGTGTTTGATACTTTTGATTAGTAGTTTGTGTTTGAGAAGTCTGGCTGAAGACTATAAATTTAGCGCTGCTTGGGAGGCAACCCAAGGTTTGGTTTGATGTTTTGTTGTGATTTTGTAGGACTTCTGGTAGCTTCTGATGATGTATTCTACTTTGATAGTTTTTTTTTAAAAAAAAAAGAAAAAAAAACATAAAAAAAGATTTTTGTTTTATTTTTTTTGTCTAGCTAAAGACGTTAAAGAAGGGCGGCTATTGGGAGACAACCCAAAACTTCTTTCCTACTCTTTCAAAACTTCTTTCATACTCCCTCAATTTTCTTTCCCACTGTCAGAATTTTCTTTTCTACTCACTTATTTCTTTCCTACTCTCTCAAAACTCTTTCCTATTCTCTCATTTTTCTTTCATACTCACCGAAACACATTGCACTGCATTGAGATTTCAGTTTTCATCATTTTCATTTTAAGTTATCATGGAGGAATCTCTTGCAAAGCTTAAGAACAGGTTCCCCACTCTTCCCAAAGATGTGCTCAGGAAGATCTATAGCTGTCGACTTGAAAGGATGAAAGTATTCAATCGTTTGGGCCTTCCTGTGGATATACGTTGGATCATTGAAGCTAAGGTACGTTTAGCAGGTGAGATTCATAATTCATTTGTTAAACCTTTGCCAGGAATGGGAAGAAGTTCTTACTCCAAAAAGAGAAGAGCTAAGAGAATGAATGTCTGCTATAAATGTGCAAGGTGGACATGTGATCAGCGCTGTAGGAGTAAAGGTATGGTTTCTGTAAATCGAGAAGATAAAATCAAATTTATAAAGGATGGACTGAGTAAGGAGTCACTGGATGATATCATTCAAACTCTTGAGACGCATCCGAGTGGTGATGTTCATCGTATTCTTCTCGATTTAGCAGACATATTCAATAAAGAAAAAGAGCGCTATTGTCTTGGGAATCTGACGTTAAAAGACCCTGTTTGCCAGTTTATAAGAAAACTGGATGGGAAGCAAATCCTCGATTCATAGAAAGCGTTTAAGCCGTTTCTGGACGTAAAACCAGAGGAAGATGTGAGCCAAAATCACAACTACTGTACATAATCATGCTTGTGTTTAATTTGTTTTGTCTTTTTTGTAGCTTTTGTCTAATATTTCTTATCCTTTCGACAGTTTTTTTCCTACTCTACTGTATCTTTTGACTTTCTTTCCTCTTTTTGTTTAATTTCTTCACACAGTGGCCCACCGGTCATTTGTGTCAGAAAGTTTTTCAAACTTGTTTGAAAAATGTGTGATTTGTGTGATTTTGTTGTCGTTGTTTTAGTATTATATATATGAACTCTTTCATTTGTAAATATGCACACTTCCATTTGTAAAAATGAATACCTTCTCTTGTAAGCGTACATGGTCTGAGGGCAACAAAGAGAAAGAGGTTATTTTACAAAAATGTAGATTTACATCTATTTGCATTTTTGGTGAAACTGATTTGGGCAAGAAAGGAGAGTTTATAACAGCAGCAAATGAACTTGGTGTTGCATTAGCTGCCAGAAATATCAACGTTGTGTACGGGGGAGGCATCCAGGGCCTAAAGGGAAGTGTGGTCATTTCTGCATCCATGAATGGAAGCAAGGGTTTAAGTGTAAGAGTGAAGGGGTTGCAAGATCATGCTTTTTCCTTAGGACAAGAGTTACAGGTCTCGAGCTTGCCTGAACAGATGGGAGTGATGTTCCACCATGCTCAAGCTTTTATTGCTCTACCCGGTGGTTTGGAGACATTGGATGGCATTTCTAGTGTTGCATATTGGGCTAAGCTAAACTATCACAAAAAACCATTGGGATTGTTAAATGTTAATGGTTTTTATGATAATCTGTTGTCTTTTCTTGATCATGCTGTCGAAACAGGATTTATACCCCAAGCAACTCGCCACTCCATAATTGCTGCACCAACTGCTAATCAGCTGCTCGATCAAATGCAAACCCATGAACCTAAACCAGATCTACTCGTCAAGCAAATAGGTGGGCCATCTACAGATAGCAGTCAGAAGCAGAATCCAGATACCATTCTTAAGTTGTAACTCTTCTTAATCTCTTGGTTTTACTTTCTTGTGTGTTTATGTTAAAAAAAAAAAACCTTCTTTAAGCTCTAGAAGACATTAGGGACAATGTCTGATTTAGGTTGGGGGAGGAGAAAAAAAAATTTTGTTTTTCTTTTGTTAAACCATTAGATGCATGGGGTGTGGAAAAAGATGGCCGAGTAAGGAGTTATTCTTAACTCCTGAGACGCATTTCATTAGTTGCATTTTATTAGCTGCATTTTATTAGTTGCATGAATTTTATTTATCTTTTTCAAAAAAAAAAAAAAAACTTTTTCAAGTGCTTTGTAATGATCTTAAGAAGTATATAAGTTTTAAGTATGGATCAATTGAATTTAGAGATTTTATAGCATGAATGAACAACTGATTGTTGCAATTGGTGATGAATTTTGAGATTGAATGAACTGAGTTTAAATTCCTAGCCGTGAGCTTCTGAGCCTATAATGATTATTTCTCTTATGTGTGATATTCACCTATTAAGTTGTTACTCTAGAACTTGCTTTAAATCTGGTTGAAATTACATCTCACATGCACATTCAAAAATGATAAAGGCATTCATTTTCTTTAGCCAGAGCCAAATAGCCAACCTTACAATTATACCGTTGATAAGCCCCTTTGAGCCTAATTGACTATTTCTTTGTTTTCAATCCATTAACATATGCTTTAATGATATATCAAGTGCTTTTACCTTATTCGAAAGATTAGTGGAGCATTTGAAATTTTTGTGAAATGGGCTTTTGACAAAGTGTGGGGGTGTATCTATCATCAACTTTATAGTTGCAATTAAAAAAAATAGAAAAAAGAAAAAAAAATAAAAAGAGAAGAAAACAAATTATGAAAAAAAAAGAAGAAAAAAAAGAGAAAGAGAAAAAAAAAATGTTAAGAGTTTGAATTGTGGGTTGTTGTGATGAGATAAATTTATAAGTAGCCCATTTTTCAATTGCTCTATTTCTTTAGCCTTTCATATCATACCTTACATTCCTTTACCTTAACCCCATTACAACCCTTAATAAGTCCTTTTGATTTGAATTATGCATGTGAATTAGGTAGTGGAGATTGAGATTTTTAGCAAGCCTATGGTAGTGCAATTTTTTTGGTTGAATTTGAGCGAAACACTTACCCTTAAACACTTGAGAGATTGAGAGAATGAGCTACAAGTACGAACTCAGTTTATTCATTTTCAATTAAAGTTACCAATTTATATTTTCGTTGATTCATTAATACTATGATATCTTTATTTTTCAATTGTGTTCTTACTTATGACCTAACACTTCTGATTTTGTTGGAAGCACTTATTATTGTTTACTTCTTGTCCGAGGACGTCCAAGAGTTAAGTGTGGGGGAATTTGATAAGTAAAATATTTGCATATTTATTTTCCCTTATATGATGATTTTATGGACGATATTTGCGTTTAATATAATAAATTTGAGTGTGATTGATAAATAAATATTGTTTTTCGAATAAATAGCATTTTTCAAAAAAAAAATTAAAAAAAAAAATAAAAAGGCACTGTAGCAGTCAACAGGAACTGTAGCGGTCAATTTCACTATAGCAGCCGCCGGGGTACTGTAGCAGAAACTTCAAGAACGCTGTAGATGCCGCCGGAACACTGTTGAAGCTTCCAGAACACTGTAGCAGCCGCCAGGGGAATAGTAAAAGTACTGTAGCACACGTTTTTTCCCCCTATAAATAGAGATCAAGGCCAAGCTCAAAGAGGAAGAGGAGAGGAAGAGAAGCAGAGGCCCTTCTCCGACCGGGAGAGATCCTTCTCTGACCGGGAAAGATCTTTCTCTGACATTTCTGAGTTCTTTGTGTTGTTTTCTAGATTTAATTTCATGTATTGTATGCCTCCATCTTGGAAGGCTTAGGATTGTATTAGATATTGCATGCCTCCATCTTGGAAGGCTTAGGATTATATTGCATATTGCATGCCGCCTACATGGAAGGTTTTACCTCCTCAATGGACGGCTAGATTTCTTCATTTTTCATGCATTTTTTGGTTGTATGTTTATGTTTGATATTGTAATATTCAAGTTTATGCAGTATTTCTAAGGATTTCATTCTAGCTTTATATAATGTCAATTTATTTTGGTTTTGTTTTTAATTTTATCATGTGTTAAACTTTCATTTTCCTAGGGTGATGACGTAGCTTACTAATGACGGATTGAATCCTAACTTATTAAATCTAGTTTGAATTTCTCCTTCATGATTGAGTTTTAATTATTATTCTTAATGCTTTTGATTGACTGGCCATCTTTTGAATGATTTCAATATGCATGTTGAGACCGGAAGGAGATACATGTGTGTAGACCCTATAATTTAAACCATGACTTGCATATGAAATAGGAATATATTCATATGAGTTGTGTAGTCTTACTGAGTTCCATAAATCTTAATGCATGATTAATTGCTTAAATTCATATAGGAATATATTGGATTAGCAATTGATTATAGAATTGCTTGACCTTGGAAGAGGCTGGTAATTAAATTAGGGAAACTCGACTATCAATCATGTGGAATAAATTGGGCTAGAATAGATAAGTGATTCAATCCGGAATTTGTTAAGTGAAATCTAATCCCTAGGGCTTTTTCTCATATTTGCTTTCATATCATTTGCATTCATATTTAATTGTCTTTATTTTATTTTATTTTGCACTCTCAATCACCAATTAATCGATCGACTGAATAGAATTAAAATTACTCATTTTGGTACTTAGTGCTCAATCCTCGTGGGAACGATACTCTATTTACTTCTATATTACTTGATTACGACAGTGTATACTTGCACTATTTAATTGATCATCTGAACTCGTATCAATCCCTACAAGGTCAACATTTGATAAAAATTCAGCACAGAAGTCACTTGCTTCTTCAACCATGTAACACTCAGCTATACACTCCTCTGGTCGATATCTATTTTCACATACCCTTTTAAAATTTTCATAAATAACTCATTCGGGTACATTCATTTCAGGTACACTGGACCACACAATTGAACCTCTTTCATTAAGTGTATAGTTAGATGGACCATAATGTCAAAAAATGAGGGTGGAAAATATATTTCAAGTTCACACAGAGTACAAACAATCAGCGTTTGCAAATCTTGTAACTTTGTTGAATCAACCACTTTACTGCAAATAAACTTGAAGAACAAGCACAGTTTAGTTATGGAACTCCTTACTTTTTTGGGTAAGATTGACCATATATCAACCGGTACAAAATTCTTCATAAGCACATGACAATCATGAGATTTAAGGTTCTTTAGCTTCAACTCTTTCACTAAAATAAGATTCTTTATATTTGAAGAATAGCCCTCTGAAACTTTGATTCCTTCGAGAAACTCACAAAATAACTTCTTCTCTTTCCTTGATAGAGTGTAAGCCGTTGGAGGAAGGTAAGTGCGGTGCCCTTGCTCAACCGGAGCCAACTCTTCTTTGATTCCCAGGTTAACCAAATCCAATCTAGCATTTACACTATCCTTGCTTTTCCCTTGTATATTGAGCATCGTGCCAATTAAACTATCACAGAGATTTTTTTTTTCTATGTGCATCACATCAAGAAAATGTCTCACATATAAGGACTTCCAATATGGAAGCTCAAAGAAAATAGACTTCTTCCAGCTGCTTGTCCCGATTTGTTTTGCAAATAGCTTGCCAAAATTGTTATCCAAGTGTTTGACCTTCTCAAAAACCTGAGCACCGGTCAACATCTTCGGTAGGCTGCCTTCTTCTGACTCACCATTAAAAGCCTTTTTGTACTTTCTCCAACGATGTTTCGATGGTAAGAATCTTTGATGTTCCATGTAGACATTTTTCTTACAATGATCTAATCGCACTGAATGAGTGTCATCTTCACATATAGGGCACACAATATCCTTTGACGCTATATCCGGACAAATTACCATAAGCAGGGAAATCATTTATTGTGCCAAACAGCATGCATGGCTTTCAAAGTGAAACTTTCTTCCATGTAAGCATTATACACACTGATACCTTCCTCCTAAAGCAGTTTCAAGTTATCAACTAAAGGAGCCAAGTATACATCTATATCATTCCCATGTGGACAAAAATGACAAGTTTTATGAGTAAAAGGACAATCATATCCTTATTTTATTTTTTAAAAAATGTTGAATCGTCCTCAGAGTTCCAACAATTAGTCACTAGCAGCCGCTTGGCCTATTGGCAAATAAAAAAAAAAACAAGTAGCCGCTTGGCCAAAGTGGCTTCTAATAGCCAGCCATCAAAGCTTTGTTATTGGCCAAAGCTTTGGCGAAATGTTTAATGCCAAAAAAAACTAGATGATAAGAATATCAATAATCTTACTATAGTTAGAGGATACCATGCTCCTAACGGTGCTTCCATCTAGTTGATTGAAAAAGGAACAAAATTGCATTAATAGGTATGGGTCTAAAGTTTCATCCATTTATTTTTTCTGTGTGTTTGTGTTGTTTCTTTGAGTAAAAAAAATCCTTTATACTTCAAGAGAATTTTTTTAAAAAAATTAGACTGTATGTATTATAGAAGAGTATAACTATATATACATGTTGTATGATAGAAAATAACCAGATTGGATCAACCCAAAAAAGTTATCAGTGAACACAACGACAATTGTTATGATCTATTGCTTAATTTCATTCAATATTTTATTTCTTATTTTTTGTCCCCTTTTAATAATTCTCATGAGGAGAAAAATCAAAGTCTTACCTGCCCAACTAATTGCTTTAACCAACAACAATGCATGTAGCACTATGTACAAGGCTCCATAACAGCTCACTCCTCTCTCCTAATTCTGAACATTGAGAAATGAAAGGCCCTTTAGAAGCTTAGGCCTTAACTTTAACAGCCTTGAAATTTGAGAAAATTTCAGTCCTCTACACATGTGACCCAAAATAAAAAGTTTTGCGTATGAAAAGATAATGTAATGACTTGATTATTTTAAAAATGTTTAATGCCATTGGAGCCCTGATGTCCAGATACCGGCAACCAGCCATTGAAACTCCGGTGTTGTCCAACCGGTCATAGCTCCAATCATCATAAATTAATTTGTATAGTTCATATATTTATTTCATTTGTTTATGAATTGAAGAATTACGTACTTGCAAAGGAGATTTGTTTATTTTATATTGTTTATATGTCCATTTCACTTATTTTCAAGGAATTGGGTACTTGCAAATGGTACTCATTCATATTTAATAACTGTTGATGTTACTGTAGTTTACATACGATGCGCAATCACCAAATAGGAGTGGAAGTCCCAAGTGATTAGATTGTATATATTATTCAAATACAAATATCATATTAAAAGGAAAATTAATATTCAGAAAAAATTAGGATGATAAATCATATATATGACTACTATTTTTTTTGTCAGAAACTGGTATATACGAAATCTTGTAATATCTATTTAAAAATCCGTTTAATAAAAATGGGTCGCGTAATCATATCATTAAACTAAGAAAAAATTTCATATAAAGCGATTTAAAATAAGACAGTTCTAAATGAGGTTGGTAAATTTTAGAAATCCCTATATGAGTCATCAACCTAATTTAGGATTTTAAAATATGGGTAAAATGACTTTAATGTCCTCTCCTCTCTCCTCTTTAAAAAGTTTAATTACTTTGTGACTTATGTTTTTCTATTTATATATATCAACATTAATATTTAATAAAACAAAATATGATTCATCTATAGTTTAAATATATTAATTATCATCGTAAGAATAAAAGCTTACAGTATTTTTAAGCAAGGAGTTCATTTTATTAACACGAATAATTTTTTTAAAACAAAAAATATATGTCACAATAAAAAATTATTTTTAAAATAAATATATTAATTATAAATTTTACTATATTTATTTCATATATAAAGTTTTTCTTGGAAAGTTCTATATTTCAATAAGCATTTTATGAAATTTTAAGTGCATTTAATATTTTTACCTAAAACATCCTTAGAAGTATATCAAATTTTCTCGTCTTTCGTCTTTCTAATAGAAATAAATAATTCATATTAAAAAACCGAAATCTTATCTAAATTATTTTTGAGAAATTCACATTTATGCATTAGAAAAAATTATTTAGAGTTTGTTTATATTACTGTTGGTAAAAGTAATTTTTATTTCAATTGATTTTTGCAAATTGAAGTTGGCAAGTATTATCCTTTCCTTTTTCTTTTGTCTCACTTAGGGGAGAGCAAGCAGCCCATAACCCGCCAGCCTGCCCATAACCCAATATAATTGGGTCGATTTGAACCCATCCAATAAGGACCCATGACAGGTAGGGCTGAAACCTGCCCAATTAATACTTAAATGGGCAGGCTATGGGCACACTTTTGGGCTGCCTGTACCCACCCATTTAGATTTTTTTTAAATTAACCCTGCTCTCCTCTGTCCCTGTGACCCTGTCCATTGTTGAAGCCCAACCTAACGCCCCCAGCTGTACCCCATACCACTCCCGCTCGCCAGCCATCATCATCTCAACACAACACCACACACTCATCACTCATTAGTGCTCATGTCTCACTGTCTCAAACTCAAATCTCAATCTCACCTAGACCCAGTCTACCAGTCACTCACTCAGGCACTAACCGTCGTCTGTCACTGACACCGACAGTCTAACACCCACTCTATTGGTATCACGCACCATACCTCACTTGCATTATAACACATGGCTAGTTAGTTTTCCTTCCTTGGCCACGCCCAACCTAGAGTTTGAGAGCCGAGGGAGGGGAGGCCGAAATGTGACACGAGAGAGAGAGAGAGAAACGTGCGATACGTTGAGCCATCATGGCATCAAGGTCATCGACCCACCACAACAGCAGGTTGAGCTATCATCTGTTGAGGAAGCAGCCGCTAGTTAGAACTCAAAAAATTGTGATCCATTGACATTGAGCCAGTGGTGTCGGTGAGGTAGTTTCTGTTTTTTGTTTCTAATTTTGATTATGTTTCTAGTTTTGATTTTGATTTTTGATTCAGAATACCGAAATATTTTTGACAAATATTTGATTTTTGATTCAGTTACCGAAATGCACATCAATGGCGGTTGCTGCACCATATCTAACGATGGCAAGCTAGGCTGCTAACTGGGCAGACCTCCGACGTCGAACGGAGCTCGGGATGTTGTAGAAGGTAACATGCAGATTCCAGAGAAAGTTTTCCTTTAATGAAGATGCTATTTTGAATTCTTTACCTTTGGACTTGTTGACTCTTAGAAATTCATAACAATCCAACACATTTTCTTCTCTTTTTACCTACTTTTGAGTTCAAAATGTACATTGAAAGAAGTGTATAGAAGAAAATGTTCATATCAAAGTATCAAGAAAAAATCAAAGAAATTCTTGTTATATTTGTGATTCAATTGAGAATTTATAAATCCTCCCTCTTTTGTAGGAGGATGAAGACAAGTGTTGAAACCCTATAAGAACCAAGAATCAAGGAAAGAGCAAAGGAGGTGAAGCAGTGCAAAGATATAAGGAGCTTCTGCAACTTGCCTCAACAAGTTGACCAACTAGCCGTGGCAAGTAAACATTCTTAAGAAGTTTACTCTTTGTGTAATTGGCCTCAACAAGTTGACAAACTTGCCATAGCAAGTTGACAAACTTGCTATAGCAAGTCATCCTTATTTGCTCTCTGTGTAACTGGCCACAGCAAGTTGACAAACTTGTTGTAGCAAGTCAAGAATCTAAAGAAAAATTGACTCTCTGTGTAACTAGCTACGGCAAGTTGACAGACTTGCCGTAGCAAGTTCTAAAAAAGTGTAGCTACGCATTTTGATTTCAGAAGTGAAAAAATACTACTTAACCAAAGGAAGAGCACATAAAACACACACTTTACACTCTGGGAAGCTGAAGCACACAAGGAGACACCTTGGAGAGGAGATTTTAGAGAGTTTTAGAACTTGGGTGGTGGTTCCAAGAGGGATTTTGTGACTTCTGCCTTGGTTTCAATTCTTTTCTTCTCTTTTCCCTTTTTCTATGGTTTATTCAGTTGTTATGCTTAGTTTTTCTATACATTTAGACATGAGTAGCTAAGTATCTCTTCTTTTAGGATTGTTTTGATCCCTTCTATGGATTAAGTACTTATTTCCCCTTTATATTTGTAATTAATGATGAGATTATGCTGATTTTACTCTTTGCTTAATGCTTCTTATTGATTGGCCACCAATGAGATTGTTGGGTTCACTTGATTGATGCTTGAGAGGGCTAGATTGAGTGTAGAACTTGAGTTTAATCGTTTGAGAACTTGAAATTTGTGAATTGAATGGATAGTTTTGTGAATGAGGTAGAGATACACTCATTAACCTCACATAGCCAAATAGGATTTGCAATGAAAATCAGGGTTTGATTAGTTAATTAAGAGATTAATGAATTAAATGAACTAAACACCTATTTGGAGACTTGAGAGAGCACTTATAGATAATTTAGTATCCTTGGCTAGTATAATCCTTCATTAAGTAGCATATATTAGGGAATTTGAGTGAGTGCTTTTGAAATACAAGGGGGATAAACAATCCTAAGTTTCATTTAACACTTGAATTTAAAGAATCATTTGCTTTTATAAATTTTTAGTCTAAAAATAGTTTTAAATTTCTCTTTCACCTCAACAACATGTTTTGGCTCAACTTGACCAATTTCAAATAATTCCATTCAACCTAATTACACATAAGGTTACATTATTTAGCTCGCTTTTGTCATAGTCCTCGTGGGAACGATCTTTACTTATCACTTTATTACTTGAAGCGATCCGTGCACTTGCAGTAGCGAACAAGTTTTTAGTGCCATTGCCGGGGACTATTGACTAAAGTCTTTTGAGTTAATTAGTGTAATTATGTGATTAATTATGCTTGAGTTTTCTTTTTGTTTTTCTTTTATCTTTCTTTTCTTTTCTTTTGTTTCTAGTCTTAAGTTGTTTAGTTGGTTTTGTTAAATTTGTTTTTTTTGTGTTTGTTACTTTTTATTTATTTATTTCAAACTCTGTTTATGGATTGTCCTTGGTGGACTGATGGGGTAAGTGGTAGATTTAATAATGAAAATGATCATCACCATTCTTATTATGACTATTACATTTGTTGTGATTATTGTGGATATTATCACTTGAGAGAGCAATGTCCCCATGCCTTAACATTGGAGTATATAAAGAATGATTTTGTTAGAGCTCGCTTTGATTTTCATGATAATACTTGTAGCCTTGGATGGACTCATGAACAACCATTGTCTTAGGATCAAAATTCTTCTTTTCCTTCATATGTGTCACATCCTCATATATCACCTAATTCTCATGTTGATAAAACTACCCCCATTGATGAGGAGCTTACAACAAAGGATTTGCTTCTTCATCTTCTAGATGGTCAAAATAAATTCTTGAGAATTTTTCAAAAAGAGAAAATTAATGATTATGCCCAAAATGGAGAATTTCAAGTGGATGAAATGATTTATAATCTTGAGCATTTGAAACAAAAAGAAGTTTTCAATGATATATCAAAAGATCCTTCTCAAAAAGATGAGGTCTCAAGTGAAACATTGACCATGGGGAATGAGGACGTGATACTAGAAGATCTTGAATATGTTAGGGATAACTATGAGTTGGAGATCAATGAGGGAGAGAACAATATTGAGTGTCTAATTGAGGTTTTGATTTTGGAGCCTGAGTTTTGTTGTTTTAAACAAGAGAACAGTAAGGAAATCCCTTCAATTTATGATCTTAATCCTCCTACTGATATTTTGACTCTTACTGATGAGCGTTAAGTAGATTTTATTGGCTGTTCAAATTATTTAGGAGGCATGGATAACAATTGTGAAAATGCTAAATTTGAACCTTCTATTAGTTTGGTTAAAACATGCACTCCAAAGTCATTTTTTATTGAAGAAATGCATGTTTCTTATCTCAATGAACTTCCATTGTTGTTAAAATATTTTTGTCACAAGAGGAATAAAGACAAGGTGGTTCTGGTTTTTGACACTTATGATTAGTAACTTGTGTTGAAGAGTTAGGCTGTGGACTAAAAACCAAGCACTTTTTGGGAGGCAACCCAAGTTCTAAACTCAAACTTTTCATTTTTAGGGTTTTTCGTGTGTTTTCGGTAGATTTATGTTCTATCAATTTGTTTTTTTGGAAAGAAAGGTACCCCATCTTGGAACTTGACTTTTGAAGTTAGGAGGAATGTCAATGTGGGAGGAGAAATTTATGAGTTACAAGGGAAATGTATTTCAAGGAAGTTCACTTGACTCTAAGCTTATAGATATATGGTTATGGAATGGATTTATAATGACTAATCAACTTTGAGTAGTAGTTTGGCTATTGTGATTATTTGGTTAATTTTCTCTGTGAAACTCACTTGTGACAATTATTTTAGTGCTCAAATTGATATGTTGTGATCTTGGATGGTTCATAGTGCTTGATTCAGTATGATTTGGTTGATAATTATTGGTATGGAGCTCATTCGGTAGTTCATAAGGTATTTGGGAATGTTTTATGTGTGTACAGAGTTGCTGTTATGTTTTGATTTTGACAACTAAAGTTGCTTCAGCAAGTTCACCACTTGCCTTGGCAAGTTAGCTATTTTATGCTCTCTGTCAGACTGGCCTCGACAAGTTGTCAAAACTTGTCGTAGCTAGTCTTCTTGAGTCCTTCTCTATCAGACTGGCCTCAGCAAGTGTCAAACTTGCCACGACCAGTAATATCTAAATTTTTTTCTTATATATATATTATTCATTTTTTTCAAAAATCAGAAATTGAAAAAAAAAATTATTCCCTTTCTGCCCTTCTTTCTTTCATGATATCCCCACTTTACCCAGCTGAACCTAGCCGTAATTGGCACCCCATTCATTCTCAAATTTCAAATTTCCCTTCCCCAATTATAATTTCCATCCTTCTAATCAAACCTTTCAATCTTCATCTTACTCATGCGATCCCCATTCCCATTTGGTTTCAGATTTGATACTTCCTTCTTCTTCGTTCTCCCTAGCCGAACACACCCCAACTCCACCTCCACCTCCACCCTACTCCACCATCTGGAGCATTCACTCCGTCACTACTCCCCCTCCCGCATTCATCGTCTGAAGCCTAGCTTATTTTTTGGCCCTCTCTGTTCTTTGCTTGTGGCTGGTTAGTTCCTCTTTTTCTACTGTCATCATCCATCTTTGTTATTCTCCTAGTGGTATGTTCATTTTACTCTTCCCCTGTCATTTTAGATTTCTGGGTAGAGTGAAGGCTAGCTGTGATTCTGGATTATTTATGTTTGGGAAGTTAGAGGAGTTTAGGGCTTGAGAACTGACCTAGTTAAGGAATACCAAACTTGAGGTTTACACTTGGTATGTGATTTGAGGTTTAGTGAATCCAAATTGTTGATGAATATTTGTTAAAACAATTGAAAAAAAGAGAGATGAGATGGTCCAAGAATTGCTGACTCATTTTGCCACATGTTCCATATTGTTCCTAGTGTAATAGATTGATCAATCATTTTCACATGCTCTTTACTAATGATGTTTTGAAATTTCTGGGTTGTTGAGTTTACATGGAAACACTTGAATTTTAGTTTTGAACTATGAGTATACTAGGGAGGTGTACTTTTTGCTTGTAAAATCTAGATTGGGCTAAATTTTAGAAGATTTTGACCAATTTGGAACTTTGTGGCTCATGCTTAAAAAAATTTGTTGGTGCCCTTGGACTATATTTGAGGAGTAAAGAGTCACAATTGTTGATAATGGCTACCTAAAATAGGTTCTGAAATTGCTTGTGCAAGTTGTTATATTTTCCATGTTGTGCTAAACAAGATTGATTAATTTAATACTGCCATAGCTCGAGGAGGAATGAAATTTGCCAAACTACGGCTAAAAGCTCTTTCTTAGTGGTGGTGTAGTTTTCTTGTGCATTATCGAGTGTCTTGTTGGCATAATAAATTAAATGGAAGACTTTATCCTTTTTCTGCCCAAGTACAGCTCTCATGGCATAGTTGCTAGAATCACACATGACTATAAAGGGTAAACTCTAATCCAGAGCCATGATGATAAGAGCGGTTACAAGTCTTCTTTTCAACTCTTCAAATGCTTTCAGGCATGCATCATCAAACTTGAACTCAGCATCCTTCTCAAGTAAAGCACATAGGGGCTGAGTGATTTTGGAAAAATCCTTTATAAACCGTCTATAGAATCCAGCATGGCCCTAAAAGCTTCTCACACCTTTAACATTGGTAGGTGGAAGAAGTTGTTCAATCACCTCTATCTTTGCTCGGTCAACTTCTAAACCATCCTTAGAGACACGATGGTCTAACACAATGCCTTCCTTTACCATAAAATGGCATTTCTCCCAATTGCGCACTTGATTAGTGTCTTCACACGGCTTCAAGACTTGAGCTAAGTTAGCTAAGCACTCTTCATATGAGTCACCAAATACACTGAAGTTGTCCATGAATACTTCCATGGTGTGCTCTATCATGTCAGCAAAAATAGCCATCATATGCTGTTGGAATGTAGTCTGTACATTACAAAGGCCAAAGGGCATGTGCTTGAAAGCAAAGGTACCATAGGGGCACATAAATGTAGTCTTCTCTTGGTCTTCTGGAGCAATTGCCATTTGGTTGTACCACAAATAACCATCAAGAAAGTAAAAGAATTCCCTTCCATCTAGTTAGTCCAACATTTGATCAATGAAAGGCAATGAGAAGTGATCCTTACGAGTAGCCGTATTGAGCTTGTGGTAGTCCATGCAAACCCTCCACCAGGTGATGGTGCGAGTGGGAATGAGTTCATTGTGGGTGTTAGCCACAACAGTCATACGGCCCTTTTTCGGGACGCATTGGACACGGCTTACCCAAGAACTATCAGAAATAGGGTATACAATGCTAGTATCGAGCCATTTAAGAAGCCCCTTCTTCACTACTTCCTTCATAATGGGGTTGAGTCTTCTTTGATGTTCAATGTAAGGCTTGTGATTCTCTTCCAAAAAGATCTTGTGCATGCAAATAGAGGGGCTAATGCCCTTGATATCAACAATTATCCACCTAATAGCCCTTTTGTGAGATTTTAATACTTCAATGAACAACTTCTCTTGTTGAATAGTGAGATCTGAAGTAATAATCACTAGAAGAGTGTTGTTAGAACCTAGATAAGCATATTGTAAATGAGATGGTAATGCCTTCAGCTCAAGTGAAGGTGGTTCCTTTGAAGAAGATTTCAACTTTAGTCTATCAGTTGAACCCAAATCAAGTAATTCAAATGGTATCCTTCTTTTAGAATAAGAAGTTGTTGCATCCATAATAGCCTTGCATTCCACTACATCTAAACCTTTGGAATCAACATCAAGAAGAGCGGCTTCAAGTGGGTCTTCAATAATAGAAGTCTTAAATTCCTCTTGTGTGACAAGACCAATCATATCAAGAAAGAAACAATCTTCATGCACATGAGGAGTCTTCATCAATTGATTCATATTAAAGGTAAATTGCTCATCGGCCACCCTTAAAGTCAACTCACCTTTTTCCACATCTATCAAAGTTCTAGCCGTAGCTAAAAATGGCCTTCCTAGTAGCAAAGGCATTTCTCTATTCGGATCAAAGTCAAGTACAATAAAATCAGCCAGAAACATGAACTTATAAACCTTGATTAATACATCTTCAATAATCCCTTTAGGATATGACAAGCTTCTATTGGCCAATTGCAAAGTAACCGTGGCAGGTCTAGCATCACCTAATCCCAACTTATTGAACACAGACAAAGGTATAAGGTTGATACTAGAACCAAGATCACATAAACCATTCCCTAAGAATTTACCTCCAACATGACAAGGTATAGAGAAGCTCCCGGGATCCTTCAACTTAGGTGGAAGTTGCTTGATAACATCAGTGAAGCTTTTGGTGACGACCACCGTCTCAAACTCATTAAACCTTCTTTTCTTTGAAAGGAAATTTTTCATGAACTTGGCATATTTAGGCATTTGCTCTATGTAACCCTTGTCCTAATCAAGGTCGAGATTAAGCATTTAAACATGTTTAATAATTGAATAAGAGATCGAGGGAAACAAGAACTTTTTACAAAAACCTGTACAAGTAGATCTCCATTCATTCATTTATAAAAGCACTAGACCTGTTCGGTTTGTCACATATACAATATCAGAGTACTAACAAAATTTCTGACATTCACCCGGGATAATCTCATTAATCTAAGAGTTAGTTAGGGAATCATTGCCTATCTCAATTTCCCATACTGAGGATTACACAATAACTACAAATCTATGGTCAATTCAATATGTACATATGTCTATAATGATAACCAAAAACCAAAAAGAATCTAGCTAAGACTACCATCGGCAGTCCTAGTCATCCTTTCTCACTTGCTTGGCTCTTGATCCACGTGCCCTATCTAAAAATTTTATTTGGAAAGATTGAGATTCAAGAGAATCCCAGTAGCAATAGTTTACGTATATGATGCATAATTAAACAAAACAAGTAAGCATATATCACAATATAGCATACCAATATTCAAGGTTGGGCTCACGCCACGTCCCCTCGCGCATTCAATGATAAATACAAACAAGTAATCCATTACACATGATAAAGGATAAAGTGTCACTACCTTGTTCTTTCTATTCTTGAGCAGGCATGGGCCTTCTATGTTCCGGGCAAATATCAAATCCTAAAGTCATAATTAAGGATGACACATTATCACTTGTTCCAATACTCAATAACTTCACAATACTTAAATTGGTTATCATTAATATCCCTTAAGTACCCATATATACATCTAACAAAAGCCCTAAAGGGTTGGGAAACTATCTCAAAGATTCTATTTTGGAAGCACAAGAACTGATTTTCCTACTTTTGCACTCGAGTGAAGAAGGACTCACTCGAGTGATGATGTACGGATCCTCGAGTGATGAAGACCTCACTCGAGTGATGGTATGGTTTGCACCCGAGCACAGAAGCACACTCGTGTAAGTGTTTGGCTGAGAGCAACGATAGAAGTAGGAAATATTCACTGCACTCGAGCACAAGAATGAACACTTGAGTGATGGCTTAATGCTCACCCGAGTTCCAAAATATGAAGCACAGAAATGGTTAACCTGAGAGCATAAGAAACTTTTAGAGAGAAGGAGCACTCGAGTGGGAACCCCTGCCACTCGAGTGATGGCTTAACACTCACAAGTGTTAAGGCACACTCTTAAAACTTGGACGTGAGTGACAACTTGAGACGAGAGTTCCTAATGTCAAATACACTCGCACTCGAGTGAGAGGATGCTCACTCGAGTGATAACTCACTTCACTCGCAAGTGAGGCAACACTCTTGCCAAAAGTACAGTTGAAAACTGAAGGAAAATGAGAAATCACACTACTGCACTCGAGTGATACCCATCCTCACTCAAGTGATGCTCATCAGAAACCAAAAAATGCAAAAAAACTAACAGCACTTCCCAACTTTTGCCCAAATGATTCCAATAATCCCAAATACCAAATCAAAGATACTCCCATACAAAAATACATAAGGAATCTAATGGAACAATCCAAATCACCAAATTCCTATTCCATTATCATACTTTAGTTTTGGGAACATTGAACCACTAAAGTCCCAAAATCACCAAACTTAACATTTCAACCCCAAACAAATTCTATCTATTCCAACACATTACAAGCTACCATTTTCATGACCATTTCATGCCATACTCCTTAAGACCCTGATTTCAAACATAAGGCCATAATTCCTAGAAATTCCAAGTTTAATCAAATGGCATAAAACATAGATAGGAAGATCTCTCTTACTCACCTTAACAACTTTCTCAAAGGAAATTCTTGGTTATCCAAATTCTAGATTTTGTTGATGCCATAAACTACCACCAATGGAGAATCTAAAACCATGAAAATAAAGCTCTCAACCCAAGGAATAAGATTAAAGAAAGAAGTTTTGTTATTTGAGGTCATTCCTCTTACCTTTTTCAAGCTTTTCTTCTTCCTTCTTGGGGTAACAATGGCTGATGAGAGATAGAGAGAAAATGAGAGAGAGATGAGCTTGAAGAAGAAGGAAAATGATGATACTCCCTTCCCCATACCAGCTCCAACCGAAAACAAGGAGAGAGTGAGAGAGAGAAATGATAAAAAAAATTAGGATATTAACTTTTCTCTTACTCTCGCACATCATCTTTACATGCCACTTGTCACTATTGCATTGGTTCCCATAAATAAGTAACTAATTAGTTACTTTAACCTCTCCATTAGCCATTTAATCACACATCTCATTTCTCTTTAGTTAGTAATTAATTTCTCTACTAATCACTAACTAATTATCCAATGGTTCCCATTCCTTCAATTTCTTTCTGATTTTGGCCTATTAATTAAAATTGCCACTAAACACAAAATAATTCAACTTTAGTTCATAAATACATACTCAATAATTCTTATTAGCCCTTAATCAAAATTTAGGGTGTTACAATTCTCCCCCCATTTAATAAATTTTGCCCTCGAAATTGATTACACATCATTGAGCATAAATGGAGGGAATCGTTTCTTTATGTCCGCTTCCGCCTCCCAAGTTGCTTCTCTTGGAGACATTCCCTTCCAGACCACCTTCACAAAAGGTGTTACAATTCTCGATCAATGATATGTTCTGGCTCTACCACATAAGTGATGTTATCTTGTAACTCAACCTCTTCATATCCAATAATATGCTCCGAGTCTGGTTGGTACTTCTTGAGCTGCGAGACATGGAACACATCATGCAATCTGCTCAAATTCGGGGGTAGGGCTATCTAATTCGTTACAGGTCCGATTCGTGCCAAAATTTCAAATTGACCAATATACCTCAGGCTCAGCTTCCTCTGCTTGATTACTCTCCCAATACCTGTGACCGGAGATACTTTGAGGAACACATGATCCCCTACTTCAAACTCTAGAGGCCTTCTCCTTTTATTATCAGAGCTCTTCTGTCAACTTTGTGCTGTAAGGAGACTCTTTCTAATAATTCTGATATTTTTTGAAGTTTGATCAATAAGGTCTCGGCCATGATAACTCTCTATATTTTGTAAATTTAAAGGATATTTTGAAGATAATTGGAGAGTTATCTATTCAATTTTGAGGGATTTCTATAATATTATATTATTAAAATATCAAATCACATTTGAGACATCATTTAGGTAATTTCTTTATAAATATTATAGTTTTATCTTTAGATAAAAAAATAAAAAAATAAAAGCTTTATGTTAGTTTCATTTATTTTACCTTTTATTTTATTGTTGTTTCCTCTTTGTTTAAATGGCAGGTGACGTGGTTTTTGGTTGGAAATTGGTGGGTCAATTGGACTAAAAAGAAAAATAGGAAGAGGGCCACCATGGACTAAGGGATCAAGTATGTCTTTTGGACCTAAGGGATTAAAAGCGATGACACCGCTTGGAGTTGATTGTGAAAAAAAAGGCAATAGAAGTGACACCATTTTTGGAACGAATTGAAGAGAAGGGTAGAACTAAAGAAAAGAATAGGAGAGCTACAGGGGAGGCAGCCACTCAGAAAAAAGAGAAATAAAGGGAGGGGAGCTGACACTCAGAGTGGAGGGAAAGGATGAGATTGTAGGGAGGGTGGTGGAGGTGACGCTCACTATCATTTTTCTTCATCGCTCTCAACATCGAGAATCAGAGGGAACTCCAGTTCTAACATCGCCAGATGAGATTGAGCAAAAGAGAGGAGAGTCTTTACAGTGATTCTTTCTCTACTTCAGATTTCACTGAATCATTTCTGGTTGCAGCTGCACAAAGAGAAAGAGAATCGGTGAGCAAGAGTTTCAAAGCTGGGAGGCGACTTGGTAAACTTGAGAGCAGCCAAGGGTTTTAGAATAGAGAAAGAACAGAGAGCTAAATCAGAGAAGAGGCATTTTCACTGTTCAAAAAATATCATCAGTGTTGAAGAAGAGGAAGCTTTTGTGTGTCAATTTCATTGCTATGTATTATTCTGATCTGTGTATTCTGTTGCGCTTTCATTATGGCTTTGAACTCTGAATTTGATGCATCTGCGATGACTGTGTTTAAAGCCATGTATGGCTAGGCTCTTTTTCAACCTAGAGTAGATATGAACTAATTTGAGGATTTGAGCATGTAAGAACTAATTAATCATGGTTTGTGTTAATTTTGTTTACTTAACCTGTTTTATTTTGCCTATTTAGTGCTTGATCACCACTAAGTATGGAATTGGGAAATTTAGATGAACCTTGGAAGAGGGATCTTAATTAGACCATAGGATTAAGTAATGTGGGATTAGAATTTATTCTAATTTGCTAATAGGATAGGAATATACCTATTGGACCCATATAATCATATTAGAGTGAAATTGGACAATTATTGCCTCTTAAGTGAATTAGTTAGGAATAACAATTTTAACTTGAGGGATAAGTATAAGTGATTCGAAGATACTTATATTCATTTAAACTCTAGATTAATAATTTAAATTAAGTACTTTTAATTGGGTAAATACATGCTCTAAAACTTAAAGAAGAGATTAGCCACTATAGGTTGTTTTTATCAATTGAAATGTTTAAATCATTATATTTGTTTCTTTTGCATTTGTTTAAATTGCCTTTCAATCTCTTTCTTTGATTTTCTCAACTTAAATAAAAATGGGGATTTTAATGCCTAATTATCTATTACCTTGAATCTCTATGGGATGACCTTGATTTGCTATTATACTATTTCAACGGCCTGTACACTTGCGGTTCTTATTTAAAATTTAGTAGCATCAAGTTTTTGGCGCCGTTGTCGGGGATTCAAGGCAATTGGTGATTAGAATTAGAAATCATTTAGTAGTTTAGCTTGAGCAATTTTATTTTATTTTTGTTCGTTCTTTGTGTTAGTGTGATACTGTTGAGATTTGTTTTGCCTTTTAGGACTTTAGTACATGCCCTGCAGATACAAAGCACCTAAGACACCACAGAAAACAAGGAGCGTCCAAGAACTTTTGGAAGCTACAAAATCTCATACTCAACCAAAGAAAGGTATACACACTGAGACTATAGTAATGGCTGAGGATGAAAATGATCGTTTGGGTGTCAATGATTTCTTTTGAAGACAATCTCATGGGTATCAATCAAGAATCAGAGTGCCTGAATTTCAAGCTAACAACTTTAAGATAAAGCAACTATATTGAAGATGCTTGAACTACATGGTCAGTATGCCGGAAATGATTTAGAAGATCCAAATCGGCACTTGATTCAATTTCTTGATGTTTGTGACTCATTCAAGCAAAATGGAGTTCCTAATTATGTGATTCGCCTTGGGCTTTTTCCTTATTCTTTACAAAGAAAAGCTAAAGAGTGGCTCAACAATTTAGAAGAGGGCAGTATTACTTCTTGGGCTGAATTAGAGGAAAAGTTCAGGTCCAGATTCTTTCCTCACAACAAGATGGTAGATGCTAGAGCTACTCTTACTAATTTTTGCCAACAATTTGGAGAACATTTATATGAAGCTTAGGAGAGCTTCAAATTACTTATTAGGCAGAGCCCTAGTCATAATTTTGAGAAATGGATCTTACTTCAAATCTTCTATACCCAGTTGACTCCTGAATCTATATCAGAATTGAATGCTGTGATTAATGGAGGAATTACAAAGCAACTAATGAATTATGTTTCGGGATGCTTAGATGACTTATCAGCTGACTTTATTCTGAGCAACAATGACAAAAGATTAGTGAAGTCAGTGTAGAGAGTTAATGAGGGATTTTTATCACAATTGGTGGGAATGTTAAGTACTCTCAACAAGAGGTTTGATAACCAAGAAGCTCAAGTACACCGATCTAATGGTGGACACATGGGAGTTAATGCTATTTATGCTCCTTGTGATTATTATGGAGATGGACATGCTACTAGACAATGCCTCATATCCTATTAGATAGAGTTGGTCAACTATGTAGGAAATTATCATGGCAATAACCAAGGAAATCAATATTCAAACACCTACAATTCCAGTTTGTGTAAAAATCCTAATCTTTCTTGGAAACATGGTGCAACTCTTAATGAAGTATCCAACTCTAGCATAAAGCCAGTGGCACCTCCTAGTTTTTATCACTTGAAAAAGGAAGTTAAGCCTATTCAAGAGCCCAAACCTGATCTTGAGGCAATGATGTCTCAACTTATTAGTTTTCAACTAAAGAGTTCTCAAGATCAAGTTGCTACTAATGCAACATTTGGTTCATCCATCAAGAATCTTGAGGTTCAAGTGGGACAACTTGCAACTACTGTGAATGCATTACAACAAAGAGAATTGCCAAGTAATACTGTGGCTAATCCTCGTAGAGATGTAAAAGCAGAGTGTAAAGCCATTACCCTTAGAAGCAGTAAAGAATTATCTGAGATACAATAGTTAACAGAGAAGCTTTCAAGTTCTAATAGTGATAACACTCTTGAACTTATTGTAGATAATGATAAAGAGTCTTCACAAAATGCTAAGGGAGTACATGAGGACAATGATGACAAAAAGAAGGATGTGAAAAAAGAATGCAATTCTTCCTAAAAAAAACTAAGTGGGCACTGCCTCTACCATTTCCCCAAAGATTCTAAAAGAAGGCTTTTGATGAGCAATGCAAGAAATTCTTGGATATTGTCAAGCAATTACACATTAACATCCCTTTGATAGAAGCTTTGAAGCAAATGCCTAAGTATGCTAAGTTCCTGAAAGAGACGTTGAGTAAGAAGAAGCACTTTACTGAGTTTGCAACTATAGCACTGACCAAGTAGATCACTATGTCATTAAGCCTAATGTGCCTCTAAAGTGTAAAGATCCTGGCTCTTTCACTATTCCATGTGTTATTGGTGACAAATTTAAAGGACGTGTATTATGTGATTTAGGATCTGCTGTGAATCTTATGCCTTTATCTCTTTTCAAGAAGCTCCAGTTAGGGGTGGCTAATCCTACAACTGTCACACTCAAACTAGTTGATCAAAGTTTCTCTTATCCATATGGCATCATTGAGGATGCACTGGTGAAAGTTGGCTCTTTCATCTATCCTGCTGACTTCATTGTTCTTGATATTTAGGAGGATAAAGAGATTCCACTAATTGTTGGGAGACCATTTCTAGTTACTGCAAGAGCATTGGTGGATGTTGAAGAAGGAGAGATAGTTCTGCGAGTTGGTGAAGAGCAAATCAAGTTTAAGAAGGATAAAGCAATAGAGTTTCAAAATGAATCAAAACAATGTACAATAGTTGTGGTTATAGATAACCTCCATCAAGATGAATTGGATTTAGTTGCTATTAAAGAGACTCTTGGGACTATTTCTATTGAGAAAAATGGTATGGCAAATGCTTATAAACATAGTGGGCAAGTTTTGAATACTTCTGCATCATTTCCTGTGATATATTGGCACTGCTTGTTTCAACCTCCTTGAGTATCGACATAGTCTGGCTGAGGACTATAAACCAAGTGCTTTTAGGGAGGCAACCCAAGGTTTGGTAGTTGAAATTTTTTTTATTTAGTTGAGTTGTTTTAAAGTTTGTTGATTTTGTAGGACTTTTGTAACCCCTGATGATGTATTCCACTTTGGTAGCCACAATCAAGAGCATTCAAGAGCACAAGACAAGAATTGAGAGGGAAGTTTCCTTCAACTTTTCCTTGTTTTGTTTGAAATAATTGTTGATAACATGTTTTAAGATATGTGTGCTGGTTATAGTCTAGCTTTGCAAGTGCTTGATATTTTTTAGTGACTATTGATTCAAGTGGTGAAAATTTGAGATCTTAGAGGTTTTTGCTATCCCTACACTTGGATATGGTCATGTCTTTACTCCCATTACTTGATGTTACTTGTTTACATTAAGGACAATGTGACATTTAAGTATGGGGGTGGATGGTACCATTGATTTTGTATGACTTGTCCTCAATTTTTGGGAAATATTGAAAAATTTCTTTGGTTTTGCACAAATTTTGAACAAAAATTTTGTTTTTCATGGAAGCTTGGATTTTATTTGTGAACATTGGCAAATTTGGGATGATTTGAGTTTGAAAAGGATTGAGTTTTATTAGAATTCGGTTCTATTTTCTTGGAATGTTAGTGGATTGGCAAAGAATTTGGTTTGGATGATTGACTTTAGGATGTCAAATACCAGTGAGAAACTTGAGCCTAAATATTCATTTCTTTAAAAAGGGAGTACACTTATTGCAATTTTATCTCTAGAACTTGTCTTGAATCTCTTTTGAAGATTTAAATCCCTTTGCATGCATAAAGATGATTTAGGCATTCATTTCATAGCTAGTTTGGCCAAATGTCTATCCTTGTCATATGAAAATCCTTTGCTTTACCCATTTGAGCCTTAATTCATTTTTAAAAGAAAATTGCATAGAGTAAATAGCCCTTTGTTTAAGAAATGCAATTTTTACATCTTTTCCTTTCCATTCATTTGTTACTTTAGTAAGTGCTAAGTAAAACAATTTTAGGAAAGAGTGAAGGGATTAGAAAGTCAATGTTATGAGAGTTGTGTAGATAGAAAAAAATGAAATAGAAAGAAAAGAAAAATAGAAACAAATGTGAAAAAAAAGAGAAATATGAAAAAAAATAAAGAAAAAAAAATAATAGAAAAAATTAGAATGAAGAAAAAAGAAAAAAGAAAGAAAGAAAGAAAAAGATTGTTAGAGTCAAATGAATAAAGGTTGTTTATATTATAAGTGAGTTTGTTTTCTTTAAGTGGGTATTCCTTCATTCTTCATGACCTTCATGAAGTTGCTTAGCACTAACTAAAGTATTCACCTCCATATCATTTGACTACTTTCATTTCATTATCCTACCCTATTCATTACAACCTTGAAAAAGTCCTTTTGATTTGTGTGAGCAATGGGATAATGTAGTAGAGATGGAGATAATAAATAAGCTTATGGTAGATAGGTTGCAAAAAGTGGATAAGAGTGAAACACAAGCCCTTTAATTATCTTAAGAGAAGAGTGTAAATACTTCACTTGTGAGGAACATTCTATTGTTATTTGTCTTTGCTAAATTACTTACATTTTTAGAAGGTGGAAAAGAGTTTCAAAAAAGCTTCATTCTTGAAAATTTGAATTAAATCTAGTTTTGTAGTATTTGATTTGAGAATCTTGCTTCCATGATTTCTTTGATTGTTTGATATTTTGAAATCTTGAGGACAAGATTTAATGCAAGTGTGGGGGTGTGTAACTCTCTATATTTTATACATTTAAAGGATATTTTGAAGATAATTGGAGAGTTATCTATTCAATTTTGAGAGATTTCTATAATATTATATTATTAAAAGATCAAATCAAATTTGAGACATCATTTTGGTGGATTTCTTTATAAATATTATAGTTTTATCTTTAGATAAAAGAATTTAAAAAAATAATAAATGCTTTATGTTAGTTTCATTTATTTTACCTTTTATTTTATTGTTGTTTCCTCTTTGTTTAAATGGCAGGTGATGTGGTTTTGGGCTAGAAATTGGTGGGTCAATTAGACCAAAAAGAAAATAGGAAGAGGGCCACCATAGACTAAGGGATCAAATATGCCTTTTGGACCTAAGGGATTAGAAGGGAAGGGAAGACCTAAAGAAAAGAATAGGAGAGCTACGAGGGAGGCAACCGCATAGAAAAAAGAGAAAGAAAAGGAGGGGGAGCCGACACTCAGAATCGAGGAGAGAGGACGAGATTAGAGGGAGAGTGGCGGAGGTGAGGCTCACTGTCATTCATCTTCATCGATCTCAACACCAAGAATCAGAGGGAACTCCGGTGCTATCATCGCTAGAAGGGACTGAGCGAAAGAGAGGAGTGTCTTCACAGTGGTTCTTTCTCTACGTTAGATTTCACTGAATCATTTCTAGTTGCAGCTGCACAAAGAGAGAGAGAGAGAGAGGATCGGTGAGCAAGAGTTTTAAAGCTGGGAGGCGACTTGGAAAACTTGAGAGCAACCAAGGGTTTTAGAATAGAGAAAGAACAGAGAGCTGAATCAGAGAAGAGGCATTTTCACTGTTCAAAAAATATCATCAGTGTTGAAGAAGAGGAAGCTTTTGTGTGTCAATTTCGTTGCTATATATTATTCTAATCTGTGTATTCTGTTGCGCTTTCATTATGGCTCTGAACTCTGAATTTGATGCATCTGCGATGACTGTGTTTAAAGACATGTATGGCTAAGCTCTTTTTCAACCTAGAGTAGATATGAACTAATTTGAGGATTTGAGCATGTAAAAACTAATTAATCATGGTTTGTGTTAATTTTGTTTACTTAACCTGTTTTATTTTGCCTATTTAGTGCTTGATCACCACTAAGTATGGAATTGGAAAATTTAGATGAACCTTGGAAGAGGGATCTTAATTAGACCATAGGATTAAGTAATATGGGATTAGAATTTATTCTAATTTTCCAATAAGATAGGAATATACCTATTGAACCCATATTAGAGTGAAATTGGACAATTATTGCCTCTTAAGTGAATTAGTTAGGAATAACAATTTTAACTTGAGAGAGGAGTATAAGTGATTGGAAGATACTTATATTCATTTAAACTCTAGATTAACAATTTAACATTAATTACTTTTAATTGGGTAAATACATGCTTTAAAACTTAAAGAAGGGATTAGCCACTCTAAGTTGTTTTTATCAATTGAAATGTTTAAATCATTATATTTGTTTCTTTTGCATTTGTTTAAATTGTCTTTCAATCTCTTTCTTTAATTTGTTCAATTTAAATGAAAATGGGGATTTTAATGCCTAATTATCTATTACCTTGAATCTATGTGAGATGACCTTGATTTGCTATTATACTATTTCAACGTCCCGTACACTTGCAGTGCTTATTTAAAATTTAGTAGCATCAGCTATATAACTTCCTCTCAGATAATTCTATCCAGCACAACGGTGACTGACACTTCCTTCCGTTTAATGCCTCATATGGAGTCATTTGAATGCTCGTGTGATAACTATTGTTGTAAGCCAACTCAGCTAGTGGAAGGTAATAATCCCATTTAATCCCATTTTCCTTTAAAGTCTAGGACACACGCTCTCAGCATATCTTCTAGCGTTTGGATGGTCATTTCTGACTGTCCGTCTGTCTGAGGATGGTAATCCGTACCAAAACCTCAAGTGTGTACCCATAGCTTCACGCAAAGCCCTCCAGAATCTTGAAGTAAATCGAGGATCTCTATCAGCCCCACCACTAGATCCATGGTCACACTTTCCCACTTCCATTCTGGAATTTTTGGACTCTGAAGCAATCCTGGCAGTCTCTGGTGTTCAATCTTCACCTTTTGACAGGTAAGACACCATGCTACGTACTTAGTCATATCACTCTTCAACCCTGGCCACCAGTACATATATTTCAAGTTGTGATACATCTTAGTCATACCCAGGTGAAGAGTATACTAACTCTTATGAGCCTCATCAAGAATTCTCTATCTCAAGTCAGCCTTCAATGGAACATAGATTCTCTTCTAATAATAAACCAGTCCATTAGGTGACAAATCATAATCCTGAGTTCCTCCTTGCTCAATCATAGCTCGGATGGATTGGGCTTTCTCATAATGCATCTGAGCCTCTTTAATTTTTGTCCTCAGGTCATTCTCCCCTTGGACAACGCCATAACTGGCTCACGGATACTGTTCGAAAGATTTGTTAGATTCAAAGTTTTGATGATAACAAACCTAAGTCTAGTTTAATTTGTCTCTGCATTCTTATTCACAAGATTTTTGCTAAGAGACTATTCGAATAGTATACTTACTATTCGAATACTGACACTCAGTTTCTATTAGCCATAATTCTAATAACTCTCAGACTATTCGAGTAGACAAATAATTATCATGATAACGCATAAGCTATTCGAATAGAGATACACTGATACATAGTTATATTATTCGAATAGTCTTTGACTATTCGATTAGTATAAACTAATATAACAGTTGGAAGTTTTTTTAAAAAAACTAAAAGTATTCGAATAGCTTGTACATTATCCAAATAGTACTTATATTTTCCAAAATGAATTTCAAATGCATTATCCGGATAATAGTATGACTATTCGAATAAGGATGGTCACTATTCGAATAGCATAACCTCTATCGGAATAATCTTTGTATGCTCAAAAAGATTTCAAATTGTACTATTCGAATAGTGAAGCCACTATTCGAATAGTGTAGTTAATATTTGAATAATCTTTCAAAACCAACATCGAGACTTTTAGATTGATATGAGAAATTATTTGAATAGCAAGGAGACTATTCACATAATATTGAAAGCTGGAAGGAAAGTATTCCCTATTCAAAGTTGAAGCATGTATTCGAATAGCAAACAGAGTATCAGGATAACCATATTGAAATTAAAGAGATCACTATTCGAATAAGTGTCTCAATTATTCGAATAGTCTCAATTTAAAATTGTAAATATTATCCGAATAGTGAATAAGGTATTCGAATAGTTCATTATATAAAAAGACTCAAATTATTCTGATAATCATGAAAGTATTTGAATACTTACTCTTCATGAAAAACAGAGCATCAAATCTAAGTCTATGATTTTACAGAATCATTGAGTATTTCCATTAATCTAGTTCATTATTATTATTTCTTCATAATTAACATGCACAAGCAAGTTACAGGAGATTTACACTTTAGATATTTGATTTCCAAGAAAAGTAGATACTGTGTCAGAAGCATTAAATGCTAAATCGAGCTTCTACCAATACATTCACTTCATCACAACGGCTATATCCAAATAACATAAAGAATGTTCTGAGTAGTGCTCAGTGAGTAACAGAAAAACATAATGTCTCCAACGGTCACTAAAATCTCTCCAACTACAAATAACAAAGGCATTCAAAGCAGGAGTTAAGATGCTGAACTACCAAACTGACGAATATTTATTTATGAGCTCTTACTGCCTTTTCGTATTAATAAGCTTAAGTGATTATATTACCTACTCTATGAGAGAGAACATTTATTGATTAAATACACTTGTTTAAGAGATATCTTAAGGTTGTAGGACCTTAAGGTGGGCATCTATTTACATTGTGTAAGGAGGAGCGTGTATTCAAAGTGAGGAATAGATCAATGTGTACCGAGGTGCCAAGAACCCACTGAATCTTGGAAAGTATAGTGAAGGCTCAGATTCTATCTGAGGACTGGATGTAGGTCATTGTGGATTAGACTGAACCAGTATAACTCTCAGCGTACACCTCGGTAAAACCTTCCTAACTCTTCAAATTTCTTCTTATTAGTTTCCAGTTTTAATTCTTTGTTAAAATTTTTATTATCACGCAATTCATCCCCCTCTTAGGTGAAACTCCTGCACTAACAAGATTGAAATCCCAAAAATCCTCTATCAATTTCCTTTCCTGGATCATCATTATTGCCACAGCACTGTTTTCTGACTAAGAGCATCTGTGACAACATTAGCCTTACCCGAATGATATTTAATTTCCAAGTTATAATCTTTCAGCAACTCTATCCACCGAAATTGTCTCATATTCAGTTCTTTCTGATCATACATGTAATATCCCAATTTTTGATTAAGGGATAATCATGATTATTAATGATAATTATGAATTTATTGGAATTATTATGTGTTTTATGACTATATTAATTAATGTCATAATTAGTGGAAATTGGAAATATTAGTGTATATGTGTGGTATTTAAGATCAAGGGTGGTGATTCCTTGACCGTGGGTCGGAATCCAGTGCATTTAGCTTGTGTGAGCTTATTGAGGGAATGAAGGAGATGCTGACATGTGGTATTGTGGTGGCCATTGGATGAGATCATATGAGGACAAGGGAACACTTTTTCTCTTTTCTCTCTCTCACTCCATCTCTCCATTTCTTTCTCTCTCTCGTGCTCTCTCTCTCTTTTCTCTCTCTCGTCAGTTTTGTGCCAAAGGAAGGAAGGAAAAGCTTGATCTTTGGGTAAGTAAATGATCTCCATTGCTCAAACACCATTCTTAAATGTTGATCCTTGAATCATGGACTTCATTTTGGTGTGTATAGTGTGGCCATTTGGTGCTGATTTGTGCTACACGAAAATCTGGAAAGTGGTGAATCAAAGAGTGTCTTTGGAAAAGTGAAAGAGGTAAGGGAACCCAATCTATCTATCTATGTTTCATACCATTTGAAGTAGTTTATAAATTTTGGGAATTTTGGGCCTAATCATGAAAATGAGTGCCACTGTTCATTTGGTATGTTTATGGCATGAGAATGACATTTTGGAATGAGTTTATGTTAGATAGATTGATTTGAGATTGAAATATGATGTTAGGATGAAATGGGAATTTTGATGAAATTGTTGCCCAAAACCCAAAGCATGATAATGGAGTAGGATTTTGATGATTCTGAGTATTCCATTGAGCTTTTTGGGTGTTTTTGTGTGGGAATGGCTTTGGGTTAAGTTTTGTATCCATAGGAATCAATTGGGCAAGGGTTAAGGAGAGTGCCTCTGTTCTGCATTTTCTGCTATCTGAGGGATTCACTCGAGCAGGGAGGGGTCTGCTCGAGTGAAGGATGAACATCACCCAAGCAGAGATGGGTCTGCTCGAGTGAGGGATGAATATCACCCTAGCAGAGATGGGTCTGCTCGAGTGCGGTAGTGCAATTCTCGTTTCTTGCTTTCTGTGTTCTTATCGCACTCTCTGGGTCATAGCAAGCATAGCCTCACTCGCGAGTGAGGGATGAACATCACTCGAGTGAGGATTTTGTGCTCGAGTGATGAGTGTAATTGTCACCAAAGGGCTTGCTTCTCGAGTTGTCAATCGCGAGTAGGTGCACGGGTGTGCCTTCTCACTCGCGGGTATGGGCACCGCGCTCGAGTGAGCCGTGTGTGCTCGAGTGAGCTTGTGCTTCTAGTGTGGGATGGTGCTCTCGGGCGTGTGCTTTCTGTCTCACTTCCTTGTGCTTGAAGTGATTTCCTTACGTGTGCTCGAGTGAGGGCATTTGTGCTCGAGTGAGCCTGCTTCTGAAAACTCCCTTGTGCTCTCGGGTGTTCACTCGCTGCCTCTCACTCTCTTGTGCCCGAGTGATGTCCATACCATCACTCAAGTGAAGCCGTTTTCACTCGAGTGTCCGTACATCTGTGCTCGATCATGGTCATCTGTGCTCGAGTGAAACAGTGTAAAATCTCAGTTTTGTGCTTCCAAAAGGGGATCTTTGGGATAGTTCTTCCTTCCCTTTAGGAGTGTTGTTAGGGGTATTTAATGACTCTAAAAGAGCAATAATGATAACCAATTAAGCATAATAAAGTGAATTAAGTCTTGGAATAGAGAATAACTCTTCGTCCCTAATTGTGAAAATAGGATTTGATATTTGCCTTCCTCGGGAGAGACCGGCGCTAGGACACGCCTGGAAGAACTCTGGTAGTGACTCTTCTCTCATATCTTTTATGATGTTTTGGCATGCATATCTTATCATTGAACTTGTGAAATGTGTGCCATGGTCCATTACGGCGCGAGCAGGTCAGCGTGAGCCGTATAGGGAGTGACAGTGGTCATCTCTAGTTCGGCCGTTGGACTGCCGTCGTAATCGACATGGATCTTTGTGAATCCGACCCGTGGGGGCGGCGTATGTGAAAACCAGCCGTGGGCTGTGTGTGTGTATCTTGCCTATGTGGCTTGCGAATATGATATGCTTTATATGGATCCCAGCTGTGGTGAATTATACTGTGTTGACTGTTGTGATGCAATACAGCGTGAGCAATCGTCAGGGATGACATGTGTCATACTAACCATTGCCGCTGTAACTGCCGTTGTAGTTGCTTGTGTGGATGATGATTTGATTACATGCATTATTGTTGTACATTATATGATTGACTTGTTACTACGGGGATTCTTTAGAATCTCACTCTCCCAAAATTAAACCTTTTAGACAGGGCCGAAGGATCGAGAGGCAAGCGGGCGACGAAGAGTAGTTAGAGCTCCTGTTTAGGAGTGTATTTTGGAATTAATGGTTATCATTGTAGATTTTGGAATTGTATATATAGATTTTGTGTAATCCCCAAGTTAAGGGTATTGAATTGTGGCTTTGTGCCTTTGTAAATCCCTTATCTAATGAATGGAACCCGAGTGAGTCGGGAATTTATGTGCACTCTGATATTTGTAAATGGAATCCACCTGTTCGGGCCAGTATTATTTTGTATTGAGAACTTGAGACCATTGTGAATAAGTTTTGAAAAATGTTTTTGCAAATCCGATTTTTGGGCAAAAGAGTATCTTATTAAGTCCCAATTTCATTATGGTCTCTAATTACAACTTAATTATGAGTTTAAGAACTTAATCACGGCCTAAGGTGGGAAGGGGGTTACAATACAAGTATTGGAGACTCTTGTGGTCACAGTACAATTCCACTGTCACATCATACAGGTAATGACACCAAATTTTCAATACAAATACTATTGCCGCAAACTCCAGATCATGAGTGGGGTAATTCATTTTATGTGGTTTGAACTCTCGAGAGGAATAAGCCACCATAAGTCTCTGCTGCATTAGGACACACCCCAACCCCTACTTACTCGCATCACTGTATACGACATAAGCCTCACTGGGATCAGGTATAATCAATACTAATACCGTAGTCAATCTCTCCTTTAGCTCCGTGAAACTTTGTTCACATCAGTCATCCCATAAAAACGGTTGATCCTTTCTAGTGAGCTTGGCTATCGGTAATGCAATACATGAGAAGTTCTGTATGAACCTCCAATAATAACCAGCAAGACTCAGAAAATTGTGGATCTTAGAAACAATTTCTGGCCTCTTCCAGCCAAGTACTGCTTCCACCTTACTGGGATCCATCAAGACCCCTTCTCGTGAGATAACATGGCCAAGAAATTTCACTTCCATAAGCCAAAACTCATATTTTCTCAGCTTGGCATAGATTTTCTTTTCTCTCAAGATTCTTAATACGATTCTCAAATGCTGTTCATACTCTTCATTACTCTTAGAGTAAATCAATATGTTATCGATAATACTACCACAAATTGGTCAAGATACCGTCAGAAGATGTGATTCATATAATCCATGAATACCTTCGGGGCATTAGTCAAACTAAAGGGCATCACAAGGAATTCATAGTGCCTATATGTCGTTCTAAAAGCAGTCTTCGGAATATCCGCTGCCTTCACACTCAATTAATGATACCCAACCTTAGATCAATCTTGGAGAATACACACGAACTAGACAATTGATCTAACAGGTCATCTATTATCAGGAGAGGGTATTTGTTCTTAATAGTTACCTTGTTAAGCTCCCTGTAATCGATACACAACAGTAAACTCCCATCCTTCTTTTTCACAAAAAACACCGGAGCTCCCCATAGTGACACACTGGGTTGGATGAACCCTTTCTCGAGCAAATCTTCAATTTGTTTCTTTAACTTTGCCATTTCATTAGGGGCCATTCTATATGAGGCTTTAGATATGGACCCAGCTCTATGTACTATTTCAATTGGAAATTCCACTTCCCTTTCCGGAGACAATCCACTGAGATCATTCAGAAACACCTCAGGGAATTCTCTCACAACGGGTATATTCTCTAGAACTTCATCTAACTCTCCCTGAACAGAAAAGAATACTATATACCCTTGTCATCCCTTTTTCAAACATTCCTCAGCCTTAGCCATCGAGAGGAAATTCAAACTACTATTTACATTATCATCTCTCTGTGGAGTAGGATAAACTATTTTTCTAGTCCCACAATCCAATATGACATTGTTCGCTGTCAACCAATTAATACCTAGAATAACCTCTAGTTAATGGAGTGGCAAACAAATTAGATCAATGGTAGACTCAAACCCTTCCACCGTTATAACACTATTTAGACAAGCTTCCGCAGCTACAGTCTTAGCACCCATAAGTGTTGACACAACCAGGTCAAATGGCAGTTTGTGAACATGTAATTCTAGGCGTTTTACACAGTCATAAGCTATGAATGAATGACTAGCACCCGAATCAAAAAGAGTTGCAATGAACTACCATTTAAAAGAATGTTACCATGAATCAAGTCGGGAGATTTCCTTGCTTCGTCATGAGTCATAGCGAACACTCTCCCTTAACTCTTGGGCCTTGACTCTATCGGTCACCCCTTGCAATCCTTGGCAAGATGTCCTGGCTTCTTGCAAGTGAAGCATATTACTTAGCCCTCACAATTCTTACCAGAATGTGCTTTGCTACACTTAGGGCATACCCTTTATCCTGAGAGTCTTTGGTTCTCACGATCCCTAGCTTGGTATGGTTTCTTACCACCGATCTTGGATGAGAATTCTTAGCTCTTGCACTTCTGGGAGGAGCTTGCCTTACCAGGTTTGCCACGACCACCACCCTTACTCAGGTTGATATCTCTCAGGTTGTTCTTAGTGATGCGGCACTCCTTATCCACTTTGTTGAACTTATCAAACTGTCAGGTGGCCAACCTCTTCTTCAACTCCTGGCTCAAGCCTCTGATTAGCATGTCAGAACTCTATTCTGTTAGATATCACATGTTTTGATAATAACAAAGGATGGTATGAAAAAGATTTGATAAACAAATAAGTTTGAAGAAAGTAATAACAGGGAAAATTATTACTTGAAGTAAGCATTGGAGTAATGAAGAAAGGCCAAGAGAAAAAGCTGAGAAACTTCATCACTGGCAAGTTTTCTAAAGGGTTACTCGAGTAAGTACTCGAGTAATGAGACAGAAACTTGAAGTAACCAGGTCAACCTTGAAGTAACCTGCCAACGTTACTCGAGTAAGCACTCGAGTAATAAGGTAAATGATTTCTAGTTGCTCTCGGCCTGCCAACGTTACTCGAGTAACCAAGTAAATCACTTGGAGTTGCTCTCGGCTTGCCAATGTTACTCGAGTAACCATGTAAAAGCTTCCAGTTACTCTCGGCCTGCCAATGTTACTTGAGTTTGTACTCGAGTTACTCCGCTTCAAGAAATATGTTGCTCTGCATTTTCAACCCTGCCAATATTACTCGAGGTGCTACTCGAGTAACTCACTGTGGTAAGCAAAATCTAAAGGTAATACTCGAATAACATGATATGCTTTTATCACGCTTCACTCGAGGCCCTACTCAAGTATGCAGGTATTTAATCACTTATTTAAACTGGATTACTCGAGTAAGCAATCGAGTAACATGCAGAGTTATTTACACAGAACTTCAAGTCGCTACCCGAGTAAGCAATGCAGAAAATTTATGTTTACTCGAGTAAGTACTCGAGTAACAAGGTAAGAAAACTTGAAGTGCTCTCGGCCTTGAAATCCTGCCAACATTACTGGAGTGAAGCATCGAGTAACCTAAAGTTTATTTGAAAGTTTACTCGAGTTGATACTCGAGTAACTTATGAAGTAAAGTATACCATATCCGAGTAAACAAAGGTTTGTAAATTTGGTTACTCCATGCACTACCCGAGTAATCTAATGTTCATTTGTTAACTTGCAGTTTGTCAATACTTTCACAATGATACTCGAGTAAGTACTCGAGTAAACTTAATGAATACTCGAGTAGCTACTCGAATATGCAAGTTCAGAAATTCAGAAATCATTCCAACGTTTATTGATTTGTTTCCTATGTAATTAACCTTTCATTGTATTAGTATTCTTAGCATATCCACAGATAAATAATGAAGAACTCTTACCAAATAAGGAAATTTAAATGCAATGTTCAAATGCCACCTACTACCACCTACCGCAAATGGATATTTTTTAAATACTCGAAAAGTCAACAGTGGCTACGCACACTCTAACGGACATGAAGAAATGCGTTCCAACAATCATTACCAACGCATCTATATATATGGGAACATCCAAACAGAGGAGAACAACAAGAACACACACACGAACGCATTATCAAGTTCATTACTCTATTTTACATTATACTTGTAATTCTATGCTTCAGTGATTCTTATTCACTCTGTGAGAGAAATATTTCATTCAAACTCAATATTTGTTATTGAGGTAACTTAAGGTTGTGGAACCTTGAGTTGGGATTGGATTACAATTTGTAAGGGGGAGCGAGTGTCCAGGTGAAGGAACTTGCTTGTATTGGGGTGCCAAGAACCCACTGAATCTTGGAAGTTATAGTGAAACTCTCAGAGAAGCTCTGAGGACTGGACATAGGTCAAAGTGGTTGTGGCCGAACCAGTATAACTCTCGGTGTACACTTCGGTGATATTTCTCCTTACTCTTTATTGCTTTATATTCACCGTCAAGTTTTTATATTTGCAACAAAATTTAGGATCACCCAATTCACCCCCTCTTAGGTAAAATGCTTGCTCTAACATATTCCTCATCATCCATCCGCCTGAAGTAGGAGGAGTATCGAGCTAGACGGATAAACTGAGACAGGTAGTCATCAAAGGTCTCATTGTCCCCTTGCTTGATTGCCAGAAATTATGACTCTTTCTCAATTCTCACGGACTTATGGAAGTATTTGTCATTAAACTGCTTCTGAAATGCCTCCCAAGTCACTGGCACATTTTGGGCCCGCATAGTCATAGCAATGTTTCGCCACCACCGATCTGCGTCTTCTTTGAGCTTATAAATAGCCAGTTTTGCTTTCACTTCTGATGAACACTCAAGCACCTCAAAGATTTTTTCCAACCTCATTAACCAATCCTCTACTGCCTGAGGGACAAATCTTCCTTCGAACACAGGAGACATTGCTTACAAAACTTAGAGACCCAGAATTGCAAGTCTCTACCCTCTCTAATTGGTACCCCATGTGACTATTGATTAGGGACCGTATGGGTAGGGATTCATGAGACCAAATAGACCCCCTCAGCCTATTCTTCATGACGAATCTCTCCCTGGGTTTCCTCTTGGGTCTCCTCACAAGTAGACTGGACCCTTTCCTTATTGTGCTTCGCCCTTTCTTCTTTGAGCTCTTCCCTTAGCTCAGTAATCATGTCTCTTTGCTCTCTTATTAGATTCATCATCTCTCGCATAGGATCAGGAGGATTAACATTGAGCTCTTCCACCTCTGAATCTAATTGGCTGACACTAAGGTGAGCCATTGTCTCTCTTTAGTCTACAAATAGTTCACCGAGTCAGTAATCACACAAATGTATACACATATTTCTTAAATTCTTATATACCAATCAATAACAGGAATGTTCATGTGTATATAATCAACAATCATCGATCATCTAACACTCAGGCAATAAACTAAGGCAACTATCCTAGCAATTCCTACAAATGCCAAGAAAACTGCTCTAATACCATAAATGTAACCACCTTTCTAATCAAGGGCGAGATTAAGTGTTTAAACACGTTTAATAATTGAATAAGAGATCGAGGGAAATAAGAACTTTTTACAAAAACCTGTACAAGTAGATCTCCATTCATTCATTTATAAAAGCAATAGGCCTGTTCGGTTTGTCACATATACAATATCAGAGTACTAACAAAATTCCCGAAATTCACCCTAGATAATCTTATTAATCCAAGAGTTAGTTAGGGCATTATTGCTCATCTCAATTTTCCATACCGGGGATTACAAAATAACAACAAATCTATGGTCAATTCAATATATACATTTGTCCATAATGATAACCAAAAACCAAAAAGAATCTAGCTAAGACTACTACCGGTAATCTTAGTCATCCTTGATCACTTGCTTGCCTCTCGATCCACTTTCCTTATCTAAAAATATTATTTGGAAAGAGTGAGATTCAAGAGAATCTCAGTAGCAACAGTTTATGTATATGATGCATAATTAAACAAAGCAAGTAAGCATGTATCATAATGTAGCATATCAATATTTAAGGCCGGGCTCATGCGACGTCCCCTCAACAATATTCAAGGTCGGGCTCATGCCACGTCCCCTAAACAATATTCAAGGTTGGGCTCATGCCATGTCCCCTCACTCATTCAATGATAAATACAAACAAGCAATGTATTACACATGATATAGGATAAAGTATCACTACCATGGTCATTCCATTATTGAGCAAGCACGGGCCTTCTATGCTCCGGGCTAATATCAAATCCTAAAGTCATATTTTAGGACGACACGTTAACACTTATTCCAATACTCAATAACTTTACAACACTTAAATTGGTTATCATTAATGTCCCTTAAGTACCAATAATGTTAGTAGGATGTCAACACATCTCAAGTAAAAGTGAGGTAGTTCCATACCATTGGAGATGTTGGTGGTAACAAGCCAACAAGATGTACAGGCCAAAGGATCAAAGATCCTCTCACCTGAGCTATCATGGCAACCTCGTCATCAGGAATAGGGATGGCTGTACCTTATTCCCCCTCTCGAACACACGTCACAGTCACCCTACGCAAATGCTATGGAATTTGCTGATTATGGTGGGTAGTAGCTTCTGTGTGAACGAGAGCATCTGCAACTACACGCAGCAGTGGGGCATCCAAAGAGAGGATGGCAGGTTCTCCCTATGCTGGAGTGGGAGAAGGGTCGCCAAGTGGTTCCTCCGCTGGGTTGTAACTTCCTTAAGTGCTTGGAAGGCCGGGGATGAATAAGTTCTACGCTCGGTAGTTTCCATCTACGATTCAAACATCTTCATCATTTCAGCTCGTAGCTCAGGCATCAGCTCAAGAAGTATTGACAAGGCTATCACAAACGTTTTTCTCCACGTGCATTACATCAATACTATGTCTCACGTCAAGACTACGCCAATATGGAAGATCAAAGAAAATTGATCTCTTATTCCATATGTTCTTCTCACCCGCAGTCTTCTGATTCTTACCGAGTAAGACATTAATACATTCAACCCAACTGTAAACTTCCTCTCCGGTTAATGCCTTTGAAGCCATTCCATGCTCCGGCAAGCCGTTAAAACACTTTCTTAACCTACGATACGGGTGGAACCTAGGAAGGAACCTCTTGTAACCGAGGTAGACCTTTTTTCTTCCATGTTTAAGTTGGTAGAAGTGAGTGTCTGCTTCACAGATCGGACATGCTTTATGCCCCTTCACACTGTATCCTAAGAGGTTTCTGTACGTAGGAAAGTCATTTATGGTGGTGAAAAGCATTGCACGTAGCTTGAAGGACTCATTCTTATACGCATCAAACACATCTACGCCTTCCTCTCACAACTTCTTCAAGTCCTCAATCAAAGGCGCCAAGTAGACATCAATATCGTTTCCTGGCTGTTTTGGTCCAGAAATCATCATAGAAAGCATCACATACTTGGTTTCATACAAAGCCAGAGAGGCAAGTTGTATATTACAAGGAGTATTGGCCACACACTTTGTATGCTATTAAGAGTTCCATACGGATTGATGCCATCTGTACAAAGCCTAAGCCGAAGGTTTCTCGGTGCGCTGCCAAATTTAGGGAACATTTCATCTAGTTTCTTCCATTGTGGAGAGTCAGCTGGGTGCCGAAGATATTTTCTGTCAGATATTCTATCATCCGAATGCCATCTCAACTTCTTCACCTTTTTTGCAGTACCAAACAAACGCTTAAAGCGCGGTATTATTGGAAGATACCACAACTTTTACAGGTTGCCTTTTAGTTATCCCATCGCCACAACCACCATCTTTCTTCACTTTGTATCGTGCGGTTTGACACTTAGGGCACTCACTCAGACCTTCATACTCCTTTCTGTACAGTAAATAGTCATTAGGGCAAGCGTGTATCTTTTTATACTCCATACCCATTGTAGATAGGATTTTCTTGGCCTCATACATACGATTTGGAAAGTAAATTATCGTCTGGAAACATATCACACAATAATTCAAGCAGCAATGTGAAACTACTATCGGTCCACCCACAAGTTGCTTTTAAGTTAACCAAATGTAATTTTCCTGTGAGCCGTGTGTACTTACTCCCAGGGTACAATGGTGTCTCTGCATCACTCGCAGGCTGTCATATTCATGCAACTGCGCAAAGGATTCTACCTCAACATTGTGAATCATTTTCTCCATTCTATATTCATCTATGACATCCACAGCTTCCTTCTTGTGCGACGGACAATCAGTTACTTCCTCACCATGCCATATCCACCTTGTGTATCGAAGATTTATTCCATCACAAAGTAGGTGATCCCTTATAACTTCAATATCCCGTTTTCTCTCATTTAAACAATTGACACAAGGATAAAAATACATCCCATTTTTGGCTGGACCGTTCCTCCTAGCAAATTCAATAAAGTCTTCAACCCCATTCTCATATTCTTCAGTTGTTCTCAAAGCATTCATCCAACTATGATCCATTTTATTACCACTTATGCCATTTCCATTTACACTCGAGTTTAGAATAATTGTCAACATGGGGAATTGCCTTTTACACGCATGTTTTTCAAAATTTTGGCAACATTTCCCCTTAAAAGTGAGACATCCCAAAATCAAAATAACAAACCATCTCAGCTTAATTTAAACGAAACTAAACTTTATCTTCTAGCACCAAGCACAAACAGAATACATTTATTTTAGAAATAAAAAATTAAATCAGATATGTACCATAAGTGAGATATGTGGGAATTTACAAATCAACTATGTGTATTTACAAGAGACACATATGGGAATTTTTGGGAATTTATAAAGGGCATTTAGGGCTGAGGAATTGAGGGCTCATAGTATAATAGTCATTAATTGGTAAGATTACATTGCATTAACCGTAAATTTTTGTCTACTCCTATTATTTAAATCTTGAAAAGTCCACAAACATTATTGGCAAGTATAGTTGAGAACTTCCTTGATGAATGCGCTACTTACTAGTTAAATACAATGTTGCATTACAACTTACAACTTAATATACCAAAAGATTATGAATTCTTATATAATTTTATTGATTAGTGACTGAAGTGTCAAATTAGTCATGTTTTCACAGTAATTTTCTTTATAAAGGGAACTTGTAATTTTCTTTGCAACTGACTTCTTTTAATAAAAAGCAAACAAAATCATCACCATTAACTTGAAATCAACTGAGAGATGAGGACTTCTTTTAATAAAAAGCAAACAAAATCATCACCAAATTTGAAACAAAACATCATCTTGAAAATTGTATTTCAAATAAAACATTCAAATAATTCAATAAGTACAAAATATTAGTATATTATTCAAATCAAATCAAATTAAAAAAAAATTAAGATTGCAAATGCAAATTTGTTTCAAATCAAATTAATTATTTAAAACAATTAGATAATGATTCTTCAATCTTCAAATCAACAAAAAAAAATTCAAATTGCAATCATCACCTTGTTGTGAAGACAAGTAACATACACAATTATGATGTATTGTAATTAGGATATTGATATTGGTGTTATTTGTTGTCGTTTTGTGTTTCTGTGTTCAATGTTTAGTATTGTCGTATTGCTCAATACGCCCCTCATAGTTGTATAAATATTAGGCACTTGCACAGCTTCAAGTTGTGGACTGATATTTTTGAGTTAATGAGAATTTCATGTTTCTCAAAACAATGCAAAAAAGAAAAAGATTAAAACTTTATGTGGTACATCTTAAATTTAGCAAAATAGCAAAGATAAAACTCAAGCACAAACCACACTTAAATTCCAACAGAGAATCAAATGCATTTTGCCAATCATTCACAAGTTCATTCACAAGTTTAGTTTTAGCTAACCTGTTGCTGTAACTTTAGAGGCAGATGACCCACGGTGGTAAGAGGAGGCTGACTGTGGAGAGAATGAGAGAGAACAGTGCAGACCCAGCAGAGCAAAGATGGTGACTAGCAACGCTTTGGATGAAATAGAGGCTAAGAAGGACCAAGAAGAAACAGGGGAGAGGAGAAATAGCCGTATTTGATTTGGAGAAACAAGAAAAAAACAAGAAGAGCAGCCCAGGGGAGAGGAGACGGAAGTGATGAAGATGGGAGAGTGAAAGAGTAAAGTAATAAAGCAAGTAAGAATTCTGACACTGAACATGCACTGGTCATATCGACCAGTGCATGTGAGCTAGCTTAAGACGTCTCCTGCTGAGCTGAGAACATCTAAAGGGACCCTTTAGACGTCCCCAGACCAGCTGGGGACATCTAATGTAAGCTTTAGACGTCCCCAGCTGGTCTGGGGACGTCTAATGTGAAGCTTTAGACGTCCCCAGGCCATTTAGGGACGTCTTATGTGTGTTCTTTTTTTTTTTATATGCTTTTCTGGGAGTCTTTAGACGTCCCTAATGAAGATGGGGACGTCTTAAACTGTCTTTACACGTCCCCAATGAACATGGGGACGTCTAAAACATATTTAGGCGCGAGATTCAATTTTATTTAACGAGCCAAACTTTTCAATTTTGATCTATAATTACACATATGCCACCGCCCAATATTTTGGACGTCCCTTTTTCAAAAAGGGACGTCCTTTAGGGTCTTTATAAGTATATTCTGTAGTAGTGCAAACTGCATTTCTATGATTACACACAAAATAGATAATTCTATGGTCACATCAGAAATATGAAATTTAACAATATTTTTATTTCCAAGTTGTTGGGATCTATAATTCAAACTAAGTTTTACTACAACAAAAACAACAATAAATGTAACAATAATAACATATCATCTATGGTAGTAATAAAAAGCGAATAAATGAATAAGGGTATAATAACAAGCAAAACAAATACACTTACTCATCAAGGGCAGCAGGATTCCATGAAGTAGGCACTTGGTTGTTTACATGCTCAGAGAGGGTTATGTAGGCTCTATCTAACTCAACACTATACAAAGTTATGAACCAACCGTCAACTGCAAGGCTTTTAGTGGAAGTTGCATCTTTCTTCCAACTGTCCCTCATGTCAAACATGGCATTGAATAAGCTAGACAGAACCTTCCCAGATAAAGAGAGTGCTAAATCAAAGTGTTCTGACATCTGCAACAGGGCAAATTTTAGAAGAATTTCCATGACACAAATTGCACCAAATTTAGATACAAAGATACGTGGGTGTGTGTATTAGTTGATTATTTAATCTCTCAAAAATTACAATTGTGCAAACATGATTTCGTGCAAGTTTAAATTAGAAAGTTGAAAGATTTTCATTTATGGAATCATATATGAATGCTACAAGAAAATCAAAGGTGATAGTCGCACATGGTTTTTAACAGGAAAAAAAATACATGTAAGAGACTAACTTTTTGTTCCATCAGAAACTTTCAGCTATTACTTAGTAGCATTCAACCTCAATCTAGTTAGAAGTTTAAAGCATGTGTGAATTACTATCCTTTAGTTTAAATTTTTTTTTTGTAAAATTAAGTTTAGAAAACCTACAAATATGCTATCCAAAGAAGGTAAATTACAAGCATATCCCAATTTAAATATTAAAAAAAACCTTATGCCATCTATACCCAAAATACTCTTCTAATTTCTCCTTAGAAGAGTAGAACTGAGCAACATCATAGTTATGTGTCAGTTGGACAAAGATTTGTTCACCAAGTATTTAAGCTTTTTTAATAAAAAATAACATCAAAACACCAATGCTTTATATTGAGAATACATAAATTGTCGAAACTCTAACTCACTGTTGCTGAAGTATCATCCGTATTGCATTAATTTCCAAAATAGATCTTCCCTCTTTATACCCTTTCTTCATATGCTAGGAAATAAATGTCAAACCACAAAGTACGCACACAGTCTGTTTCTTGAAAACAGTAGAGCATGTTATGTTTTATTTGATCGTTGGGGTAGGGATGTTTGTAATAGTTCAAAAATCCCAATTGATATATGTATATGTGCAATTTATTTTCTTTTGGGATCATTTAAGACACATTCAAAGAAATAGGTTAACCTACAACTCTCAATGAGTAGCGTTCCCAGAGTTACACTTTTATCAAAATCCTCGTTCTTATTATGAATTATCTTTTGGCAGAATAAATAAATAAATTATGAATTATCTATGTAAGAACTTAAAACCATTGGCCAAAAGGAAATGAACCCCGAGTATCAACCCAAATTTGGCCTAAATGAAGATTTGATCTAAATGGTGGAAAAGCATTTCCTTTCCGTTGCATATAGAGAGAGAGATACAATCTATAATGAAGTTATCCATCATTACTCAATCTTCTTTACTACTTTATTTCACAGTTACAAGTATCATTTTCTGCCCCCAAAGTTAACCCTTGTTTTCATTTTTATTATGTCTACTAAACGTTTAGGCGGATTAAGATTAAGATAACATGTGAAGTTGATATTTACATACTTACATGTGTAGAAGAAACCATTTACAAGTGTGCAATAGAAAAACTTCACAATATAATAAAGGGATAAATCATCAGAATTATATGTATATAACACAAGAGAATAATAACACCGCTGGGTACGTTACCCGATTGAAGGAAAGAACTTCAGAGAAATCTCTGAAGCTTTCGCCAAGGTGGCACTTCATGGACGCAGAAACGTCGGGAACAATAATGCCGCCGGGGAAGATGAGCGTCTCGCTTCTGTTATTGGGAAGATCGACGACTCTGGCCTTGTATCCTGATATTGAACGTCCCTACAAACATTGTATCCCAATCCAATCGCAGGGACCGCTTTCTTAGCAGCCGATTGCAGATCCAAGCTTCCATACCTTAAGCTCATTATTCAACTTTCCCTAATTCATTGATGATGATCAATGCAAGAAGTCAATAACAACCAGTTATTGACTTGCTCGACCAAATTTTCTGAGGTCATCGTCATCCCCACCGTGAAACTCCATTTACGGGGGACGGAAATTGCATCTTCTCTTCCCCGCCGACTTCCATGACTTCGTACTATCCCATCTCTATATTAGGCCTAGTAACTTCTTCACTCGATTGATGTCCAACTAATTATGTGTTTGGATTAGCTTTTGAGAATAGTTTTTGTGATTTATGAGGTAAGTATGTGAAAGGAGTTTTGTCTCATGTTACATAAATCTAGATTTTTTATATTATAAGACGGCCAAGAAAAACTTGGAGATTACAAAAGAGGTTTAGATGATGTAATCAGGTCAGTGGATTATGATCCTTGGCCATATAAATACTACATTGAGGGGGTGGGACGTGCAAAATAGCAAAATTCTCCTGTAAATGTTGAGCGTCCTTGGCTAGGAAGTCGGCGCACCGAATGATATCTCTTAGTGCATAGCGAAGCTCGATGTCCCACTCAGAGTAGAATAAATCTCTGACCGCATTAATTTCTGATCTCAATGGGTGAGTGTGGCCTCTATGTCGTATAATGAGATGATAGGTCTCAAGGGAGTCTGTATAGGCAATAACCTTGGAAAAATTCGGTTGCTTACATATTTGGAGTCCAGTCAATAGCGCGAGTAGCTCTGCTGTGGAAGAAGGAGCAAAGCCCAATCGACGCTGAAATCCTAGAATCCAGTGTCCCTGTGCATCACGTACAAGACCCCCGCGGGCCGCTAGTTGCTGGTGGGTAATGGAGCCATCTGTGTCTAATCGAATAGCTCCTTTTGGTGGCGAGTGTCATGCCTACTCACTCCCACCATGGAGATGGAATATCTGATGCCTAAAAGTATCATACATGCCAGACTCCAACAACACGTACATAACTCCATGGATGATGCCATTCGGCTGGGCATGTATACCTTCCATAAGTCTCTGACACCTAGTCTTCCATAGGAACCAACAGATGAGGCTGTACATCTTAGGCCACAGCGAATGGTGAAAGCGAGCCATAGCCATATTCTTGGACATGTTGTCTGTGAGCCATACCTGCAAATCAGAGCGAAAAAAACTAAAGTGATGGTTAGGAGCAATGAAATGTAACCACACCTCTCTAGCTATCTCACAGTCACGAAGAATATGAAGGACGCTCTCCACTCTCTGGTAATGAAATGGACACTCATCACTAGCAGATAAACCTCTCATAGCTCTGAGGGAGTTAGTAGGAAGTTTCTCGTGAAGAACTTGCCACAAAAACATCTTAACTTTCTCTGGCACCGGGGCTTTCTACATCTTTTTCCACAGGCTTGGACCAGACCATTCTCGCTGGGTAGATATAAATTTGTAAGAAGCATGGATACTAAAGTTGCCAACCGAAGTGCTCCTCCAGCAGAAGTTATCAGTTCCACTCTCATATGGTGGTCGAATCTGACAAATAATGTTAATCACCCACTGTGGAAGGAATTCTACCAGCTTAAGAACATTCCACATCCCATTGTGAAGTACAAAATCATGAACAGTTGCACACGGGTTCAACAGGTGGATATTTCTGTCAACTAGATGAATGAGAGGAGCATCGATTAGAGTCCAGAGATCCCACTATAAATTGTACGTTCTCCCACTTGATAATCTTCGCCCTACGCCTTGGTAAAATTTTTCCCATACTGCAGTGATGCTACGCCAGACAATAGAGGAGTTGTGTTTTCTGTAGATAAGAGGATAGTCACCATCTCCATATCCATACTTGCTTCTAAGACATTGCACCCAAAGAGCTTTAGGGTTTGTTAACAGACCCCAGCATAGCTTCATGATGAAGGCAGTATTTTGAGTTTGTAAATCTTTGATGCCTAAGCCCCCAAAATTTTTGCTAAGCTTAATCTGGTCCCATGCAATGAGATGCATTTTCATTCCTGTTTGCCCTTGATTTCATAGAAAGCTTCAACTAATCTTCTCCAGTTCACCTAAAACTCCCTTCGGAAGAAGCATAGTTTGCATCAGATAACTGGGAAGAGCCGAGAGTACAGATTTTATCAGGACTGTTCTCGCAGCCATAGTCAGGAATCTACCTTTCCAGTTCGAAAGACGCTTCTTGGCTTTTTGGATAATTGGGTAGAAAGTGAGCTTGGTGACATGACTATGTAAGAGAGGGACACCCATATATTTCCCCAAGTCTCCTGTAATCCCAACCCCTAACTCACGGCTAAGAAGTAATACCCTGTTAAAGTTGATATTCCTAGAGAAGAAAGCCTCAGATTTGGCTAGATTCACTCTATGTCCAGAGACTGCACAGAAATCTTTCATGGTGTCCCTCATTAACGCAAACAGGAAGGATCTTCCCAAACACTCATTAAGTGTAGGAGGAAAAAACCCTGAAATGCAGGGAAATGTCAAATGCCACATGTCAGTTGAAGATAGGCATACTAAATTATTGGGTGAAATGATACTAAGATCCTAAATTAAGAAAATCCTATAATTTATAAATAAAATTCCTTTCACTGATTATTAATAAGCTATAAAATTTTACTGATATTATTTTTCTTATTTAAAATACTGGAGTCATTTTCCCTGAATTATATCCTGCACCCTCATTCTTTCGTTGCAACTATAATAAAGCATTTTTCAGTGGACTAATTATATAAATTATTTTTAATATTCCTTAATATTCTTAATATAAGATCATTTAATTTTTTTAAAAAAAAAATTAAAAAAACTAAATAAACTATTTAATCATGATATATGTTGCTTATCAATACAAATTAGTTTGGAAATACTTTAAAGTAATGTATCTAACTTTTTTAATCACTTTAGAGAAAATAAATTGAGTGTAAAATTAAACCCCATCAGGTTGCAGGCCTATCGACTAGAATTTTGTTAACGTATCAAACCGCATTTCCAGGAATACAATAAGAAAAGATAATACTATGGTCACGTCAGAAATATAAAATTAACAATGTTTTTATTGCCAAGTTGTTGTGATCTGTTATCCAAACAAAGTTTTACTACTACAACAACAATGAAAGTAACACTAATAACAAATCAACTATAGTAGTAATAGAAGTCAAATAAAAACGAGAAAACAACTACACTTGCTCAGCAAGGGCAGCAGGGTTCCATGAACACCGTAACTCCTAGTTTTTATTCTTTTTAATAATGGTGGCCTTTTAACTACATATAACTTCATTTCTTTTTATTCCCTGTAATTATAGTTAATTCCTTTTTATCATTATCTAAATAATTTAAAATAAATAAAAGTTGTAAATTGTAAATAAACAATAACAATCAATCCAAAATTTTACGGAATTACTTTTTATAAAATTCAAAATAAAATAAAGTTATCTTGACCTTCTGTTTAACTTAATTTGTACCTGACCACAATTAATCATCTAATATTCGCTTTCCTTATTACAATAATATTCTTCTTCTTGTTTTTTTTTTTAACTTTTTTTCTCTCCCCCTCCTCTCGACTTCTTAGGAGGTGGGAGCTCTTCTCTCATCATTGGATGAGCTTTGTTCACAGAGTCTCCCTCCTCAGTTTCGGCCATGTGGAAACGTCCGTATTTTGTGTTGATATCTGATTATTTTTCATGTTTCTTTGGCTCCTTATTGTCGTGTTTATTTTCTTTGTGGCAATAAATCGAGTTGGGAGTTTCAATGGCAAGCAAATCTCACCTGGTAGCTACGTCTCGCGGTCTTGGGGGTTGGGAATTTGTAACTATAGTCTTATATATTGTTGGCTCCATTTTTCAAAAGACTGTTATGGATGGTTGGCAATGGCGATTCTGAAGCATACGTCACGGTTCGTTGTGTAGTTGACGACTTCTCTGTCTTCATCTTTTTTTATTAATATTTGTGGGTGTTTTACCTTCAATGAAATCTTCTCATGGGGTTTCTTCAACAACCAATATAATTTCTTTGTTACCGATAAAAGCGGTGGATCCTTTGGGAAAGTTTGCCAAACAACCACTTCTTATAATGACTTTGTTGATAGTAATAGTGTTTTTCTACCCACAGGGTTTAGTGAATGGATTTTGAAGATTGTAGGGTTCTTGGCTATGGCGGTGACTCCCTCTCACCTATTTTAGGATTAGATTACTTTTAAAGTTTCTTTACATTATTATGTATTTGAGATTTCTTTTTATAAAATTTTTATTTTGGGCCAGTATCTCTCATTCAGTTAGTTTTAATTGCAATAAAAAAGTACTCTACCATATATTCTGCAACACCGGCTACGTTCAAACATGTGTCAAGCTATTATAAGATTCACAGGACAATTTGAAAACAGCACGAAAACTTAAAATTATAAGAAAAATTTTGAGCAAAAAAAAAATAATATAAGAAAAGTAACGTTCCATTTATTTTGTGTTTATCATAGATGGATTTTATGTGATTCAATCGAGATATATATATATATATATATATATCTCTCCTTTCCAGGTCAAATGACGTAAAAATATGATTTTTGATGTAACTTGACTTCAAGGAATAACATCTTTTTGAAAATCAGATTCATCATTGAATCAATTGAGATAGTTTCAATTTGGGTCAAACTGTTGATAATAAAAATAATAAGATTGAATATAAATGTACAAAAATATTTATAACTAATTTGATTATAAAAAAATAATATTTGAATAAAACAAACATTAATTCTCATCTTCTCAACTAAATGGAACAATCATCCAAATTAAAGACTAAAAATAAGACTTAGTGCTTGTTTGGCAAATCCCCATTTTTAATAACTTAAAAAGCACTTTTTTTAATCACTTAAAACAAGTTAATCTGAACACCTTCTTGATGTCTTAGACATATGTCTTAAACAAAACACAATTCTAAGTCAATCATAAAATGTATATTTATTAATTGTCCCATTTAATTCTCAAAATGAATTGAAAAATCTACAACGCTTTAGTGGATATCATGACTGGATGGATCGATTGCAATGGGAAGACGAAGATCCCAAGGATCTTCTTTCATCAAAATTCGAAAGTCTCACTATCTGTTTGGGTTAGCGATGGAACATCAGTTTTTTTTTTTGCAATATGACTTTTAGAAAAATTAAATAAGATAAAAGTTAGATTGTAAATGTGATTTGTGTTTGAATTGACAGTGATAGAAATGACTTTTTTCCTAACCTTAAACTTGTTTGGATTAGTGTTTAAAAAATTCGTTTATATGGAAAATGATTAAAATGGGTATAAGTGTTATTGAATATTGGGTATTTTACAATAGTTTTATCCTTTTTTTTTTTTTTTTTGCATGAAAGATAGTGGCACGCCGTACAATACCCTTCTCTCTCCATTACAATGCCGTGGCTTTTTTCTTAGAAGCAGTATAAAGTGGCTTCACTGATTTCGCACGTTTGAGTCCAAAAGTCAATTAGGAAAAACGTCACGCCAAACACTTAATATTTCTCTCACCGTGCTTCTTCTCTCTCACCGTTTGTTTCCCCTCTTTTACCACTAACATAAACAGAGCCTTAAACGTCAACCAATACAGAGCAGTTCAACATGTTCTTTGAATCCTTGGAGAATGGTAATGTTATTTCTATTAAGTAATCGCAACGAGTTAAGCTTTAAAGTTATTATCATTTCCATGCAATATATATATATATATGAATAATTCTTTACCATGCCTAATTAAAAACCAATAAGCTATTAATGTATGCAATAAATTTAATATAACTTATATAAGAAATAAAATGGTTTAAATTTTCAAAATTTGAGAATAATTACCTTACGAATATAATTAAACAAAGATATATATTCAAAGACTCGACGTTGAGCTCTAAACCATGTGCAAGATATTTTTGCCCAAAAAAGCCTCAGATCAAATCTATCATTTTAGTAAATGATTTTTTTATAATAAAAGTTTATGTGAGTTAGGTCATGTGGCCTCTCCAAGGTTAGGGCATGTCTTTAGACTAGAGAGATCTTACATAGATATTTATAGATCGCACACTAACAAGCTAAGGTTCTCACACCAGTAGTGAGATTTGAACTTAATCTTACCGATTATGAGCCAACTCCTTATAAATTGGATAAACCTTTATTGCTTAGTAAATAAATTGTGCATACATATTCTTTTATATATATTAAAAAAGGGGGGAAATTGGTAAACAGTCTGTCCCTATTTAAAAATTTATTGATTAGGAGGATCTAATATATTTTAATACATGAAAAATATCAATGTTCTATAAGATTTTATTCATAGAAAGTACTAGTATTTAAAGTCATATCCTTTTGGCCAATAAAAGTTCCAAAGGTGTTTTTAGCATTCACATTGGCCCAAACTTGATATCTATGCTCAAATGGTTCAAAACCCCCTTCGCTAAGACTAACGCTTGTTGATGCTACTGGATCCTTTTTATTAAGAGCCTTTGCTAGTTATTTTATTTTTTTGGCTGACTCTTTTTTTTTTTGGGTGATAAATAGGGTCAAGTCAAGCCTTCGTTTTTCAACAGCTATAGAGGTATTTAAATATCGCCTACCAACAAGATTTTCACATTGGTTACGGGATTTGAACTTAACTTTATGAGTTATGAGTTAACTCCTTGCTACTTGGACCAACCTTTGTTGCTTAGTAAATGAATTATGCATACAAATTCTTGCACATATATTTAAAAAAAGGAAAAATCGGTAAATAGTTCCTATTTGAAAATTTTATTGATTTGGATGATCTGATATGTTTTTATACATAGAAAATACCGGCACTTTATAAGATTTCAAACCCTAAAAGTACTAGTGCTCAAACTCATGTCCTTCTGACCAATAAAAGTTCTAAAGGCATTTTATGCACTTACACTTGCTCAAATTTGATAACTATGCTCAAGTGGCTGAAACCCCCTTTTGCTAGAATCAACGCGTGTTGCTGCTGCAATATCCTTTTTAATTAAGAGCATTTGCTAATTTTTTTTTTGGCTGACACTTTTTTTGTGATAAAAAATTTAAGTTGGGTTTCAGGAACTCACTAGAGTCAAGGCATGCCTCCGGTTTTATGCACTTATAGAGGTATAATAATCCTACAACAAGGTCATCACATTAGCAGTCGGATTTGAACTAAACCTTGCGGGCTATAAACCAACTCATTACCAACTAGACCAACATTTATTGCTTAGTAAATGAACTATGCATATAAATCCTTGTTTATATATTTTAAAAAAGGAAAAATAGATAAACAATCCCTATTTGAAAAATTTTATTGATTAGGAGGATTTAATATGCCTTTATGCACAGAAAGTACTGGAACAATATAAGATTTTATACACATAAAGTATCGGTACTCAAACTCATCCTTTTGTCCAATAAAAGTTCCAAAGGCATTTTCTGCATTTACACTAGCTCAAACTTGATACCTATACTCAAGCGGCTCAAACCCCTTTTGCTAGGATCAACGCTTGTTGGTGCTGCAATATTCATTTTTATTAAGAGCATTTGCTAACTAGTTTTTCCTTTTGGTTTTTTGCTGACTCTTTTTTTGTGATAAAAAATTTAGGGGTGTTTGTCCTCAGGAGCCCACTATAGACACAGCATGCCGCTGGTTTTGAGCGTTTATAAAAGTACTTACAGATCGCCCACAAATAAGGTCCACCTATTGGTGCGATTTAGACTTACAACATTATCATAAGCCAATTCTTTGACCAAAGGAACCAACTTTTGCTGGCTTTTCTTTGGCTCGACTCTTTGCATGTAGGGATCTGGGATTGCTCACTCGAAAACATCTCACGAGAGGCGTCCAAGATTTTTCCTTTTCAATTCAAAAACATAGTGTTTATGTTGAAGATAAAATTTCTGAAAATAAATGAATGACTTAATTAATTATGTGTTACGTGTTGCTACATTCTCTTAGATTGTATTGTTAAGTAACCTTTTATTGATATTACATCACTATATTGTTTGAGTTTCAACAATGTTTACTCAAACAGTACCATAAGATTGTATATATGTAATTTCTTATTTTGTTATGATGGATTGCAACGGCAAGTGTGATTTGAATATAAACATCATCAATTCCAATTATTAAAATCTAATTTTCGAATGAAAATTAAGTCTTTAATCTTTAAAGATTAACTTCATATTTTTCATATAACTTTTATTCTCCATTATTCAAACCCACATGCTTCCCTACTCTTTCATTGGCAATTAATGTTGATTTTCTCAATTTCAGGTGCTGATGACTTTAGTTTTTATTCCACCCCTTCGTGAACACATCAATTTGCTACTTCTTCCTCTCAATTATACACCAACCAAATTCAACTTTTATTCTTTGATATCCAAAGTTTCTCAAGTCCGAGAGAGGGAAGAGTGTATAATCTTCAATCATAAACATGCATATGAAAAAGATTATTCTAAAACAAGTAAAAGGAGAAGAATGCTGATAAAAACAACAATTCTTTTCAAAACAATTGTTTCAAAATCATTTCTCACACATCATATTTGAAAACATGAGATCAAAGTTTAAAAATCCTTTTATGAAAACAAAGTCTAGAAATGAATATGGCACAAGGTTCAGTATGAATTTGGTGTACTATAGTGAAAGCCAAATGTTTCTGGAGGCATTTATATCATCCAAACCATGTGAATAAAAAGTGATGGATGCTTAGGAAGCTCAAGTATAAATTGTAACAGCCATGAAACGTGTATAAAAGGTGGAGCCTGTTAGAGCAAGCGTTTCACCCAAGAGGGGGGGGTGAATTGGGTGATATTAAAATTTCGTTACAAATATAAAATTTGACGTTGAAATTAAAACAGGAAAGAGTAAGGAGAAATATCACCGAAGTGTACACCGGGATTTATACTGGTTCGGCCACAACCACTTTGACCTACGTCCAGTCCTCAGAGCTTCTCTGAGAGTTTCACTATAACTTCCAAGATTCAGTGGGTTCTTGGCACCTCAGTACAAGCAAGTTCCTACACCTGGAAACTCGCTCCCCCTTACAAGTTGTAGTTCAATCCCAACTCAAGGTTCCACAACCTTAAGTTACCTCAATAACAAATATTGAGTTTGAATGAAATATCTCTCTCAAGAGTGAATAAGAATCACTGAAGCATAGAGTTTCTAATACAACGTAAGAACAGAGTAATGATAGGTTTGAGTGTAATCTTGTTGTTGTATGTGTTTTCTATTTCTTTCTCTGTTTGGATGTTCCCATATATATAGATATGTTGGTGATGACCGTTGGAACATTTTCTTCTCGTCCGTTGGAGAGTGCGCAGCCACTATTGACTTTTCCAGTTTTTGAAAAATATCCGTTGGCGGTGGTTGGCATTTGAACGTTTCATTTGACTTCTCTCACTTGATATGATTTCTTCATTGATTATCTGTAAATATGCTAGAAATACTAATACAATAAAAAGTTAATCATATAGAAAACAAATTAATGAACGTATGCATGATTTCGAAAGTTCTGGGTTTGATTACTCGAGTAGCTACTCGAGTATCCCTTGAAGTTTACTCGAGTACTTACTTGAGTATCATCGGGAAATCTTTGATCAACTGCAAGTCAATGAATAAATACAAGATTACTCGGGTAGTGCATGGAATAACCAATTTTTAAACCTTTGAAAATATATGTTTACTTGGGTACTTACTCGAGTAATGCACTCACAACTTTTGAGTTACTCGGGTACCAACTCGAGTAAACATTCAAATAAGCTTTTGGTTACTTGATGCTTTACTCCAGTAATGTTGGCAGGATTTCAAGGCCGAGAGCACTTACCTTGTTACTCGGATACTGACTTGAGTAATGCACTCATTTTTGCATAGGTTACTCGGGTACCACCTCGAGTAAATGTACTTTTTGTGCTTGACTTACCCGGGTAATGACTTGAGGTTTACCTTCAAAATAACTCTTCATACTCGGGTACCAACTTGAGGAATTCACTTAAAATAGGACATTAAATACATGTATACTAGAGGAATCACTCGAGGAAAATGAGATAGAATGATATCAAGTTAATCAGGTACCACCTGCAAGTTTTCACTGACTTCAGTGCGTTACTCGAGTAGCTACTCGAGTAACATTGGCAGTGGTACAAAGTGCCGAGAGCAACACATTTTCAGAAACAGAGTTACTCGAGTACTTACTCGAGTATCATTGGCAACCTGACAGCAACTGGAAGTTTTGCATATGGTTACTCGAGTAGCTCCTCGAGTAACATTGGCAGGCCGAGAGCAACTTGAAAATACTTACACTATTACTCGAGTACCTACTCGAGTAATGTTGGCAGGTTACTGGAAGGTGCTTCTGGTTACTTCAAGTTTTGGCTCATTACTCGAGTCATTACTCGAGTACCGCCTCGAGTAATGCCTTAGAAAACTTGCTTCTGATCAAGTTTCTCAGCTTTTTCTCTTGGTCTTTCTTCATTACTCCAATGCTTACTTCAAGTGATGCTTGTCCCTGTTATTACTTTGTTCAAACTTATTTATTATTCAATTCTTCTTCATACCATTCTTTTGTTATCATCAAAACATGAGATCTAACATTCTCCCCCTTTTTGATGATGACAAAACTTGGTGATTTTGGACATGGTTTTTCAAATTGAATTTTCAAATTAAATATGTCTTATTTAGTTTGGATTCATAGCATACACCTTGCATACAGAACAATTTCATTAGTCCAACAATGTATCATAATTCAAAGCTTAAATGAACTTAAAATGCAATCATAACATAAACACACTTGTATTAAACTTTAAAATTTGCAAATTACAAGCTAATAAGTTCAAGAAGACTAATAAAAAGATCTATCAAGTTTCAAAATGCTCCCTAGAACCCATATACAACCAAATATCCCAAAATAAACTAGGACACATCCAAAAAATCACTCTCAAGCTCTTCTCCCCCTTTTTGGCATCATCAATCAAGTGGAGGACTAGAAGGCTTCACCATAGAGATAGGCTTCACAGGAAGCACTAAGCCATCATCTGAACTGGATGAATCAAAGGAGCTGGAAGAGACTGGTTCAGGCAGATTCACAGGAGGGATATGGATGTCATCACTGGGAGGAATAGGAGAGGGTTGCAAGACGACCATAGTGGTCTCAGCCTCTGGAGGGGTATCCATAACAGGAGTGATATGTTCAGAGGAGGAAGAGGGAGATATTTCCTCAGTTTGGGTAGGTGATGGATTCGGATTAGGAGAGGTTTCTGGCTGAGGTTTTGGAGGAGAATCATCAATAACAATATGAACGGTCTCATTGGTATCTGGATTGTCCAATGTATACAGAATGTCTTTGGCTTGTGTCTCAGGTGGACTAGATACCAGAGGAGTAGATGGTTCATCCTCAGAAATAGGAGTATCAGTAGGAGGATTCTCTGGTGGTGGTGGTGCAGAAGAGGAGGGACCGGCAGAAGGTCCAGGACCCAATGAGTCCAAACGTGCCAGAATCAATCTCAGAGTCTCGCCCTGGGCACGTTGCTCAGGAAGCAACTCCTCATGCCTCCTGTCCATTTTCTCAACCAACTCCTCATGCCTCTTGTCTATTTTCTCAACCAATTCTGCCATCTTGAAGTTTGTGTTGGTAATCAGTTCAGCGTTCATGTTGGTGATATCCACATGGAAACCTCTCAGTATATTTTCCATAAAGTGCTGGAGAGTGGCATTGAGAAAAGATGGTGAAGATGTGGTTGCAGCTGGAGCTGATGACTGAGTGTCATCCATCCTACTGGTCTCTGCCTCAGTGGTCTTCCTCTTCTTCTTTGACCCAAATTCCAGAGGGCCTTTGAGAGGGATATCGATGTTCAATTTCCCAATTTGGTTTGTCCCAACTTGAGTCAACCTCTCAATGGGCTCCTTGCTATCCAAATACCATATTTTGTTCTCTTTTAGGATTAGAGACACAATCTGAGGATATGGAATTGGTGTTGTAGCCTTTCCATCCACCTTATACCTCTTCATTTCTGAGACGATATACTCTCCTAGATCCTTCTGTTCCTTCTGTTCCTTCAAGAGTAGTGAAGCAAACCACCTATAATCCCTATCAGAGAAATGGGTGTAATTGTTAGCTTTGTTCACTAGGGACCTAGAGTAGATGTACCATAGGACCCTGTGATGATCACACATATCACTTGGTTTAAAATTTAGGGGGCCAACTAGCTCACCGGGTTTAAGGATGGTAAAGATTTGGTTTGGCTCAAGTTGGGAATAGATATCATCTGGGGGATTCTCTATCCCTAACCACAAATTAATCCTAGAGGGAGATATAAGTATCTTCTGGCCTCTAACTGTGGTGGTCATCTCTTCCTCAACTGAGGTTCGGTTAGGCTCATCTATGATCTCTAGGTTACAATAAAAGTGAGTGATCACCTTTGTGCAAAAAGGTAATCTAATGGATAACCAAGGCATAAATGGATCTAAATAAGGACTTAGGTCATGCTTCACTACCTCTTGAAGTAGCTTGAGATCTACGTAGTGTGTCTTGCACACTTTCTTCCTTGAGAATTGAGATAGGTACTTTGGGGATTCCACCAATTTGTTGACATTGAACCCTTTTGGAGGGTTAGTGATCTCTTCTTCCGGCACTTTGGACTTCTTGGAAGATTGTCCCTTCTCCATTTGATCAATGATGTTTGCCATAGCTGCAGCCACATTCCTATCATATTTAGGCTTTTTAGGTGGCTTAGGAGTGAAAGAAGGTGTAGAGGAATCAGAGGGAGGAGGTGAGGGAGATTTGGCACTCTTCCTTCTTCCGGTTGAGGTACTCTTTTTGGATTGAGCCCTTGTAGCAATAGGCTCTTTAATCACCACACCTTTGGGTTTGGTTGAAGAGGAATTTTAGCTTTTGGCCTTGGAGTTAGTTTTCTTCTCTTTTTGGGAGGAGAAGAAAGAGGATCAGAGTGTTGTTGGGATTCAGAGGAGTCCATAGGAGTAAGGTTTTTAGTTCTCATCTTTCTGAAGGATTGAAAACTGAAATTCTCAGAAAAGAAAATAGACAGTCGTAGGTTAGGGCACATAAAATATGAGAAAAATAGGAGGTTTTTGGAACTGAAATCTCTTGGGTTTTGACGGAAATGAAGCAAGGAATCACTTGTGAAAAGTTTTTGTGAGAGTGTATAGTGATTTACTCGAGGAGATTTTGTGGAAATGACCGAGTTCGTGACAGATAAAGACCTAGAACCCGACGTTACTCGAGGCCTTACTCGAGTAACATTCAAGTTTACTTGAGGCCTTCCTCGGGTGTTCATACAGAAAAATTCTAAAATAATTCATTTAAATTGCGTACCTGGCATGAATAATATTGTAATTATCCATGGATGTTCCCTCGATCATTTATAATCCATTCTGAATAGATTTGAGTCATTCTTCATCAATTTTGAAAATCTGGACTTGCAGTTACTCGAGGCCTTACTCGAGTAAGCTTCAAGTTTACTCGAGGCCTTCCTCGGGTAACCTGAGTTTTCAACTTGTGACTCTTCATTTCTTTGTAACTAAACCGTTAGATTTGAAAATCAAGTAACTTGATCCGTTACTTCCAGTTTTGAAGTCCATTACTCGAGTACATACTCGAGTAAAGTGCTTCTTTACTTCAAGTTGTTCCTCGGGTATTGCTTTATCTGTCACAAATTACTTCAAGTTGGTACTCCAGTAAAGGTATCCTCTGATCACCTCTGTTTTTGTTTCTCAAAACAGAGTTTCTTCCTTCCTGCAAACAATTTTCTACACACTCCGATGCTTAAATTAATAATCATCAAAACATTATCAAATGACTTCATCTAATATTATAAGAAACTTAAATAACTTACAACTCATTGGGATTTACCATTCCCAATTCTCTTCTAATGTATAGAAATTGATCTTTTGCAAGGGGTTTTGTGAAGATATCTGCTAGTTGAAGATGAGTGGGAATAAATATCACTTTCACATCTTTCTTTTGAATATGATCTCTGATGAAGTGATGTCTGACATCGATATGCTTGGTTCTAGAATGTTGAACTGGATTCTTTGCCAAGCTTATCATACTAGTATTGTCACAATAGATTGGTATTTCTTTGAGATAAATACCAAGATCTTGTAGTTGTTGTTTTAACCATATTACTTGTGCACAACAACTTGAGACTGCAACATATTCGGCCTCCGTCAATGAAAGAGACACAGTATTTTGTTTCTTGCTAAACCATGATACAAGTGATCCTCCAAGAAATTGTCCTTGTCCATTGGTACTCTTTTTGTCTGTTTTGTATCCTCCATGATCAGAATCTGAATATACAACAAGATATTCACTTCTTCCTTTGGGATACCACAAACCCAATTCGGGTGTGTCAGCAAGGTATCTAAAGATTCGTTTGACCGTTTCAGCATGTGATTCCTTTGGTGCCGATTGATATCTTGCACATATGCCAACACTAAATTGGATGTCCGGTCTACTTGCCGTGAGATAGAGTAATTATCCAATCATTCCTCTATATTTCGTGATGTTGTAGTCTTTTCCTTTGACATCAGCATCAAGTAATGTAGTTGAGCTCATAGGTGTGTCCGTGCCATTTGCTTCATCCATTCCATACTTCTTCAATAGCTCTTTTAAATACTTTGTTTGAGATATGAAGATTCCATTCTTTCTTTGTTTGATTTGTAAACCGAGAAAGAAATTCAATTCTCCCATCATTGACATCTCAAATTCTCCCTGCATTATCTCAGAAAATTCCTTACACAGAGATTCATTAGTAGCACCGAAAACAATGTCATCAACATATATTTGAACAATTAAAATATCATTGTGTTTTCGTTTTATAAAGAGTGTTGTATCAACCTTTCCCCGTACAAAACCTTGATCAGTAAGAAACTTACTGAGCCTTTCATACCAGGCTCTAGGAGCTTGTTTTAAACCATATAAAGCCTTTTTGAGTTTGAAAACATGATCAGGTTTAGTAACATCCTCAAAACCTGGAGGTTGTTCTACATACACTTCTTCCATGATGTAACCATTTAGAAATGCACTCTTTACATCCATTTGATAGAGTTTGAATCCTTTGATACATGCAAAGGCTAGGAGTACACGTATAGCTTCTAATCTAGCTACTGGAGTATACGTTTCCTCATAATCAATCCCTTCTTCCTGATTATAGCCTTTGGCCACTAATCTTGCCTTGTTTTTGACAATAATTGTGGATTCATCGAGTTTGTTCTTGAATACCCATTTTGTACCAATAATCGGATGATCTTTGGGTCGGGGCACCAAATTCCAAACTTGATTTCTCTCAAATTGATTTAGTTCTTCTTGCATTGCTATAACCCAATCATTGTCTGATAGGGCTTCATCAATGTTAGAAGGTTCAATCTCAGAAATGAATGCAGAAAAACTTACTTCATTGAAAATTCTATTTCTAGTTTTGATCCCTTCATTCACATCTCCTATAACTTGATCTAAGGGATGACTTTTGTTGTATTTCCAAGCTCTAGGTTGTCCTAGGGATTGCTCTTCTTCCTTGGTTTCATTAACTTCTGGAATAAGAGATTTAGAAATAGATTGACCATTCTCTTGATTTAAAACAACTTCATGTTCTTCATCAATGGTTTTGTCAGAGGACTCAAATTCATCAAATACAATATGAATTGATTCTTCAACAACACAAGTTCTTTTATTGAAAACTCTATATGCTTTACTTCCGTTAGAATATCCTAGGAAAATTCCTTCATCTGTTTTAGAATCAAATTTTCCTAAGTTATCTTTACCATTATTATGAATGAAACACTTACAACCGAAGATGTGTAGATGAGCAATGTTTGGCTTTCGTCCTTTGTACAACTCGTATGGTGTCTTTCTAAGTTTTGTTCTGATATATGCTCTATTTGAAATGTAGCATGTTGTACTCATAGCATCAGCCCAGAACACTTGAGACACATTCTTTTCATTCAACATTGCTCTAGCCATTTCTGTGAGTACTCTATTCTTGCGTTTCACAACTCCATTTTGTTGAGGCGTCCTTGGAGCAGAGAAATTGTGATCAATACCATTAGTATCACAATATTCTTCAAAGGCTTGATTTTCAAATTCTCCACCATGATCAGTCCTAATACCTGCAATGGACATACCTTTCTCATTTTGCACTTTCTTGGCAAAAACAATAAATTCTTCAAATGTTTCATCTTTTGATGATAGAAAAATAATCCATGTAAATCTAGAGAAATCATCAACAATGACCAATGAATATAGGTTGCCACCAAGACTTTTTACTCTTGCTGGACCAACTAAATCCATAGCAATAATTGTAATGGTCTATTTGTTGAAATCTCATTTTTCAATTTGAAAGATGATTTAGTTTGTTTACCCTTTTGACACGCGTCACAAATCAAGTTATTTTTGAAAGTCACTTTGGGTAATCCAAGAACTAAATCCTTTTTGAGTAGTTTGCCTAGTTGATGCATATTGACATGAGCCAATCTCTTATGCCATAGCCAACTTTCATCGGCATTACTCAGAAAACAGTTTTCAGATTTATTTCTATTAATATCTAGAGTATAGCAGTTACCTTCCCTTTTTGCTCTGAGCTTAGTCTTGATATTCTTCTTATCAAGCTGTAAGTCATTCTTGTTGATAATTAAGCATTCTTCTGAATCAAATATTACCCAGTTGTTTTTATCTGCACTCTGACTTACGCTCAGCAAATTATGACACAAGCCTTCAACATAATATACATCTTTGACTTGTATTCCTTTGTCATTTTTGATTTCACCAATTCCTGCTATCCTTCCGGATTGATTTCCTCCAAATTTTACCTCTCCACCTTCTTTAGGTTGCAATTTGGTAAAACTATCAAAATCACCGGTCATATGTCTAGAGCATCCACTATCAATATAACACTTGCTATTTTTGGATGCTTTGAGACATTCCTGCAGCCAAATGACTAAATCTTAGGTACCCATATCTTTTTGGGTCCTTTTGGGTTAGTACAAACAATTTTCTGAATATATGAACCTTTAAGTACCCATTTGTAGGTTCCTATTGTTCCTATCTTCTTATGAAAGCATGAAGAAGAAAAATGACCTTTTCTATTACAATAATTGCAAAATGCAAAGGGATTTGATGTATGTACAAAATGCTGGAAATAATTCAAATATGACTTACCTCCTGCTTTCTTTCAACCTTTGCTTTCTTTCAACCTTTCCTTTTATCTGACTTTGGATCATATCCAATTCCAGATCGGTCATTTACAAATCGTTGAGCTTTTAAAATGACATTTAGCATCTCACTTCCTTGTGTAAATTTTTCAAGAGTTTTTATGAGATCAATGTTTTTCTTTTTCAAAGAAGAACAATTTTCACAAACCTTTTCTAAATTTTCTTTAAGTTCGATTTCAAGAGATTTGTTTTTCTTTTTGAAAACAACCAATTCTTTAACTACTTTGATGAATTCAGAATGTAAAGCATTATATTCGGAAAGTAATTCATCATAGGTAGGTTCAAAATTATTTACCTCTTCCTCTGTTTCTTCTTGTGCAATAAGACATATGTTAGCTACTTCTTCCTCATCACTTTCTTCATCAGAAGAGCTATCACCCCATATAGCAGATACGAAGGCCTTCTTTTTGTTGAAGAATTTGCCTTTTCTCTTTTCTTTGCTCTTTTGATTCAGTTTTGGACATTCTGATTTGATGTGTCCTGGTTTTCCACATTCGTAGCAAATGATATGATCTTTACTGCTAGTTCCACCTTTTTGAAAGTGTTTGAATCCTTGTCCTTTCTTGTAGAACTTTCTGAATCATTTTATGATTAAGCCCATTTCATCATCGTCAAGCTCCTCATCCTCATCTTGATTCTCTTCTTTTGCTTTTAGTGCTAGACCTTTCTTTTTCTTGTCACCAATGTCATCTAGTTCTCGTTTGAACTTTAGTTTGCTTTCATATTCAGAAAGACTTCCAAATAGAGAAGCAACTGACCTCATTGATTCTCCTTTTGCTTCTTCTATCGCAGTGACTTTGGCCTCCCATTCTTTAGAAAGAATATTTAGAATCTTTCGTACTTGGGTATGCTGATCATAGACTTTCCCAAGAGCTGCAAGCTGATTAACAAGATGAGTATATCTAAGTTCAAATTCAGATATTGATTCACCTGATTTCATTCGAAGTAAATCGAATTCAGTGACCAAGGTGTTGATCCGATTCTCCTTTATTCCCGAAGTTCCTTCATGAGCTATTTCCAGAGCTTCCCACATTTCCTTTGTTGTTGGAAGTGTGCAAATTCTGAAATACTCACTTTGACTCAAGGCACTTTGTAGCATCAGAATTGCCTTGTTGTTGAGAGTGATAAGTTTCTTGTCATTCTCATCATATTCCGCTGGCGTCTTGGGAATTTTCTGAGAATCTACAGTCTTTGTAGGTTGATAGTTTCCACTCTCAATCACATCCCATAGTCCATATTCAGTAGCCATTACGAATACTCTGAACTTTGCTTTCCAGAAAGAAAAGTGTTTGCCACTGAAACCTGGAGGTCTAGTGATGGATGCACCGTCGGGAAGAATTCCTTCACCCATGCTTGTCATTGGATCCTTCTTAGGTTGTTATACCTTGACAAGAAGACCAACGCTCTGATACCAAATGTTAGAGCAAGCGTTTCACCCAAGAGGGGGTGAATTAGGTGATATTAAAATTTCGTTGCAAATATAAAATTTGACGTTGAAATTAAAACAGGAAAGAGTAAGGAGAAATATCATCGAAGTGTACACCGGGATTTATACTGGTTCGGCCACAACCACTTTGACCTACGTCCAGTCCTCAGAGCTTCTCTGAGAGTTTCACTATAACTTCCAAGATTCAGTGGGTTCTTGGCACCTCAGTACAAGCAAGTTCCTACACCTGGAAACTCGCTCCCCCTTACAAGTTGTAATTCAATCCCAACTCAAGGTTCCACAACCTTAAGTTACCTCAATAACAAATATTGAGTTTGAATGAAATATCTCTCTCAAGAGTGAATAAGAATCACTGAAGCATAGAGTTTCTAATACAACGTAAGAACAGAGTAATGATAGGTTTGAGTGTAATCTTGTTGTTGTATGTGTTTTCTATTTCTTTCTCTGTTTGGATGTTCCCATATATATAGATATGTTGGTGATGACCGTTGGAACATTTTCTTCTCGTCCGTTAAAGAGTGCGCAGCCACTATTGACTTTTCTAGTTTTTGAAAAATATCTGTTGGCGGTGGTTGGCATTTGAACGTTTCATTTGACTTCTCTCACTTGATATGATTTCTTCATTGTTTATCTGTAAATATGCTAGAAATACTAATACAATGAAAAGTTAATCATATAGAAAACAAATTAATGAACGTATGCATGATTTCGAAAGTTCTGGGTTTAATTACTCGAGTAGCTACTCGAGTATCCCTTGAAGTTTACTCGAGTACTTACTTGAGTATCATCGGGAAATCTTTGATCAACTGCAAGTCAATGAATAAATACAAGATTACTCGGGTAGTGCATGGAATAACCAATTTTTAAACCTTTGAAAATATATGTTTACTCGGGTACTTACTCGAGTAATGCACTCACAACTTTATGAGTCACTCGGGTACCAACTCGAGTAAACCTTCAAATAAGCTTTTGGTTACTCGATGCTTTACTCCAGTAATGTTGGCAGGATTTCAAGGCTGAGAGCACTTACCTTGTTACTCGGATACTGACTCGAGTAATGCACTCATTTTTGCATAGGTTACTCGGGTACCACCTCGAGTAAATGTACTTTTTGTGCTTGACTTACCCGGGTAATGACTTGAGGTTTACCTTCAAAATAACTCTTCATACTCGGGTACCAACTCGAGGAATTCACTTAAAATAGAACATTAAATACCTATATACTAGAGGAATCACTCGAGGAAAATGAGATAGAATGATATCAAGTTAATCGGGTACCACCTTCAAGTTTTCACTGACTTCAGTGCGTTACTCGAGTAGCTACTCGAGTAACATTGGCAGTGGTACAAAGTGCCGAGAGCAACACATTTTCAGAAACAGAGTTACTCGAGTACTTACTCAAGTATCATTGGCAACCTGACAGCAACTGGAAGTTTTGCATATGGTTACTCGAGTAGCTCCTCGAGTAACATTGGCAGGCCGAGAGCAACTCCAAATTTTTACCTGGTTACTCGAGTAGCTCCTCGAGTAACATTGGCAGGCCGAGAGCAACTTGAAAATACTTACACTATTACTCGAGTACCTACTCGAGTAATGTTGGCAGGTTACTGGAAGGTGCTTCTGGTTACTTCAAGTTTTGGCTCATTACTCGAGTCATTACTCGAGTACCGCCTCGAGTAATGCCTTAGAAAACTTGCTTCTGATCAAGTTTCTCAGCTTTTTCTCTTGGTCTTTCTTCATTACTCCAATGCTTACTTCAAGTGATGCTTGTCCCTGTTATTACTTTGTTCAAACTTATTTATTATTCAATTCTTCTTCATACCATTCTTTTGTTATCATCAAAACATGAGATCTAACAGAGCCAATCCTATTTGATGCATGCTCTGTAATAAAGTACGTTCCCTCTTTAGCCTTTCTCCTTATCTAAACTTCCAATATGACCCAACAACCAAATGATTCAGAAGGAAGCCTATGGGTAGCATCAAGCAAAAACCAACTAGATTCAATAAAAGAGAAAAATACAAAATTTTGTACATGCAGGTATTCATTATGAAAGAAGAAATCCTATCATGAAATTTAAGGACCAAAATGGGAACTTGAATAGTGAAAAATGAAGGTACAAGTCAAATTTACAAGTATCCAAATGTACAAAGAGATTTCTGCCTGCTCATGTAGACACTAAATCATCTGACACAATAGTTAACAATGAATACCTGGTCTTGATGGAGATTTTCCCTCCCTCTATACTGAGTTTGGCTCCAGTGACCACCCAATATCCAGGAAAGTCTTCTGGACCCCTAACCTTTTCCTTCGTATCCACAAAGCTGAGCATTTTTGGGGCCTTTACTGGAACAGGTGCCTCAGTACCAGACTCGCCATTATAAACTATTGGTTTTATGTCATCTTCAGTAGGCTTTTCATTCTCAATCACATGATGCAATTCCTTGCTTAGCATTGTGCTCATCAATGACGAAATGATCCCCAACTTTTGAAATGGAAATGGAGATCCATCCCACTTTGATTTGTAAATTTCTGCCGATTCTACCATGGAAAACCCAAGCCTCAAGAAAAGAACTTTTTTCCTTTTCACATGCTTGACCTCTAGCCAGGCCTTCGTTATAATGGCCGGGGGATCATCATCAAGGGAACTACTGTACAAGACAGGCACTGTGCAAACATGTGAAAAACTTTTCCACTTTACAGGTTCAAAATAGGCGTTGTCAGTTGGCTCATCATTAGATTCACAAGAAAGGTCATTAGAGATTTTAAGGATTTGTGGACGATTTGAAAGATGCTGGAGATGGATAGCCTGACGGTCACTCTTTCTGCCTTCCAAAAACAAGCGAATACCTATAATAGGACAATATCCAGAGTCAACCTACATATTTGTTGAGTTAGATAGCAGAATGTTACGTATTGAAAAGGAATAAAAATTAGATGCAAAATGATACCAACACTCATACTTAAAAAATAATCATAAGGGACAGACAATGTTTAGTAACTATTGAGAGGTGCAAGTTTAGTATTAATTTATTACTTAATTAAAACTTATATGTTTATTTTATACTAGTATTATGTTTTGTCATTTCTTTAGTTATACACCCTAGGATTAGATATGGATGCTACATCATATATTAATATCTTTACCATATCGTATCTACCTTAGAAATATAAATTTGACAACAACAACAAAGCCTTATCCCACTAGGTGGGGTTGACTACATGGATTGCACATCGTTATTGTGTTATATTGAAAACCAGATCTTTGGATAGATATTAACCAAAAGATTCTACTCTATAACCTCATTGAGTGTTCACTTTGGTCTTCCCCGACCTCTTTTTAGAGGATTCTATATTGCTTGTTCAACCCTCCTCACCAGAGCACTCAATGGCCTTCCTTGAACATGTCCAAACCACCTTAAACAATTTTCTATCATTTTCTCCTTAATAGATGTCACTCCAACTCGTTCGCTTATATGATCATTGCGAATCCCATCTCTTCTTGTATGACCACACATCTATCTCATTATCCTCATCTCCACTACCCCCATTTTATGTTCATGTTGTCCTTTAAAATCTGACATACAAGAATATGATACCAGGGTTAGGCTATATTTTCCTACCTATATAAACCTATTGTTTCCTACGTTCGTTTAAGGATTAATGCTAAAACAAAGGTATTGTTTTGCCTCTTGCTTCAATCCTTCAATAACCATAATAAAGATATAATAGACACTATATACAAAATCAACCTTGTCTTCCATGATTACCTCCTTTTAGTACACCAAATATGGCTTTAAGAATGTTTGTAGTCACATCATTTGGGTAAAGAAAACTAAGCAGGTAATGATACCAGTATACCACAACCAATCTTAAGTGCGAACATTTTTATATTGGTTGGTGGCGTATGCAAGATTGCCCTAATGATAAACCAAAGACAATATATTAATGCTACGTGATTTACCCCATCCGTTTTAAATGTGCCGACATGGTGTTACACAAACTTTAGGTTAGACTTCAAATAATGTAAGGACAAGATACCTTCATGGTGTTTACATAAAGCTTAGATCGCAAGAAAGTGAACTGGAGTGATGGTGATTTGTTCCTTTGGCATCTAGGATGAAATCCAAGATGCCTATCATCATACAATGGAGACCATTGGCGAGGCAACTGAAATTCAAGAAATTGATGAAGTTCCTCTATTTTGGGTTTATCTGCAACAAATAAAAACTCATTTAACAGACATACCAAATAAATTACATTATTTGAATCCATAATAAGATTATTCCTAGCTTAACTTCTGTATTAAAAATCAGATTTACTAGTATCAGTACAATAAAAACTGTTAATGGTAAGCATAATAGGAACAACTTTATATCTGACTCAATCCTATCAGTCCTTGATGATGGCTTGATTAAAATGTTTCAGAAGAAATCTAGCTGAATCTACAGGAAATTATGAGAATACTCACTTGAATGTGCATGTTAAAGAATTTAAAATATGTTAATAAAAGTCGAGTTTAATGCTAGGAACTAGGTCTGAAACTATATAGGAGTGAATGTAATGTATAATGCTCCCCACCAACAGAGGTGGTCTAGTTGGTAAGAAGTTGACTTATAATCTGTAAAGTTGTAAATTCAAATCCCACGGCTGATGTGAACACTTTATTGATGGGCAACCTATAAGTACTTCAGTAAATACTTTGAGACCGAAAGTATGCCCTGGCCCTTGTCCCTGAGACCCAACTCATCTAAACTTTTTCCTTATCAAAAATGGATAATGCTCCCCCAATTGCATTATATCCTTGTATAACATTTTCAACTCAAATATGGAATCAAGTGCAATACCAAAAGTCTAATAATTATTCATAGTAATATCATTTTCCATCTTCTCAGAACAAATACTAACTAGTCAAAATCAAAACCTTTCCTTCCCAGGAAATACCCACATCAAGTCAGAGGTTTCGTTGACTCCAAAATGTTAGATGGTCATATCACAGTGACTTGCGAATATGCATAGAAAATAAACAACAATGACTTGATCAATATTAATGTCAACTAAAATTAAGAACAATTTATAGAGATTGAAATTAACCATCAGGAAATGTGTGCTCACATATGAGGTATAAATTCCTTGCATGGTTTAGGAAGTCATGGCCTGGGCTGGAACTAAGCAGTGAAGTAATAAGCACAAGCAACATTGATATGGCATCAGGTGACTGTGATATTGTAGAAAGCCACTCCTTATAGTGCTGGTGAATGCCAACAATACCTCCCCTTTGAACAGAAATGCTTATGAGATCTTGTTTGAAGTATATTCAAATAACAGCCCAAAGGTGTCAGCAGAAATACGATTGCATAATGTGTTGAAGAAGCAATGACAGTTCAAATTAATACCAACCTCCTTGGTTGTGTGACTTTTTACAATTGGTCTCACAGCTGCAGCAAGAGCTACATCAACCTTCCATCGCATATATCTATCATCCTGCAAAGGTCAAAAAAATAATATTTTTAGACAAGCAGAACATTTCATATATTCTTTAACATTTTAATATGAAAGTAATGAAATGAAAATCAAGTTTTCCCAACCTGTAACATCCTTGCTTGAATTATCAACATGTTATATAAAAATGTGTGTCAAGGTGTTTTTGAACACTCACAAGGATAGCAAGTTAGCATAGTCTTATTATCAATAAATCATTTTAAGAAGAAAATATCAATACACTTCTCCTTCCCATTTACCACAATGGCTTCCTGGTAATTAAGATTAAATGCATAGTGTTCATATCAATAAAAGCAAAAAAGAGGGGGGGTAAAACTGCATATCAAACGGATGAAATTGTTTCATTAAATTCAAAATGATTCAGAAAAATGTCTAGGTAGACTATTAGTATTTAGGACTTAATTTTGGTAATGTAGTTAGAAATGAATAACATGCCTAAAACGCAAGTTGTATGAGATAATAAATCAGATTTGAGTCATGATTGTATGTAACAATAAGATGGAAAACAATTTCAAAAGATTGCTAAAGAGAGTGTCCATGCTATTTATGTTCAAGCAGAGAAAACTATCTGAGGTAAGTCGACAAATGCGAAGGAAGCACATTCAAAAACTCAAGGGATTGATATCTTGAGATTTATCATAATCCTAGGGCCAATGAATAATTAAAATGACTTCTTTTGGCTAAATAATAAATAATTACAAATAATATCTAGCAATCTCTAACAGGAAGAAGAACACCTACATCATCCTTTTCCTAGCTTTCATCACACTCCTTTTATTCTTTTTAAATTTTCAAGTAGCTAGAAATGCCTATCTTAGGGTTTTAAAATCAATTTTTGAACAAAAAAGGAGGACAAAAATTTAGCAGTTCTACACTAATAAATGTTCTTTTAAGTTTTATCTTCATCAATTTTGGGTAGTATCTACAACTAGGTATAAAAATAGCTTTTTTATAGTTTGAGTAAGTTTACATGGAAATCTCATCAAGTTCTTCATGCAATACTACAAATAGATTCATTTAATATGGTTGTAATGACCTACATATATCATCAGAGTAATAAAGACATATTGGTTCTTAAAATGGTGTCATTGTCAATTATTGGAAGTGTAAGTATAAAATACACTCTCTTATTTATCATAATGCATATTACAGAGTATATATAGGCAGAGAAACAGAGTACGTAACGGTAAGGCATAATGAGCAATAATGATGAGATTACAAATTGAAATCACAATCTTTCCTAAACAAGCTAGACTAGAATTAGGGATATGACAGAGATATGATCTGAAATCATAGGATGCTGAAATCATGGGATTCCAAGGGCAGATCTCACGGGCTGTGGTTTCCAACACTCCCCCTTAAGTTGGAGAGTATATGCCAAACATTCCCAGCTTGCGTCAAAACTCTTCAAATTTAGATTTGCCCAGTGGTTTGGTCATTACATCTGCAATCTGTTCTTCAGACCGTATATAGGACAATACTATAATGCCTGCTTCGACTTTCTCTTTAATAAAGTTCCTATCTACCTCAACATGCTTTGTTCGATCATGATAAACAGGGTTTCTTATCATCTCAATGCTGGATTGGTTGTCACACAAAACCTACATGGGACCCTCATACAGAATTCCTAATTCCTTTAGTAGCCGGATAACCCAGAGTCCTTCACATGTTCCTTCATTCACAGCTCTCAATTCTGCTTTCACACTTCTCTTTGACACAATAGTTTGCCTCTTGCTTCTCCATGTCACTAGATTTCCCCGCACATATGTACAGTATCCCCCTATTGACCTTCTGGTTTCTCTGTCTTTTACATGGTCTGCGTCGGTGTAGATCTCTAGGTTTCTAGCCGTGCACTTCTTGAAGAAGATTCCTCTTCATAGATTGAATTTCAGATAACTCAAGTTCTTCCTGTGGTTGATGCATGAACTAACTAACTATTTCGACAGAATAGCTGATATCTAGGCGTGTGTGGGCTAGGTATATTAGCTTCCCTACAAGTCTTCTATAATGTTCAGAGTCAACCAAGACATCATTCTCTTTGATTTCTAGACGACAACCTTCTTCCATCGGTGTTCCCTCAGGTTGTGCCCCTAACATTCCTATCTCATGCAACAAGTATAGGGTATACTTCCGCTTGGATACGTTGATGCCCTTCTTTGTTCTTGCCACTTCCATACCCAAGAAGTATCTCATTTAGCCAAGATCCTTAACCTGGAATTCAATGGACAAATCCCTCTTCAATTGAGCAATAGAGTTTTCATCATTTCCAGTAATGGCTATATCATCCACGTATATGATCAGGATAGTAATTCTTCCCTCGTCATGTTTGATAAAAATATGTCGCCTGCTTGCCCCTGGGTGTACCCAAGTTTCTTTATCACTTTGTTGAAGCGGCCAAACTACGCCCTTGGGGATTGTTTTAGGCCATACAGTGACTTGTTAAGGTTACAGACTACTCGTTTGGAGCAAGGACTCCATCTGGAACCTCTATATAGACCTCTATCTTTAAGTCACTATTCAAAAATGTGTTCTTTATGTTTATCTGATGTAGTGACCAATCCAAATTAGCTGCTATTGACAACAATACTTGGATTGTGTTGAATTTGGCTACTGGGGTATGTTAAGATCTCATGTTTTGATGATAACAAAAGAATGGTTTGAAAAGGAAATGATTAATAAACAAGTTTGAACAAAGTAATGACAGGAACAAGCATCACTTGAAGAAAGCATTTGAGTAATGAAGAAAGGCCAAGAGAAAATACTGAGGAACTTGATCAGAAGCAAACTTTCTAAGGCATTACTCGAGTAGCTACTCGAGTAATGAGACAAAACTTGAAGTAATCAGAGACAACTTCCAGTAACCTGCCAACGTTACTCGAGGAGCTACTCGAGTAATCGTGTAAGTATTTTCAAGTTGCTCTCGGGCTGCTAATGTTACTCGAGGAGCTACTCGAGTAACCAGGTAAAAACTTGGAGTTGCTCTCGGCCTGCCAATGTTACTCGAGGCGCTACTCGAGTAACCATGTGAAAAACTTCCAGTTGCCTTCAGGTTGCCAAAGATACTCGAGGAGCTACTCGAGTAACTCTGTTTCTGAAAAAATGTTGCTCTCGGCATTTTGTACCACTGCCAATATTACTCGAGGAGCTACTCGAGTAACTCAATCTAGTGAGCAAAAACTTGAAGGTGGTACCCGAGTATGTAGAGATATTTTCAAGGAAAACCTCAAGTCATTACCCGGGTAAGTCAAGCACAAAAAGTACAGTTACTCGAGGTGGTACCCGAGTAAATGATGCAAAAATAAGTGCATTACTCGAGTCCGTACCCGAGTAATGAGGTAAGTGCTCTCGGCCTTGAGATCCTGCAACATTACTGGAGTAAAGCATCGAGTAACCAAAAGTTTTTATAAAGGTTTACCCGAGTTGGTACCCGAGTAACTCATAAAGTTGTGAGTGCTTTACTCGAGTAGGTACCCGAGTAAATAACTATTTCCAAAGGTTTGAAATTTAGTTTACTCCATGCACTACCCGAGTAATCTTCTATTTCTTCATTGACTTGCAATTTAACAAAGATTTCTCGATGTTACTCGAGTAGGTACTCGAGTAAACTTCAAGGAATACTCGAGGAGCTACTCGAGTAAGCATGCCCAGAATTTTAGAAATCATTCAAATGTTCATTGATTTCTTTCCTATATGATTAACATTTCATTGTATTAGTATTCTTAGTCTATTTACAGAGAAACAATGAAGAAATCTCATCAAGTGAGAAAAGTCAAATTAAACGTTCAAATGCCAACCACCGCCAACGGATATTTTTCAAAAACTGGAAAAGTCAATAGTGGCTGCGCACTCTCCAACGGACAAGAAGAAAATGTTCCAACGGTCATCACCAACATATCTATATATATGGGAACATCCAAACAGAGAAAAAAAAAGGCACACACACAAACGAATCATTAAGTTCATTGCTCTGTTTTCACGTTGATATTGTATATTTATGCTTCAGTGATTCTCATTCACTCTGTAAGAGAGATATTTCATTCAAATTCAATATTTGTTATTGAGATTACTTAAGGTTGTGGAACCTTGAGTTGGGATTGGATTACATTTTGTAAGGGGGAGCGAGTGTCCAGGTGAAGGAACTTGCTTGTACTGAGGTGCCAAGAACCCACTGAATCTTGGAAGTTATAGTGAAACTCTTAGAGAAGCTCTGAGGACTGGACGTAGGTCAAAGTGGTTGTGACCGAACCAGTATAACTCCCGGTGTACACTTCGGTGATATTTCTCCTTACTCATTACTGTTTTATTTCCACTATTAAAGTTTTATATTTCCGACGAAATTTTAGTATCACCCAATTCACCCCCCCCCCTCTTGGGTGAAACGCTTGATCTAACAGGGTAAAGGTCTCCTGGTAGTCTATTCTATAGGTCTGTGTATATCCTTTCGCAACTAGTCTTGCTTTGTACTTGTTGATACTGCTGTCAGGATTGAATTTTGGGGTAAAGATCCACTTACTCCCAACATGTTTCTTTCCAGGAGGGCAAGATATGATATCCCACGTCTTACTTTCCTCAAGTGCTTTTAACTCCTCTTCCGCAGCCTGTTTCCACTTTGGGTCAGCTATAGCTTGCTGGAAGGTGTTAGGGATTTCAATCTATGCATTATTGACAATAAAACTCTGCATCTTGATAGACAGGTTACCATACAAAACAAGCTATTGAATTGGATGCTGAGTATAAGACCTTACCCCTTTTCTTAGTGCAATCGGCCAGCCTATCTCTTCAGGATCTACTCTTGAGTCAGATTCATGGTCGTTCCTTAGAGTGGGATTGAAGCTTCTCTCTACCTCCTGAGATTGTTGCCTAGCATCTCCCTCTGCATCTATCCTAGTTATGTTCTCAACCTGTGTTTTTGGGTTATTTGGATTGGTGTTAGGAGGTGTAAAAGGTAAGGTCTCAGGATTTTGTGGCAAGGTGTCAATGGCATCAAGGAAGTTAGGTAAGGTATCAGGGATTTATGGGGTAACAGGTACGGTGTCACTGGCTTTGGAAGTTGATTCATGTGAAATTAGCCATTCAATATCTGAATACTCTACCTGAATGGGTAATTTGGGTTAGTAAGCGTCCTCCTTGTAAAACACGGTGTCTTTGGAGACATACAACTTCTTGGAAGTCGAACAGTAACACTTGTACCCTTTTCGGGTGGAGGAGTACCCAAGGAAGATGTATTTCTAGGACCGGGCATTAAACTTACTTCCATCAGGGGCATGGACAAAGACAACACACCCAAACACTTTTGGAGGTAAGGAATTGATGAGAGGGCAATTGGGAAAGGTGCTAAGAAGTGTTTGGATAGGGATAGCATAATTGAGGACTTTGGAGGGCATTCGGTTGATGAGGTAAGCCACAGTTAGGACTGCATCTCCTCAGAAGATTGTGGGTACATTTCTTTCCATCAGTAGTGTTCAGGTGACCTCCAATAGATGACGATTCTTTCGTTCGACAACCCCATTTCGCTGAGGGGTGTAAGTATAGGAGGTTTGATGGTGAATTCCTTGTTGATCAAGGAATTCTTTAAAGGTATGACTGAGGTATTCTTAACCATTATCACTGAGAAGCACTTTGATAGAGGATTGAAATTGGGTCTGGACAAATTTGTGAAAGTTTTGGAAAACTTAAGCCACTTTGGACTTTTCTTTCAACAAGTAAACCCACGTGAGTTTGGTGTGATCATCAATGAATGTGACAAACCATTTTTTCATTTTTCTTGGTGGTTGTTCTTGTTGGGCCCCAAATGTCACTGGATGAGTTGGAAAGGAGTGATGGGTTGGTAGGGTTGTTTTGGATAGGAGGATCGGGTTTGTTTAGCCAATTGACACATTTTACAGTGAAAAGGAACAAAATCTTTATTGAATAAACTCAGAAACACATCTCATATAATCAAAACTAGGATGTCCTGAATGACAATGCCATAAAAGCACATCTTTTTCTTGAGAACTTGAGCTGACTAGGGCATGTTGTGCATTCCATATTGCTTTATTCAATATCTTCGATCTCTCCAGGTAGAAAAGTCCATCCCACTCTTTAAAAGTCCCAACCATCTTTCCCAAGTATAGATCCTAAAATAGACACATATCAACGTCAAATATCACTCTGCATATATGTCCTTTCGTTAACTTACTCACAGAGATTAAGTTACAAGTAAGAGCTGGGACAAATAGAACATGGTGATTGTGGAGTGAATCAGATAGTGTGACGGTGCCAATTCCTTCAAATTTAGTAAATACCCCATTAGTAACTTTGACACGAATGTATTCCGAACAAAGTTTAAGAGTTGTAAATAAGGTTCGATTACCCGTCATATGATCCGTGGCTCCTGAATCAACTATCCATACATTATCGCTAGTATGTATAGTATTGAGGGCTATGATAGAATTACTTGATTGGACAAGATTAACACTCGACAAAGAGTTGGACTTATTTTGTTTTTCAAGTATCCGATGTAGCATCTGCAGTTCGTCTTGACATAGTAAAGTAGTATCCTCAGCCTTCTATTCAGTGGAGGTGAAATGACCCTGTGGTTTGCTAGTGGATGGTTTTCCATGTAGTTTCCAACATTCCTCCTTGAAGTGACCCATCTTTTTGCAATAATTGCAGCATTTTTTTTCTGTTCCTCCTGTGGCCCCCGTACTGCAAGTGTTGAACTCTTAACAAGACTTGGGCTACTGTGATTCAAGAGTTTCTAACTTTCTTCAAACTGCACAAGATTAACGACATTAAAAAGGTGTGGTAGGGGTTTGATTCCCATTATTCTGCCCCGTATGTCCTCAAACGAATCATTGAGTTTGAGAAGAAAATTATAAACTCTCCCCTCTTCTACAATCTTCTTGTATAACTGAGCATCCTCCACATTTTTCCAGGGTTGAACTTTAAACAAGTCTTGTTATTGCCAGAGTTTTATCAATGCATTATAGTAATCAGTAACTATCAGGGTACCTTGTCTTAAATCTCTAAGTTAGCGCTTCAAATGAATCAAGGCAGCAGTGTTATCAAGAGAGTAATAAGTTCTTCTGGCTGCATCCCAAATCTCTTTTGCAGTGTTTGCCAGGAGGTAGCCTTCGCTGATGTCAACATTCATAGAGTTACATAGCCAAGTCATAACTTAGTTATTTTCAGCAAACCAAGTATCAAAAGTTGGGTTATCCGGAGCTGGTTGTGGTGCTGCCCCATTGATATATTTCTCCTTTCACTTTCCACGGATATACCTTAACATACTTTGGGACCATTGGAGGTAATTCTTTCTATTAAACCTATGGTTAATGACCTTACTCTGAGGTTCTGGAAATTCTGATCCCATGAGGGTGTTGTTGATAGTGTAAGATGAGTGGTTGGAAAAAGAAGAAGAGGTGGTAGAGTTGGTACCGGACATGAGTGCAGTGGGATGTAGACTATTTTTATATGAGTTTCCATGGACGGAGCCAAAAAGGGGAGGGAATTCAAACAGATTCATGGTTCTGGAAAAATGCTCGTTGGAAAGTTGCTAGACGGTGGCGCGTGGGGTCACGCACTAGTACTGTTGTGGCACGTGGTGATCACATGCCGCTCTGATCGCCACCGCAACTCTGGGATCCGCCGGTCGGCACCGTGTGGTGCTACCTGTGGTGGAGGTGTAACGTCATGCGCCCTCCTGCTCTATATTTGAGAACACCAATTTGTTGCTCTCTCCCCTTCTCTCCGCTGTGTCTCGCTCTGTCGCTAGGTATTTGCTTTAACAGTCGCTCAGCCTCACTCTCATTCTTAGTTTCGCTATGCTTTGATACCATATTAGAAGTATAAGTATAAAATACCCTCTCTTATTTATCACAATGCATATTACAGAGTATATATAGGTAGAGAGACAGAGTACATAATGGTAAGACATAATGAGCAATAATGATGAGATTACAAGTTGAAATCACAATCTTTCTTAAACAAGCTAGACTAGAATTAGGGATATGACATAGATATGATCTGAAATCATGGGTTGATGAAATCATGGGATCCTAAGGGCGGATCTCACGTGCTGTGGTTTCCAACATGTCAGCCTACAACCTTTATGGGCATGGTAAATAACATAGTTGTGACAAGAAATGAAATCTTTTAATGAATCAAGACCAGAGTATATCAATGAATGATTTTAGTAATATAGTCCTATCTGGTATGCTGAAAGGATTATTAAGAAATAAGAAGTTGAGAACAATAAAAAGAAATGGGAATAGGAATGAGTATAGGAATAAACTTTTATTTTTAGATGAAAGGGAATATATCATTCAAAGAATCAATATGGTGGCCATTAGAATAGGAGCAGACTTTAAAAGTACATAAGGCATATCTGTAATCTCTGTCACTTAGGTAAAGGAAGTTGCCAACTCAAATAAAGATATTCTTATCTCACACAGGATCTATGTCTTCGATCCTAAAACAGACTAGGATGCTGAAACGAAGGCCTGTAAATGGTGTGGAGGAATGGGAGAAGTAGTTATCATTGGGAAAGATCACAATCAATTGTGTCAAGATAGACTAAGAATTAAAATAGAATCCTACAGCTTCTTCTAATATTGGTGTGTTAATTTTCTAGAGTAGGAAAGAAGGATTCAGTATGGCATCTTTTTTACAGTATATATAATCCTTTTTAGACAGTTAAAAATGATAGTGATGCATTTAATGTTCTGAACCTTCAATGTTCCTGATATTTCAGCTTGATCAGAAATAAAACAGCTATCTTCATCCTCAAAAAACCTATTATCAGCTTCTTTCTTAAGTAATCGCTGCACTTCAGAGGGTTGAAGATGTGAACTTTTGAACTGCTCCATATGAACTACGTCCTTACCTCCCATCTTCACCCCAACAACAATATGGGTGGCATATTTCTCAATGAACCTGAAGAATTATGCCTTATTCAGTGCAACATTCAAGTAAACAAAAACTTAAACTGTTTTCATGGATGAAAGATAAGAAAAAAAATTTCAAACCTCATTCATATAGACAGCTAGAATATTCTACTTTAATATCTATCTATGATGCTATTCTTGCTAGCCAGAGCTTACAGTATATTGACTTCAACGTAATATAAGGTTGAGACAATTATCAATTGTTACAGTCAGATTTTGAAAGTAAGCCCCATCAGCTTGCAGGTGCATTAACAAGAACTTTGGTAAGGTATCAAACAACATTTCCATGATTACAAAGAGAAAAGATAATTCTATGGTCACATCACAAATATGAAATTAACAATATTTTTATTTCAAAGATTTTGTGATCTATTATTCAAGAAAAGTTGTACCACAGCAACAACAATTAAAGTAAAAACAATAAAAAATCAACTAAGTAGTGGTAGAAATCAAATAAATGAATGAAGGTATAACAACAAGAAAAACAAATACACTTACTCAGTAAGGGTGGCAGGGTTCCATGAAATGGGAACTTGGTTTTTCACATACTCAGAGGGGATTAGGTAGGTTCTATCTAACTCAACACTGTACAAAGTTATGAACCAACCATCAAATGCAAGGCTTTTAGTGGAAGCTGCATCTTTCTTCCAACTATGACACATGTCAAACATGGCATTGAATGAGCCAGACGAAACTTTCCCAAATAAAGATAGCGCTAAGTTAAAGTGTTCAAACATCTGCAATAGGAAAATTTGGAAGAAATTTCATGGCTTAAATTGTGCCGAATTTAGATACAAAGATGTGTGTGTGTGTGTGTGTGTGTGTTAGTCCATCATGTATATCTCTCAAAAATTACAATTATACATACATGCTTCATGCAAGTTTAAATTAGAAATATAAAATATTTTCATTTTTGAAATCATATATGGATGAGACAAGAAAAATAGAGGTGATTGCAGCACATGCTTTTTTAAAGAAAAGATAATACACAAAAGAGACTATAGAGTTATAGTTTTCTTTTCCATTGGAAAACTTCAGCAATTACTTGTCAGCATCCAACCTCAATCTAGTTAGAAATTTAATGTATGTGCGAATAACTTCCCCTTTGTTTTTTTAATAAAAAAAAATGGTAAACTGAATCTCAGAAAAATCTACAAGTATTATGCTATTCAAAGAAGGTAAATTACAAGCACATTCCAATTTAAATATTAAAAAATATACCCTTATGCCATTTACTCTTCTAATTCCTCCTAAGCGTAAAAATGAGTAAAATCATAATTACGTGTCACAGCTGGACTAAAGTGTTGTTCACCAAGTATTTTAGTGTTTTAATAAAAATTAACATCAAAATTTTAATGCTTTACATTGAGAATGCATAAATTGTCGAAAATCTAACTCGCTGTTGTTGAAGTATAATATGTACTACACTAATTTCAAAATTGGATTATCACTCTTTATCATATGAACTATACGCTTTCTTCAAATGGTAGGAAATAAAGGTCAAACCACAAAGTACACACATAGTAGCACATGTTATATTTTATTTGGCCTTAGAGCAGGGATGTTTGTAATAGTTACAACCTCTCGATTGATATATATGCAAAATTAATTCTCTCTTTTTTGTATAAAAAAAATATTCTCTTTTCATCTCATTTAATACACATTCACATAAATAGGTTAACTTATAACTCTCAGTGAGTAGCATCCCCGGAGTTATGCTATTATCAAAATCCTTGGTCCTATTATGAATTATCTTTTGGCAAAATAAATAAATTAGAAATTATCTATGTAAGGACTTAATCACATCAACACAAAGGAAATGAGCCCAAACTTCTTTTTCTCTCTTTCTCTCTTCGTCGGTGAGACCCTCTCCCTCTCCAGATCCTTCTTGAGGCAGTGAGAGCTTCCTTTCTCGCCTTTGTGAGAATTGCAGTTACAGAGTCTCCCTTTTCGGTGGTCTCCATCGGTAGAGGGAACTTCCATCTTTTTTATTGGTTTTGTGGTGTCGGGTTTTAGTGGTAGTGTTCTTTATTTTTCGGGTAATAAACAGATCTGATGAATCTGATTATGACACCTTTTGGTTGGATGTTAGCTTGAAAATTGATAAATCATATCCCAATTTGGTGGCTCGGATTTACGTTTTTAGGGAAAGGACTTTGTCGATGGTCACTGCTGCTTTATGCTCTACCCCTCAGAGGACCGTTGTTAGGATTGTTAAATGGTGGCAGATCTAAGGCGCTAATATTGGCCATATGCATCACAAGAGGCATTGTTCTGTGGGTGGTTGACAGTAAGTTCTCTTCCTGCTCCGGTGTCGAATTTGTGCAGGGTGTTTGTGGGTGTTCTGTTTGTATGTGTTCTCACATATTATTGATGGTTTCTTTACCCATCATAGCAGTGGATCCTTTGGGATTGATTCATTCGAATCACCACCTCTTACTATGGCGTCATTGCTGGTGATGACGATTTTCTTTCTACAAATTCTGGTGAAGAGACGACACTCTTTTCTGGTGTTCTTGTCGGTGATTACCCCCACTAGTTTGGTTATTATTATAATTAATGTTGTTATTGTGGTTAGAGTTTATATTTTGGGCCTTTCGTTTGTGGGCCTTCTTTATTCTCTTGTTGGATTGTGTACTTCCCTATCCTTATAGTAATGAAATATCATTATATCTGACAAAAAAAAAAAGGAAATGAGCCCACTAGTCACTATCCCGATTTGGCCTAAATGGTAGAAAAGCATTTCGTTTGCGCTGCAGAGAGAGAGAGAGAGAGAGAGAGAGAGAGATGCAATGTCTATAATGAAGTTCTTTATCAATCATCACTCAATCTTTTTTAATACCTTTTTTCACAGTTACAAGTGTCACTCTCTGCCTCCAAAGTTACTTTTTTTCCAACTCAAATCCAGTTATGTCTACTAAAGGTTTAGGTGGATTAAGTTACAATTTACAGTGGACAATTAAATACTTCCATGTGTAGAAGAAACCATTAACAAGTGTGCAAAGAAAAGCTTCACAATAGAGGGATAAATCATCAGAATTACATGCATAAAACATGAGAACAATAACACCTCAAGGGAAGTTACTTGATGGAAGGAAAGAACTTGAGAGAAATCTCTGAAACTTTCTCCAGGGTGGCATTTGATGGATGCAGAAAAGTCGGGAACAACAATGCCATAAGGAAAGATGAGTGTCTCGCTCCGGTTATTGGGAAGTTTGATGACTCTAGCCTTGCATCCTGATAATTGAATGTCCCTGCAAACATCATATCCCAATCCAATTGTAGCGACCTCTTTCTCAACTGCCGATTGTGGATCCAAGCCTACATTCCTTAAGCTCGTCATTCAACTTTCCCTAATTCATTGATGACAACCGACATGAAAAGTCAATAACAACTAGTTATTCACTTGCTCGGCTAAATTTTCTGAGATTATCACCGGCCCCACCGTGAAACTACATTTACGCAGGATGAAAGTTGCAGGTTCTCTTCCCTGCCGACTTCCATGCCTTGGTACGCTAACTTCCATCGCTATATATACAGCACATATGGCTACCAAGTTGCTCTTAGGCTTTGGACTTATCCTCAGGTCCAGAGTTCGAGCCTTTGGGAGGCTTATTCCTTCCTGTGTGGTTGGAATAAATCCCCAAGCACTTTTGTGGTGTTTTAGAGGGGATAGTACCTGCCATGGGAGGGACCAAGCCTGTGTGGTGGTCGGTGAACCATGGCCGGCCGTGTCAAGCCAGTGTGGCAGTGGGCGGGTCGTTACATAAAAAATGTCACACCCGTTTCCATTTCAATAATCAAAAAGTAATAAAGACGGAATTCTATGGGCATACAAAAGAGTACAATTATACCAATAAAATTATTCGTTTACAATCCCAACGTTATTCATAAACCAAATACAAAATACAGCGGAAATTCTAATAATTATAGGATTCCCAAAATATCTTAAGATTAGACTAATTATAATCACCATCTTTAACCTTGCCTCGCGACATGTGACAATCACTTCTCTGTATCTACATCTTTACCTTTCGACCCACTGACACCTACTGAGATGTTTATTTAAAAAAAAGGGTGGGATTCTGAAGAATCCTCGTAGAAACATAGGATCGATATATAAAAAGTGAAAATTAAATATGCAATGCACCATATTAGGCAAAAATGAAATTTTGATTCGATTCACATGTAATTACCTCAGCCAAGTCACCGACTATAGGTAGGATTTTCGATATTGTACCATGGCTGGGCACTGAACCACAGCTAGAATTTTTTGATATATCTTCGTTGGGTACCAAACCAAAACTAGGTATCGTGCCTCTAGCACGCAATCATATCATGAAATACAGTAACACAAACATACAATTATTCACATAGTGTATGAAAGATGGCAGTCCCTACCTCAAAGTCTTATCAATCCCTTTTTAATATGCCTCGTGAAACCTGTCGCTTTCGGCTTCTGACTTGGTCCTAAAATATTAAATGTACAAAAAATAGGTCACAACCTATCCAAGTATCATTTTAGACTCTTCTATAGTGCTTTTTGTGGTTACATTAGTTTATAGTGAAAATTTACCGAAATGCCTCGGGACCCCAAACCGGCCCCACCGTACCTGGCCCGATGACACGTTTTCCCAAAATTTTGGCTAGGGCTATCCTAACATATTTTTGCCCAAGGAATCCATTTCCGGAATCGAATCACCAAATTCAGTGTCAAATTACAAAAATACACTTGACAGCCTTGATTTAGGGTTTTAGGGGCCTTTTCATAATTATGTTTTTTTGGACTTTTCTGAAAAAGTGACCAACTGTAACCCCACTTATTTTTTTCCTCTTGAATCTAATGGAATCATATATTTCATGAAAATCCAATTCCTTCCCCCAGATCTGGTGTTGGCCAAAACTTTGGACAAGAAAAAGGAAAAATTGAACTTTTGTGTTTTAGCTTCTAAAGCTTGAACCTTTTCACTTCTAATCCTTTATTAACTCATTTAAACATATTCTAATCATGATTTAAAGAAATTTGGGCAGCATAAGCCCTTAGGGTTAGCACATACCAAATTTACAACTTAACCAAAAGCCACCAAACCAACCACAAACCTCAACAACAACATCATATAAGAATAGATCTAATTTTGTGAGGTTACCTTTTGAAAATATTGGGTTCTCTCTCTCTAGGCGTCCTCTCCTCTCTCTCCTTGAGCTCAAAATGTGTCTTCAAAACCATGGATTCTATGAAGAATAAAGATTTAGAGAAGGTTTTCATGGAAGATCACAAGAAAACTCTTAAGAAATCATACTTACCTTAAACTTGTTCTTCTTCCTTCTCTCTAGAACTTGAGAGCTCTCTCTCTCTCTCTCTCTTCTCTTCTTGTATTGGCTGAAAATGAGGAAGGGAAGAGGAAGGAAGAATGCTTCATAAAATATCTCCCTTTATCCTAAACCACATGATTTCATCAAGGCATATGACAGTGACACTTGTCACAATTCACAACTCCTTCATATTTATGTCATAATTGCTCTATTAGGCTTCCATTACCATTGAACTAATTTCCTTCCCCTTTTGGTTAGCATAAAATTGTCCCCCTTAATGCTCTCCCTAACCAAATGGGTTTCCTCTAACTAATCTAACCATGCACTCAAGTAGTGTACCGTTATCACCATTAATCATGATTATTGTGTCCATGTAGCATTATTTTAAGGCAATAAGACATGTGCTCATCTTCATAAATCATAAACTAATCCCATTACGATATGATAATGACACTTGCATGTTTATGAGCCAAATAATTATTTCTCCCTCCAATTTCTTTATTTCACAATTTATACAATCACCATTACATCTTTCTTTTTCAAATTCGCAACAATTAGCAATTTTGGCAGATTTTTTCTGACTAAATTTTTAGACATTGTTTTGGAGTGATTATAAAGGATGTGGAACTCATATTGAGTTTAGTTTCAAGGAAAAATATGGACTTTAGCCAGTTGGAAGCACATCATTCCCAGATTTCATTTCTTTGACCGCTGCTCCAGAGACTTTCCAGATTTTCTGGGCTAACCTCAAAAATTCATAACTCTTTGAACATAGCTTCAATTGATTCATATGACCTATCAAATTAAATCTTAGGATGTATACTTTCATTCTGTAAAAGTTCATAATTTTTGCTCATCATTTGGTCTTCCAAAACCACATAACAAATTCACTGTCTCACATGTGATTTCATTGAAAACACTGTTCACCTTTCAATTTTCAATATTTAATTCCTTTGGCCTAAAATATTCACCATTTTATTGAATATATAAAATAATCAAAATATATTCTTGATGAATAAAATTTGGGGTGTTACAGTTCTCCCCCACTTAAATAAATTTCATCCCCGATATTTGCTATACGTTCATAACCGTAAACTCCGGGGTAACACTTCTACATACGTCCTACTGACATCATTACTGCTGATCAGGATTTGCCTATACAAACTAAGATCCCTAACTTTCCTTGATTGACTTTTTGCTCATAAATCATCATATCCACCATATGCACTGTTTTACGGCTCAATACGTCAATGACAACATTAACCTGGCTTGGACAACATTTACATTCCAGGTCTTAATCTTTCAACAACTCTATCCACTTACATTGCATCATATTTCGCTCCTTTTTTATCATACACACCTTTCAATCTTTGCCTGCTTGCATATGGGATTCAATTCCCTTCCCAATCATGCCATTTGGCATCACTGAAGACAACAAAGGTCTACTATGGATATAGGATTATCAATGTTGGTAGTTTAATAAATTTTCATTCCAGCTTTCCAAAGCTCCTCTCACTGTCATCATCCCATATATAATGTTGAGTTCCAGGAAAATTTCGATATAAACATCTCATAATAATCAACAAGACTCAGAACACTGCGTATCACAACCACAGTTTCCAGCCTTCTCAATTCAGTATTGCTTCCACTTTACCAGGGCCCACTAGGATCTATTGCTATGAGATTACGTGGCCTAGAAATGTTACCTCTAAAAGCCATAACTCACATTTACTCGACTTGGCATAGAGTTGTTTTTCCTCTTACCATGCTCAATTTTATTCGCAATTGTTATTCACTCATCATTTTACTCCGTGAGTTCACCAATAGATCATCAACCAACTAGATTTCGAGGATTACCGCTAAGCCATGTAGCCATGCAACAGTAGACAATCAAGTCCACTAGTGACTCATGTCCCTCGACATTCATTATGCTATTCATATCTACATCGATTGTGACAACCCTAACACTCGTGGGTGTGGGCACATTCTATTCATATAGGAATCTACGCATACTTACTAATTCTACTACCCTTTCTAGTATTAGGATCAACAGGCAGAGCAAAAGAATTTTAAAATTTTCGCTAATCCTAATTAAGGATCTATCAACGATGTTTAAACGCAGTTAGAAAGATTCGTACCTTTTTTAAAACAGGGATTGCGATCTCTAGGAGCCAACACTTTAGGTCCACTCCCTCTACGGTATCCACATAAATGCTCTCCAACACAGACTGCGTACTAGCGCCTCCAATATCTCCTAGGGTTTCCCTTGCGGCTCACAATTCTCATGCGTGTATGAGTATATCTACTCTCTCAAGTTTATAACCTATGAGGGTTATATTCGAATTTCAAAATTAATTAACAATTAATTATCTTGATGAGCTAATTAAATAAATTCAGTTTAAATTAAAATCTGTCCAACAGTTTTATTTTAACCTATTTATTTAATTCATATAAAGAGCTATTAAATTTAAGTTATCTTCATAAATTAAATCTGAGATACCATATCTCTATCATGTTGGTTATTAAATTTAATTTATCTTAATAAATTAAATTTAAAACTAAAACAATATAATAATATAATATAATATATATACACACACATATATAGATATATATATATAATAAGTATTTTGAAAATACATATATATATATATATATATAATATTATTAACGAATTTTATATTTTATATATATATATAATTCGTCCACCCTAAATTAAACATTATCTTGTGTTAGGCCATTCTTGTGTGCGACCCTGTAGGCCCATACGAAGTTGGCAGTAGGTCAATAACTATACTAACCTACAAGTCGCAAGCGGCATCTAGCAAGACATTACGACTACCCAATTCATATGAGGATCGTTAACATGATACAACATGTTATACAACCATGTCACGTCCCTTTTGTCACACGATATTTCGATCAAGGATGAGGCATGGATAATGTCATCTTCTTGTTCCTGACCATTGCTTTCTCGATTCCTTAGCAGTCTGATAATAGAAATGGAAACTCCTTTCCATCATAGTATAGCCATACATTTCTCAGACTCACTCATCGAGGGGCCCAGTAATATCTCTCTACTAATGTGAGGGACAAATTCCATCTTGATCATTCATACTCCTCTGCATGAAAAACCACCAAGCCCGATTGTAGCCTTTATCATCACCCGGTCTAAAGTGACTTTTGACTAGTTCAAAGCTTAGCAACTCTCATGTAGGAATCCATGATGACCTCAGGTCAAAGGGCATTGTGACGTGGTTGTACATGAGAAAAGCTTATGACTTGATCCATGTAGTTTTCTCATAGTGGGTCGGTCCAGCACCTTGTACTCTTACAAGTGCCTAAGACTTTGATTCATATCTCCATATCTTATCAAAGTCATACTGGTCTTGTTTCATCTCTACTCCCATATAGATGACCGACCAGTGACATTTTAGGACAATCTTTGTAAATTATCCAAGGATGCAATTATCACAGTCAATATGCAAATAATATGATAATAGAATGGGGAAATTTTATTAAATTAATAATGTTCAAAGTACAATGATTGGCCCTTAGGGCACAATTTCCAACACTAGGGTAGCCCATTCATATCCTCTGAAACAATTTCCAGAGAATTCCTCAGCCTACCAGGCTGTCAAAACTCGATTTCCTACCATCCTTTATTCATACTTTTCAACAAACTATTTGTTATTCACCAATAAACTTCTATTAAAGCTCAAGTTTGTAGGATAGCAAGTAGTTCAATTCTTTCTTTCATCAGGATACTTTACCCTTATTGTACAGGGAAACCAAAAGCCACTCATAATTTTATTCTCTGGCTCAATCTTGAGACCCTATATTGTGGTTACCTTTGATATATCAAGAACTATGCTCATTCCCGTTCTGCCTACATATTGCACTACAACCCACACAGATCACCTATCACACAATTTACACCGCACAAATCGCATACCACAGAAATATTACATACCACTTAGACTATACCCCATAAAGATCACATAAGTTTCCATATAGCAGACCACACAGTTCACTACATAGGTCAACACACAGTAGACCACATAGTTCGTACCACACATATCACCTCTTAGACCACACAGGTCACACCACATAGATTATCTTATCATAGACCACACAGATCATATCACCACATACCACTCAATAAGTTAATCCTTGAAAGTTAGAGCTTGCATTTGACTGCCAATACCACCCATATGTATTTCTCACGTTCTTCTCTACTTCTCAAGTTAATTAGAACATCGACACTAAATCTATCACATGCCAATCTAACTTTAGTCAACAATTCTATTCAAATACGCCACTTATATCTCTAATCAAGACATTAGGGCAAGTTTTCACACCCATAGATGTGATATCAAATTATACATCTATTCATATACATTCATCCCTAAATGTATCACATAGTTAAATAGAATATGTATAGTGAGTCCTAATACCAATACTACTCATAAAACATATTCATTAATTTAGTTTGCATCGGGGGTCATCTCAGGCGACCCATATGCCTTCTCATGAGTAATCTCCTGCCCCAAGATTTTGAGCTAAGTTCCTTAGTTTGTTGCTGTTGTGGACAATCTCTAACAAAATGACCTAGCTTTCAGCCTGCTTCAGCCTTTTATAGTTACCTTCAGACAATTCACCTTGATTATTGCATTTTTGTGTGGAACTCCCACTACCAGACATATTCCCGTAGTTGTCACTTCTGTTAGGGTGCAAGCTTGACAAGTCATTCTTGGCGAGTCGACACTCTTCAACTATTTTGGCAAACACTGTAAAGTGTTTAGAAATTAATTTCTTTCTTAGTTCTAGCTTCAACCCTCATATCAAAATATCATATCTCCACTCCTCATCATCTCGATTTCTAAGGTACGAGAAATGCCAAGATAATCAAGCATAATGTGCTAGGTACTTATTGAAGCTCTCTTCATTATCCTGTCGTATGTTGAGAAATTCCTTTTCCTTCACTAACTTGTCTGGTTGAGAGAAATATCTTTCATTAAATTTCCCTTAGAACATTTCCCATGTTTCTGGAATATTCCATACATGTAGAATCCACTTTATATTCCTCCACCATACATGTGCCTCTTCCTCTAATTTGCGGACAACAAGCTGAACCTTAATATCATTGGAAGACGTCAGTCTTGTGAAAATTTGCTCTAGTGCCGTTAACCATTTTTCTGCTTGCAGAGGACTGAATCTCCCTCGGAAGGTAGGAGGCTGTTGTTTCTCAAATCATTTCACCCATGTTTGAAAAACGTTTACTTCATACACAAGCATGGGTGGTGGCTCCCGATGAGGTTTCCTAGGTAGATTACGTTCACCTTCATTTCTTTCAAGATATTATAATCTTTCCTGTCTCTGTTGTACCTCACGCAATTCATCTCTGAGATCATTTATCATGGTTTGTCGTGGTGTTATCTTGATACGAATTTGTTGCATAGAGTCTAGGCTATCTTCCCAATATGGGTCATAATCTCCTTCACTTGTATGTATCATCTTGGTATCTTGATCAGTGTATGGGCCTACCACGCTTCCGCTACACTACTTTGATACCATTAGTACCATCCTGATACCACTATCACAAGTACGGGTATCATTGCTATATACATAAGAACCACTAATACCGTCAACTGGGGACTGGTACTGCGTCTGCATGCACTGATTCTACTACTTCCTAATACCACTGATACTATCCTAATAACATTGATACCATACTGATATCATCTCCAGGTGCACCAGTACCACTAATATTGCAATCTGGGGTACTAATATCACCTCTGAGTACCCTGATACCCCTATTCTCTAATACCACCATTAATGTCCTGATACCTGCTCCCTTGGTATCCTTGTCTTCATAGACTGCTGCTCCTCAGAAATACTCTGACTAGGGGTACCCTGGCTCACCAACGAGAGTGATCCCTCATGTTCCTTGCTCGAACTACTTAAACTAAAACCACTCACGGTTCCTATCACTATGCAAACAAACCATATCAGTATACCATTTTGATAATGTCAGAACTGCTTATTAGCTCTGATACAAAAAATGTCAACACCCATTTCCATTTCGATAATTGAAGAGTAAAAAAGACAGAATTCCATGGGCATACAGAAGAGTACAATTATATTAATAAAAGTATTCATTTACAATCCCAACATTGTTCGTAAACTAAATACAAAATGCAGCAGAAATTCTAATAATTACAGGATTCCTAAAATATCTTAAGATTAGACTAATTATAACCACCGTCTTTAACCTTAACTCACGACATGTGCCAATCACTTCTATGTATCTACACCTTTGCCTTTCGACCTACTGACACCCTCTGAGATGTTTATTTTTTAGAAAAAAGGGTGAGATTCTGAAAAATCCCTGTAGAAACATACCATCGACATATAAAATGTGAAAATTAAATATGCAATGCACCATATTAGGCAAAAATGAAAGTTTGATTCCATTACCATATAATTACCTCAGCCGAGTCACCGACTACAATTAGGATTTTCGATATTGTACCTTGGCTGGGCACCGAACCACAACTAGGTACTGTGCCACTAGCACGCAATCATATCACGAAATATAGTAACACATACATACAATTATTCATATAGTGTATGAAGGATGGGAGTCCCTACCTCAAAGTCTTATCAATCCCTTTTTAATATGCCTCGTAAAATGTGTTACTTCTGGCTTTCAACTCAGTTCTAAAATATTAAATGTACAAGAAATAGGTCATAACCTATCCAAGTATCATTTTAGACTCTTCCATAGTGTTTCTTGTGTTTATATTAGTCTATGGTGAAAATTTACTGAAATGCCCCCGGGACCCCAACTCGGCCCCGCTGAACCTGACCTGATGGCACGATTTTCAAAAATTTTGGCTAGGGATATCCTAACGTATTTTCACCCAAGGAATCCTTTTTTGGGCTTGAAATCACCAAATTCAGTATCAAATTACAAAAATACCCTTGACATCCTCGATTTAGGGTTTTAGGGGTGTTTTCGTAATTATGCTTTTTTGACCTTTTCCCAAAATGTGACCAACTGTAACCCCACTTATTTTTGCCTCCTGAATCTAATGGAATCATGTATTTCTTGAAAATCCAACTCCTTTCCCTAGATCTAGTGTTGGCCCAAACTTTAGTCAAGAGAAAGGGAAAATTGGACTTTTATGTTTTAGCTTCCAAAGCTTGTACTTTTTCACTTTTAATCCCTTATTAACTCATTTAAACACATTCATTTAAAGAAATTTGGCCAGGATAACCCCTTAGGTTTAGGACTTTCCAAATTTACGACTTAACCAAAAATCACCAAACCAACCACAAACCTCAACAACAACATTATACAAGAAAAGATCTAAGCACTACTACAAAAAAGGGTTTTCGTAGCACCCTTTTTGTAGATCTTATTCTACTAAGTGCTACAATTATAATGGAATAAACATATTGTAGCACTTAAAAATGTAGGCGCTACAATAGGTTCCTTCTTCAAAATAAACAATTTGCATAGTATAGCGCTTTATTAAATAGATCCTACAATATGTTCAATTATTTTTTAAGAAAATTGATTAATTTTAAAATAAAAATTATACATTTTAAAAGAAATCCTAGGAAAATCACTATAATATGTTTTAAATATTTTTTACAGAAATAAAATAAAATCTAGTATAGCTCTCTTTCAAAAAAGAGCTACAATAGCTTTTTAGTATATTTAAAATAATCTTTTGAGAAAAATATTTAAAATAATATATTGTAGCTTTTTTCAGAGAAAGCGCTTCTATAGAGTTTTGTAATATTTATTTAACCCTAATGTTATCCCACTAACTAGCCCCACCATCACTATTAGCCCACAAACTCAAACGGCCAAAAATTTTTCCCTCTTCGTCTCGTGAGACTCTGTTCTTCTTTGAAACTAGCAACCAAACTCCCTCTCACATTTATCTTCTACTTCTCTGGCATCACTGTTCGTGTCTCTCACCGCCTTTCATTGCCTCGCTGTTGTTCGTGGCTTTAAAGTACTGCCATCAAGGGTTGATTATTTGGGAAATTTTTGTTCTTATTCAGGTAATTAAGCTTTTTTTCATCAATTTTCTATTGCTGATATTTGATATTATCAATCTTTGAGTCGTTTGTGAGCTGAATATGAATTGGTGATAAAATATCAACTTACGAAGCTATTCTATGCTCTCCTTCCACTAATGCTTTGCCAATTTTTTTCTTATATGAAAACCTATTTGTGGCAGCTTCAACGATAGCCAAACTAAATTGCAAGGACTCCAAAGTAAGGATTTCTCATTTTTTTGCTTTAATTTGTTTTTATTTTGAATGCTGCTTTCTTGTTGAAATCAAAAGTATATTGGGATTCTCTTCCTCCTCCCGCTTAACTTATATATATATATATATATATAACTCTGTCGAACAGAGAATATCCTTTGCTCACTAAATTCTTTTTCAAACAAATGTAGATATCATATTTAAACTAGGAGTCAAAGCTATATTAATGTATGGATTTAAAAGTAGAGAATTTTTCATTAACCAAGCCAGCAACTTGTTTTGGCAAATTTGAGCACGTAATCAAGAACTTTTATTTTAGGTGTTTCTGTAATTGATGCAGCTTGCAAGAGTCAGAAGGGGCTGGTGGGCCCTCCGGAGATGGATAACATGTGCCATACACTTGACATTACTTTGATTAAATCCTTCATATCATACCAGTATGGGAATGTTACTTTAAGTTCTAAGGCTTTATTGTCTTCATTATTTTGTAAGTGTTCCCACGTGCTTGTAAGCTAGTTCCTATCCCTGAATTGGCCCCTACTCACATAACTAGCTTCATTACTCTCTTCTTAACATTCAATAGCTATGTAATAAAAATCCGCTTTACAATAGATTTATTAACACCTCAGGATAAGCCTTACTTGGCAATCCATGCAAAAATATTAGGAAAGAGAATTAAATATATATTTTATGAATTATATTTTGCTAATGCGTCTTATTGAGTATAAGAACAGACCCTATTACATTTTTTATCCGACATGCCATGGAGTAGTTTGATATATATATTGCCAAAGAAAGATGAAGAGTGAAAGTAAAAGTTTGATGAGTAATGTAGATAGGATAGGGACCTTTATTTTGTTTCTGAGAACATTTCTATAAAGGCAAAAGATTCAATCATGATGAGAGAAGTGTTAAAAAATGAGTCTTTACTTCGATGGTGTTAAGAAAACATAAGTCTAGTTGGTTAGGAAGAAGTGCAAGTGAAGGTGTGCTTTGTGGCATTTTTTTTTTTCCTTTTGATTTCTGTACTTTAGAGTGGTATCTTAGGAAGGTAAAGTAGTCTAAATTAGTGGGCTAAGAAGATATGGAGAAGAGGAAGAATATAGTTTAGGAACTCTATGCAACAGCAGGAACAAGTTCAATCTCTACTCTCTTGATTCCTTTTACCTTTTTCATCAATATTTTCTGGTGGGTACAAAGTTTTTGGTGATCCTTATTTGCTAAATATCTTTCTAGCTATATGCTTTGGTTCACATTCTTAAATTGTGCGCAATGTAGTGCATTTTGAACTTTCTAGAGAAGAGTGAAGAGAATCAGAGATATAGTAATATTTATTGTTGTTTATATGGAGGAAACCATTATTAATGGGGAAAAAAGGGAAAGATTACTTTTCAAAAATTAGATGTCATTTTGTTAGGGATTGTTGTTGCTGCTATTAAAAGAAAATGGACACTGAATAAGATTGAGTGGAAGTTCTAATGATTTCTTGGAGGGCCCTTTTCCCATTTTAATCTCCAAAAGGTCTTGCACCTGACATTACTTTGATTTTTTTTCCCCAGATAACATTACTTTGATTAAATCTTTCTAGCTCTATGCTTTTGTTTTTTGGGTACAATTCTAGCTCTATGCTTTGGTTTTTCATTTATCTATCTTCTTTTCATTTTTCTTTTAGTGAGCCTAGCAATTCTTCTTTAAAGTTCTTATGTTATTCAAATTGATAAGGTTCTCAATCTCTACTATATATTTTTTTCACCTTACGTTGAACGCTCTTCTGATGAGCTGAACATTAATGCTTCATTATTGATTTCTTGGTGTGTGTATGCATAAATGAGTTTGGATGGTCAGCAAGAACAAGTGAGCAAAGGAGAATGTGATGTTAAGTTAAAGTATGTTCTGTGGTACTTTTTCTTGTCTCCTGAAACGTTTAACACACATTGCTCTTAAAAACCAAAAATGTCAAAACACATAGGTCTATTTTCTTTATTCCCTTAGCTTCTTTATCTTACACTTTCATGCATGTCTTTCAATATTTTTAAGTTCTTTTCTATCCTATCATTTGATTTATCAATCTGTTTTGATGTAGTATGAATGGATATAAATTGAACTAGTATGAATGTGACTTCTCTTGTAAGTTTTGCGCCCATCGAGTAAACTAAGCATATTTTTTAATATAACTTCATTAATTTAATTTATATTGTCATAGTTGATATATATAATATTAATATATACATATATATATATATTCTAATAAATTTGTAATTGTAATTATTTAGAGTTATCAAATAAAGTTATCACTTTTCTAAATATTCTATTTATTTTTTGGGGTTTTCAGTATAATCATTGAAAGCTTATCACTTCCTGGAGATTCATTATGGTTTTGTTTTGTTTGAGGTAAACCTTAAACACCCATTCTTATTTTTAGAATTTGTAACATATCATTGTGACACTTTTTTTTGGGCTAAGTTTTGAATTATTGTATTTATTTTCTTTTTTATATATGTTGGTAAATATCATTTCTATTATTATGGGCTGATAAAAATCAATAAGATATGCTGGATTAATTGTTTGATTAGGTACTATCAGTAAAGGAAGAGGCTTTAGGACACCAGAAATTGCTATTTTTAAGCTGTTATGCTGCCAAGTTTATTTTAGTAATTTCCAACAATAGGTTGAGGGTATGGATAGAAAATGGATGTTTTCTTATTGATGTTCAAGGGAATACATAGACAGTGTGAAAAAGTTTATTAGATTTGCAAGCAAGAATGCAACCGATCCTAACAAAATCTTGTGTCTTTGCTTAGCTTGTTGTTATGGAAAACATATTAGTCCACTTGATTTGCTACACTTGGATGAATTGTTTAGAAATGCGGTTGTAGTGGGTGTTTCCTACAACAATACTAATGAAGTTCTGCATAGTTACCCATTGTCCGCTAACTCCCTATGGGTTAGAGTTGACATTTGCACCAACCAAGATGCCCAGTTACCATTCCCTATGGATGATGAATTGATCGTTAGGGATGTTGTGGGTCTTTATACTACATGGCCTATAAATTTTATTGAGCCATTTGGAAAGGTAGTTAATTCTCACTTCCTTATACTTTTCCTATTTATATTTAAAACTACTTAAATTAATTTCATTATATTTGTAGGTTGTTCATTCAAAGGGCAAACAAGCTAAAATTGTTGGTGATAAATCTAAGAACTCAAAAAATGTATTAAAAAAGAAAAGCTCAGGTGAACAAACAAGTCAGAAAATAATTGTCTCATATCACCATGAATTAGAGCTGATTGCACCTAGTTTATTTCGGGGAGGATATAGTATAACCATACAGTTTGATGGAAACATTTACAACACAACTCCTTTTAATGATTATCTTGCACAGAATGAACTGAGTGACATACTAAATTATGGGTTGGTTGGTGGTTCCGCTATCAACATATGGATTAGGTATATTATCATCCTTTTTTTATCACGTAACTTTATTCATGTTAATCTAATTGTTTGTTTTAGATGAAGGTACTTATACTATAACGTGTTGAGGAACACTGGGAGAGTATAATTCTCATTTATCAGCCCCCATATAATAGGTCACCATGAGGGGAGAAAGAATATTGAATCTCAATCAAATCAAGTTAAAGATTATTTCCTGGTGAGAGAAACATCCAATATGTTGTTTCTAGCACTGTTTAATGCAGGGTAATTAGTCATCACCTTTAATATCTTTTCACTATTCATAAATTGTTTAGCTAATTTGTGCAAAATATTTTAGGAATCATTGGATTTTGATTGTCATCAATCTTAGAGCAGCTTCAGGCCCCTTGATATATTTCATAGACCCTCTAAAGCATGGCCAACCAGAGGACCGTCCAGACATGTTGAGATTGTTTAATATGTAAGTTCAAACTCACACACGTGTGTGTAGGATGGTTCAAATACCAACCAAAGTGACTTCTATTTCATTTTGGTCATCAGGGCATTGAATGGCTACCGGGGTTCTAAATCACTGAGTTATTCTAAAGTTGCTGACCCTGTTAATAGCTATGGCTGGAAGAAAATTAAGGTACTTATATAAACTCACTTAAAATTTGACAATAAATTACTTACATTCTTAATTTTTTTTATAACTTCGATGATATTTTTGCAGCGCCCTTACCAACCAAACAACATTGATTGTGGATATTATATTATGAAATTCATGAAGGATGTTGTAACTCATGATCAAATTTTTGTTCCTGACAATGTATGTTGTTTGTTTTTCTTTATGTTGGTTTTTAAATTAATTAAGTTATAATAGTCAATTCTTATTTTTATGATATGTTATGTCAATTATTTTGCAGTATTATGCTGACATATATAGTGCAAAATACATTGATAACCACGTGAATGAAGTCATTGAAGAGTGGTGTAAACATGTATTTGAAGCTATTAATTAAGTACGTTGTTCATTACCTTATTGTAATCATGGTTATCAGATGTTTGTTTTAGAATAACTTGAATAGGAGTATATTGACTTCATTGACAAGCTAAGAAGTGATATACGTATATTAAGTTGGTATTCATATTCAAAGTTAATTGTATTGTAATTTTAGTGTTGATTGTCTGATACAAGCTTGTTAGATATGATCACAGAAGAAATCTGCATATAAAACAGCTGTCCAATTAATATTGAAAATATTTAAAAAAAAATACCTTTTGTAGCTCGTTTTTGAGAAAGCACTTCAAAAGGTGAATAATTTTGTAAATTATCTATTGTATCACTACCCCAATAACACGCTACAAAAGATTAAATATTTTTCTAAAAAACAGTTTTCTATTGTAGCACTTTTTTGAAAAAGTGCTATAAAATAGTCTATCTATTGTAGCGCTTTTTAAGAGCTACAAAAGCCTATTGTAGCACAGGCATTTGTAGCACTTAGAAAGAGCTACAAAAATGTAAAAATAAGTACTACACATTAGTTTTTTTGTAGTAGTGAAGGTTTGTGAGGTTACCTTTTGAGATTTTGGGTTCTCTCTTTCTCTAGGTGTCCTCTCCTATCTCTCCTTAAGCTCAAAATATGTCTTCAAAACCACGGATTCCATGAAGAATAAAGGTTTAGAGAAGGTTTTCATGGAAGATCACAAGAAAACTCTTAAGAAATCACACTTACCTTAAACTCGTTCTCTTCTCTCTAGAACTTGAGAGCTCTCTCTCTCTCTTGCCTTCTTGTGTTGGACGAAAATGAAGAAGGGAAGAGGAAGGAAGAATGCTTTATAAAATATCTCCCTTCACCCTACACCACATTATTTCATCAAGGCATATATTGGTGACACTTGTCACAATCCACACCACCTTCATATTTGTGTCATAATTGCTCCATTAGGCTTCCATTAGAATTGAACTAATTTCCTCCCCCTTTTGGTTAGCATAAAACCGTCCCCCTTAATGCTCTCCCTAACCAAATGAGTTTCCTCCAACTAATCCAACCATTCAGTCAAGTAGTGTACCATTGTCAGCATTAATCATGATTACTATGTCCATGTAGTATTATTTTAAGGCAATTAGATATGTGCTCTTCTTCACAAATCATAAACTAATCCCCTTACCATATGATAATGACACTTGGCATGTTTATGAGCCAAAATAATTATTTCTCCCTCCTATTTCTTTATTTTACAATTTATACAATCACCATTACATCTTTCTTTTTCAAATTCGCAACAATTAGCAATTTTGGTAGATTTTCTGAGAAAACATTAAAAATCATAACTAAATTTGTAGAAATCGTTTGGGAGAGATTCTAAAGGATATGTAACCCATATTAAGTCTAGTTTCAAAGAAAAATATGGACTTTAGCCAGTTAGAAGCACATCATTCCCATATTTCATTTATTTGACCGTTGCTCTAGAGACTTTCCAGATTTTTTGGGCTAACTTCAAAAATCCATAACTCTTTGTACATAGCTTCAATTGATCCATATGACCAATCAAATTAAAGCTTAGGATGTCTACTTTTATTTTGCAAAATTTCATAATTTTTGCTCATCATTTGGTCTTCCAAAACCACATGACAAACTCACTGTCTCACAGGTAATTTCACTGAAAACACTGTTCACCTTTCAATTTTCAATATTTAATTCCTTTGGCCTTAAATATTCACCATTTTATTGAATATATAAAATAATCACAATATATTCTTAGTGAATAAAATTTGGGGTATTACAGAACATGGAATACACAGAACATACAAATAATCAAATAGTTTATGAAAGATAGAGTTACTACCTTAAATCCATTTTCTGCTCGCTAATTGTTCCTTAACCCTGATCCGGTTTTAGCAAACTCTACGGTCCTAAAATTTCAATTTCACAAGAATTGAGTTATTACCCATTCATGTCCTATTCCAAGCTTATTTTATTGGTTATCTTTACCCTTAGAGTTCAAGGTAATTACATTTTGCCATTAACTTTTTAATTTCACAAATTGACTAAAACTACCAGAATTTTCATCAAATTTTGAAAATTTAAGAAAAAATTATTTCCTTTAGCCAACTGGATGCACAACATTCCAGAATTAATATTTATTAGACACTGCCACAGAAATTTGCTAGTTTTACTTAGCTAATTTCAAAAATATATAACTATTAGTGCATAGCTCCAAATGACCTATATGATCTATCAAATTATAGCTTGATAAGTCTACTTTTATTTTGAAAATTTTCACATTTATTGGACAATATTTACTTATTCAAAAACATCACACAATCAATCTGTCAAGCAGGAAAACAAACTGGCAGAAACTTACAAAGTTACAAATTATGTCTCATTGATCCATTATTCCTAACCAGGGGTTATTCCCACATAGTTTTTCATGTAGAACACAGTGGAACCATCAAATTGACCAAATTCTAGCTCTAACCCTCTATTCTATGCTTGGCCGAAAATTCCAGAATTGATTGGAAAAGTGGGTTTTCATGATTACACTGAATTAACCTCTTCCTTTTCACTTTTAATCACATGATTAACCATTTAAACACCTATTAATCATTATTAATGGAAAATTGGGCAGTACCTCTCCTTAAGGTTTGATCATCCTAAATTACAAAACCAAGCAAAATAAGTCAACTAGTCAACCAAAAAACAATAACTACCAACAACAAGCATAAATCAACAAGAAAATCAAGGTATTGGTAATTACCTTTTGTTCTCTTCTTTCTCTCTCTAAAAACATTCCCTCGTCCTCTCTCTTTCTCTTAGTTTTGTGCTTACTACACATGTGTTTCAAGAAGGCATAGAGGTTAAGAGGTGTTTCCCATGAATTAGAAGACATAACACATGAAATTTCATAGCTTGATTGCTTCTTGAACCACTTGATGTAATGCCCTAATTTTTGATTAAGGGCTAATGATGATTAATGAGAATAATTTGTGAATTTAAATTGGAATCATTATGTGTTTTGCGGAAATTTTAATTAATATGCCATAAATTAGTGATTAATGGAAGAAATTAATTACTAACTAAGAGGAAAATGAGATGTGAAATTAAAATGGCTAATGGAGTGTTAGAGTAACTAAATAGTTACTTACTTGATGAGAACCAATGAAAGTTTGACAAGTAGTGAGCTTATATCATGAGAGAGGGCTTTGGAAAGTTAAAAGCCCATTATTTTATTATTCTTTCCCTCTCTCCTCCCCCTCATTTTGTTGAATAAGCATGGGAGAGCATAAGAGATCATCATTTTCACCATTTCCTCTCTCTCTCCAAGCTACCATTTCGGCAGCCATTAGAGAAGAAGAAAGAGAAAGAAGTTTTTGCAAGGTAAGCCTCATTTGACCTTGAAAATGGCTTCTAATGCCAAAATCCTCTTCTATAAACTTGTTCCTTGTATTGAGAGTTTCATTTTCATGGTTTTAGTTTGTCCATTTGGTGTTGTTTGAGCTCTCACGAAATTTTGAACTTGGGTGAATCAAGGAACTCCTTTGGGGAAAGTTATAGAGGTGAGTAAGACAAACCTTTCTATATAGCTTTTATGGCCATTGGTTGGGTTTGGATTTTCTAGAAATATTTCCTTGAATTTTGAAAATAAGGGTCATTGTGTTGTTGGCATGTTTTTGTCATGGAATTAGTGCCTTGTTTAGTGTTTTGAATGAATAGAATTGAATTAAAGCCTAAAGGTGAAGTTTGGAAACTTTGTGTTTCATTTTGTGTATTGGTCAAAATAGGGCATGGAGATAGGTTGGGATTTTGGTCATTTTGAGGTTACTATTGCGTTTCATGCAGAAAATTGTATTGGAATAGGTTTAGCTAATGATTTTGGAGTCATTGGACACTTTGGTAGAAAAGTTGGAAATTTATCTTGTGTGAATTCTGTTCTGGGCAGTCAGTTTGAACAAACGTTTCAAATGACCAAATGGTGTTGGAAAATTCTGAAACTTTCCATTATTAAATTTTACATCCCATGCTTCAAAATGGACATATAATTTGTGTCATTTCGTTTTGTGAACTGAGAGTTATGCTTTGCCAAAGTTTAGGACAAAAACTAGACTGTTGAGTTTGGTGTAATTCTGGATTTATTTGGTCATTTTTAGTTATGTTCCATATTTTTCCAGTAACGAGGACTTAAATACCTTTCATTTGGATTTGGAATCACCTCATTTCGGTATTTCTAGAATTAGTTATGATTTTGGGAAGTTCAACTAAGATCAAAGAATTTCTTGGCCACGGCCAAAGGTGGCTGGCCGCGGCCCAAACCTTTCTGTCTTGATTATGGCAGTGGCCCATGGGTGGCTGGCTACGGCCAGTGACCTTCTGAGCATATTTTGGCATGGTCGAGGGGAGGGCTAGCCGCGGCCAACCTTTGTGTTCCACGACTTTGAGTTTTTGAAAAGAGATCTCTAAGCTATTGTTTCCCAACCTTTTAGGGCTTTTATTAGAGGTATTTATGGCCTCTTAAGGGTCAATTATGATAACCAAATTAAGTGTTATGAAGTGAATTAAGTCTTGGAATAGAGTATAACTCTTCGTCCTTAATTATGATTCTAGGATTTGACATTTGCCTTACTCGAGAGAGACCGGTGCCAGAATACGCCCGGGAAGGACCAAGGTAGTGACTCTTCTCTCATGTTGTGTATGATCTTGTATGCATGTTTATCATTGTGAAAGTGTTATCGGCTATAGGGCATTATAGCCCGATCAGTTCAGCTTGAGCCGTCGTAAGGGCAATGCTGATGATACCTACCCCGGCCGTTGTAGCTACCATTGTAAGTGCTGTCGAGGCTGTGTTATGGAATCATAGATTCCTGTTTGAGTATCCAACCCGTAGGGCTGCACGTTGTGAAATGTTTTATATAGATCTCAGCTGTGGTGATATATGTGATATGTTCATGTGGATGTGAAATACAATAAGCAATTCAGTGTGAGCCGTCGTAGGGAGGTAATGCCCATAAAGAAAGGGCTAAACGTAATGATTTAGTGAGAACTGATGGATTTAGTGAGAGAACAATGAGATATGATCCGTGAGCTGAGATAAGACCTCCAGGAAGAAAGGGCCAAACGTAATGAGGAAAGGGCCCAATCAACCCATGAAGAAACCCAAGCTGAGACTTGTCCTGAAGAGACAACTGAGGGGTCCAATCGGTCTCAAGAGTCCCCATCTCACACAGTGTCTAATCAAGAATCCCTAGGGGTACCGGCTCGTGAGGAAAGAGACTTGCATTATTGGGTCTCTAAGTTCTGCAAGTATTTACCTCAGTGTTCAAGGGGAGGTTTGAGCCCCAAGTTGCTGAGGACTGGTTGAATCATCTAGCGAAGATTTTTTAGGTCTTCGAGTGCTCTACGGAGGTAAAGGCGAAGCTAGCTGTGTATAAGCTAGAGGAGGATGCAGACTAATGGCGGCAGAATATCGCTATGTCATTGAAATCCGGAATGTGCCATTGACTTGGGAGGTGTTCCAAGAAAAGTTCAATGAGAAGTACTTCCACAAGTCCGTGAGGTTGGAAAAAGAATCTGAGTTCCTAGCTATCAGGTAGGGGGATACGGAGAGTTTTGATGAGTATCTTTCCTGTTTTACCCGGCTATCTCGATACTCTACACATCTCTGGGAGAGGGATAATAAGGAGTGGAGCTCCGATATGCTTATCAAGGGCTTGAGGCGTGAATTGAAAAAGAGATTATCCACTCACCTGTTTACTGACTTCAACAAGGCGGTGGAGCAGTATAGGATTGTTGAGAAAAATATGAGAGATTTGTACCCAGCTAAGGGTAAAGATAGCCGCAGTGAGCGTAGCAAGGCTAATACCTCCCAGAAGCGGAAGGGGCAAGGATCCTTATATGGGGGTGATAACAAAAAGCCCTACCAATCTGGGGCTTGTAGTGACCAGAGACCTCCAGCGGGACCAGTGTGTAATCAATGTAGAAAGTACCATCCAGGCAGAACCTGTACTGGGGAGGTGATTTGCTTTAACTACAAGCAAGTGGGTCACATCTCTACTAAGTGCCCACGATAACCAGCAGAGCAAAGGCCCAGGAATCAGGGTCAAGTGTTCGCCATGACACATAAGGAGGCCCGGAAGTCACCTGAACTAATCTAAGGTAAAATCTTTCTCGGTGGTAATAAGTTAGATGCTTTGTTTGATTTGGGTGTAAGTCATTCGTTTATAGCTTATGACTGTGTTAAATGCCTGGGGTTGGTTGTACATAAATTGCCGTTTGACTTGGTTGTGTCGACGCTGATGGGTGTCAAGGCTGTGACGGCTGAAGCCTGCTTAAATTGTGTGATAGTTGTTGAGGGTCGGGAGTCTACAGTTGATTTGATCTATTTGCCACTTTAACAACTAGAAGTCATTTTGGGTTTCGACTAGTTAACAGCAAATGATGTACTGCTTAACTGTGGCAATAAGAAGATAACTTTCCATAATGCACGGTGAGAGAATAATGTGAATACCAGTTTGAATTTACTTTCAATGGCTAAAGCTGAGAGATACCCTGAGAAGGGATACCAAGCGTATATGATGTTCTTCTCTGTTCAGGGAGAGTCAAGTAAAGCTCTAGAGAGTATACCTGTGGTAAATGAGTTCCTTGAGGTATTTTCGGATGATCTTAGTGGATTGCCTCCGGAAAGGAAAGTAGAATTCCCAATTGAAATTGTGCCTGGAGCTGGTTCGATATTGAAAGCGCCATATCGTATGGTCCCGAATAAAATGGTGGATTTGAAGAAGAAAATTGAAGAATTGCTTGAGAAAGGGTTCATCCGACCCAGTGTATCGCCGTGGGGAGCTCTGGTGTTGTTTGTGAAAAAGAAAGATGGGAGTTTGTGGTTGTGCATTGATTATCAAGAACTTAACAAGGTGACTGTTAAGAACAAGTATCCGCTCCCAAGAATTGATGACCTGTTAGATCAATTGTCTGGCTCATGCGTATTCTCTATAATTGATATAAGGTCAGGATATTATTAATTACGTGTGAAGGTAGTGGATATTTCGAAGACTTCTTTCAGAATGAGGTACGGGCACTATGAGTTCCTTGTGATGCCCTTTAGGTTAATGAATGCACCAGTAGTATTCATAGACTATATGAATCGCATCTTTCGACAGTATCTTAACCAGTTTGTGGCTGTGTTTATCGATGACATTTTGATTTACTCCAAGAGTAGGGAGGAACATGAGCAACATCTAAGATTTATGTTGAGAATTCTGTGAGAAAAGTAACTCTATGCCAAGCTGAGTAAGTGTGAGTTTTGGCTTACGGAAGTAAAGTTCTTTGGCCAGTGATCTCACGAGACGGGGTATCAGTGGATCCCAGTAAAGTGGAAGCGGTACTTGATTTTAAAAGGCCAGAAATTGTTTATGAGATTCATAGTTTTCTGGGTCTTGCTGGTTACTATCGGAGGTTCATCTAGAACTTCTCGCGTATTGCATTGCTGATGACCAAGATCATGAGGAAGGATCAACAGTTTGTTTGGGATGAACGTTGTGAGCAGAGTTTCACGGAGCTGAAGGAAAGGTTGACTACGGCACCAGTGTTGATTATACCTAATCCCAGTGAGGCTTATGTCGTGTACAGTGATGTGAGTAAGCAGGGGTTAGGGTGTGTCCTAATGCAGCAGGGAAGAATGGTGGCCTATGCCTCTCGATAGCTGAAATCGTATAAGATGAATTATCTCACTCATGATCTGGAGCTTTGCGGCAATAGTGTTTCCATTGACAATTTGGCGTCATTACCTGTATGGTGTGACCGTGGAACTATACTACGACCACAAGAGTCTCAAGTGTCTGTATGATCAGAAAGAGTTGAACACGAGACAGTGTCGGTGGATGGAGTTGCTGAAAGATTATAACCTGGAGATCAAGTATCATCCGGGTCAGGCTAATGTCATCGCGGATGCTTTGAGTCGGAAGGCGGTGCTAGTGGCAATAATGATGATGCAATAGAAGAAACTGATAGAGGATTTTCGGGATTTAAATCTCTCGAATGATATCCTGTGTGCCAGCTATGGTGTGGTCCAAGGGGAGAATGACCTAAGGACTGAAATTAAAGAGGCTCAGATGTATGATGAGCGAGCCCAGTCGATTCGAGCTATGATTGAGTGAGGAGAGACTCACGATTATGACTTGTCACCAAGTAGATTGGTACGTTACTAGAAGAGAATCTATGTTCCACTAAAGGCTGACTTGAGGTTGAGAATTCTTGATGAGGCTCATAAGAGTCAATATACTCTTCACCCCGGTATGACCAAGATGTATCACAACCTGAGGTCTATGTACTGGTGGCCAGGGTTGAAGACCGACGTGACTAAGTACGTGGTTCGGTGCCTTACCTATCAAAAGGTGAAGATTGAACACCAGAGACTGCCAGGAGTGCTTCAGAGTCCAGAAATTCCAGAGTGGAAGTGGGAAAGTGTGACCATAGATCTAGTGGCGGGTCTGCCTAGGATCAGAAACTATGATGCGATCTGGGTGATTTTGATTGACTCACGAAGTCAGCACACTTTATACCTATCAACGCTAGCTATTCTCCTGATAAGCTGGCTGAGATATATATCAAAGAAATTGTGAGACTCTATGGTACACTGAAGAACATTATCTCTGATAGAGATCCTTGGTTTACTTCGAGATTCTGGAGGGCTCTACATGAAGTTATGGGTACTCAATTGAGGTTTAGCACGGCCTACCATCTTCAGACAGATGGGCAATCAGAGAGGACTATTCAGACTTTAGAAGATATACTGAGAGCGTGTGTCCTAGACTTCAAAGGAAAATGAGACTACTATCTTCCATTGGCTAAGTTTGCTTACAACAACAACTATCATGCAAGCATTCAGATGGCTCCGTATAAAGCATGTATGGAAGGAAGTGCCAGTCACCATTGTGCTGGACAGAGTTGTCTGAGAGGAAGTTGTATGGGCCAGATCTTGTTGAGCAAACTTCTGAGCAGATTAGAACTATCAGAAAAAGGCTCCTTGCAGCACAGAGTCGACAGAAGAGCTATGCTGATAAGAGGAGAAGACCTCTAGAGTTTGAAGTAGGGGATCATGTTTTCTTGAGAGTGTAATATCCTGAATTGTGATTAAGGGCTAATAATTTCAAAGTGATGTAATTAATGTTAATTAAACTCTTATGAAGTAAATAATGTGAATTGTGATGTAAAATGTGTTTGATGATGATGATATGTGTGTCATGACAATCAAGGGTAAAATGGTAAATTTACCGACCAACTGGACTGTTACCAAAGAGAAAACTTATAGGTAACTTGAGATCAATGCATAGGATTTGTTAAGCAAGAGGTGGAATCAAGTGTGCATGGTTTATGTGGATTCATGAAGGGAGACATGAGATCATGGCAAATGTCATCATAAGTACCCTTGGATCAAAGTCAAGATTTCAAACTCATCTTCTCTTCCCTCTCTCCTCTAAGTCGGCTATGTGTGTGGAGAAGAATGATCCTCATGCATTCACCATCATTTCTCACCTTCTCTCTCCTTCCTTCCATTTTTACTGAAGTTTAAACAAGAAAGAGAAAGAGAAAAGCTTGATTTTGAGTAGGTAATTGTCTCCCTATACTTGAAGTCTCTTCATTAAACTTGTTCAAGAGGTTGAGAGCTTCTTTGCTATGTTTTCAGAATTTTTAAAAGTGGCGATTTGGTGTTTGTACAAACTTAAAAGTTGGAGAAATAGGGATTTGATCTTACCAAGTTGAAGAGGTAAGAATTTGATGCATTTTAGTATATTTATGGTGATTTTTGGTTGAGCCTTGTAAATTCTGGAATTTTTGCCTTGATTTCATGAGAATTGAATAATGAAATAGTTTGGAATGATATGGTGTAGAAAATGATGTTAGGATGTGTTATAATGTCATTAAGTTTGATTTGAAGTTGGATGAGGAAGTTTGGCAAATTGTGGTTATGGGTGATCTTGTGATCTAGGGTTGAGAATATGTTGATTGAGTGGGAATTCGGTTGTTTTATGGTTACCAAGGGGTTCCTTGTGTCAAAATGAGTGAGAATGAGCTTTAGCACAAGTTTTAGGACCATTAATAGTGAAATGGGTAAATTTGGGAACATTTATCAGTTGTTGCAATTTTTGACTTCTGATGAATAACACTCGAGTGAGGGAGGATTCACTCGAGTTCTGTGAGATATTTTCCCTTTTTCCCTTTAGTTTCGTTTGGATTCTCAGGCAAAGCTCAAGAGTGCACTTTCGTTCCCGGGAGTGATATAGGTCATCACTCGAGTGATCTTGGTTTCACTCAAGTGAGGGAGTAAGTTTAAGCTTGTGGGATTTATGGTTGCTCTCGGGTAGTCACTCACTAGGTCTCACTTTTTGGTGCTCGAGTGCATTTAAGGTTATCACTCGAGTGCAGCTTTCTGTGCTCAAGTGAGGGTGTGAGACATATTGAGGTTTGCTCTCAAGCAAACACTTCCAGTGTGGCACTTTTGGGGACTCGAGTGAATCTAGGGGTCATCACTTGAGTGAGGTCCTCTCCACTAGAGTGAGCCGACCAAAAATCAGTGCTTTTACTTTCGAAAAGGCATCTTAGGGGTAGTTTCTACCAACCCTTTAGGCATATGTTTAGGCATTTAATAGCCACCTAAAGAGTTTATACGAATACCAACTTATAGTATTATGGAATTAAGAACTTGGAAAAGAGATTGATCTATTGTCCCTAATTTGGTTTATAGGATTTGACATATGCCATCCTAGTGAGCCCACTGTGCCAGCGAACATCAGAAAAGTAACAAGGTAGTGACTTTTTCTTTTATACCATATGTGATGCTTTGTATGTGTGTTATATCATTGATTTGTGATGAATTCGTATCTGCGACATTTGTGGATATGTGTAAGTACCGCCATGCCAATAGTCCCTGAGTCGCTAACAACGGTTTGGGTTAGGATGGTGTGCCTTCCCGACGGTAAAAGGGGATGAGGATGGGGTGCAATATGTGTGATTATGTGAAAAGCTGAAAAGCTATTTGTGAAGGCCGATGGGCCAATTGTGAAAGTCAGATGGCTATATGAGATATAAGGCTATGTGTATGCACTGCCACGCCAATAGTCCCTGATTCGCTTACAATGGTTTGGATTAGGACGGTGTGCCTTCTCGGCGGTAAAAGGGGATGAGGGTGGAGTGTGATTTGTGCTACTGTTGCTATATGATGATTTGCTTACATGTTGTGTGCTTATGTGTTGTATAAATGATTTGTTACTACTGAAATTCTTTTGAATCTCATTCTTTCCTTTGACTAACATTTTAGACAGGGCAAGTGGCTCCAAGGAAAAGTGAATGACCCGGAGCGGTTAGAACCTTCTAGGGACATTTGAGTCGGGTCATATTGGTTATTCATTTTGGATAGAGATTATTGTATGATATTTTTGAGTTGTGAATAGTTTTTGAATACATGGTGGTGTAATCCCCTAATTGGGAACTGGAACCCTATAGTTATATATATATAGATGAAACCCAGGGGTCGTCGGGAATTAAGTTATATACTCTGATATGTTTAAATGTGATATAACTGCACAGATAATTATATTCGATATTTGAACTTAAGACCATGATAGAGAAGCTTTGAAAATTTTGTGAAGTCCCTACTACATGGAGGGAGTCTTAAATGAGTTTTGAATCATCCAACGGTCTCTATTCCATTTAATTATGTATTATTGAATTTTAATTACACTAATTAAGGCAGGGGGTTACAGAGAGTATCTCCGGTCATAGGTATCGGGAGAGCAATCAAGCGGAAGAAGCTGAGTCCGAGATATATTGGTCCATTTGAGATTCTGGTAAGAATCAGGCCGGTGGCATATCGGATAGCCTTACCCTCGAGTTTGAGTCGATTGCATGATGTGTTTCATGTCTCACAGCTCAAGAAGTACCAACCAGACCCTAAGCATGTCATTGAACATGAAGAGGTTGAGTTACAAGATAACTTCACTTATACGGTAGAACCATAGCGTATCATTGATCATGAAGAGCGGAGGCTTAGGTATCGAAGACTACTATTTGTGAAGGTGGTCTAGAAGGGAATGTCTCCAAGAGAAGCAACTTAGGAGGCGAAAGCGGACATGAAGAAAAGATTTCCTGAGTTTATGCCCAATAATGTGTAGCAAATTTTGAGGGCGAAATTTATTGACCGGGGGGAGAATTGTAATGCCCCAATTTTTGATTAAGGGCTAATAATGATTAATGAGAATAATTTGTGAATTTAAATTGGAATCATTATGTGTTTTGCGGCAATTTTAATTAATATGCCATAAATTAGTGATTAATGGAAGAAATTAATTACTAACTAAGAGGAAAATGAGATGTGAAATTAAAATGGCTAATGGAGTGTTAGAGTTACTAAATAATTACTTACTTTATGAGAACCAATGAGAGTTTGACAAATGACGAGCTTATATCATGAGAGAGGGCTTTGGAAAGTCAAAAGCCCATTATTTTATTATTCTTTCCCTCTCTCCTCCCCCTCATTTCGTTGAATAAGCATGGGAGAGCATAAGAGATCATCATTTTCACCATTTCCTCTCTCTCTCCAAGCTCCCATTTCGGTAGCCATTAGAGAAGAAGAAAGAGAAAGAAGTTTTTGCAAGGTAAGCCTCATTTGACCTTGAAAATGGCTTCTAATGCCAAAATCCTCTTCTATAAACTTGTTCCTTGTATTGAGAGCTTCATTTTCATGGTTTTAGTTTGTCCATTTGGTGTTGTTTGAGCTCTCACAAAATTTTGAACTTGGGTGAATCAAGGAACTCCTTTGGGGAAAGTTATAGAGGTGAGTAAGACAAACCTTTCTATATAGCTTTTATGGCCATTGGTTGGGTTTGGATTTTCTAGAAATATTTCCTTGAATTTCGAAAATGAGGGTCATTGTGTTGTTGGAATGTTGTTGTCATGGAATTAGTTCCTTGTTTAGTGTTTTGAATGAATAGAATTAAATTGAAGCTTAAAAGTGAAGTTTGGGAACTTTGGGTTGGGTTTTGTGTATTGGTCAAAACAGGGCATGGTGATAGGTTGGAATTTTAGTCATTTTGAGGTTACCATTGTGTTCCTTGTGGAAAATTGTATGGGAATAGGTTTGGTTAATGATTTTGGAGTCATTCGACACTTTGGTAGAAAAGTTGGAAATCTGTCTTGTGTGAATTCTGTTCTAGGCAGTCAGTTTGCACGAACTTTTCGAATGAACAAATGATGTTGGAAAATTCTGAAACTTTCAAGTCTTAAATTTCACATTTCAAGCTTCAAAATGAACACATAATTTTTGTCATTTCGTTTTGTGAATTGAGAGTTATGCTTTGCCAAAATTTGGGACAAAAACTGGACTCTGTTTTGGAGCAGTGTTGAGTTTTGTGTAATTCTGGAATTTCGTGGTAATTTCTAGTTATGGTTCATATTTTTCCAGTAACGAGGACTTAAATATCTTTTATTTGGCTTTGGAATCACCTCATTTCGATTTTTCTAGAATTAGTTATGATTTCTAGAAATTCAGCCAAGAATCAGGGAATTTCTTGGCAGCAGCCCAAGGTGGCTAGCCACGGCCCAAACCTTTCTGTCCTGATTCTGGCCACGACTCATGGGTGGCTGGCCACGACCAATGACCTGCTGAGCATATTTTGGCCGCGGGCCAAGGAAAGGCTTGCCGCAGCCAACTCTTGTGTTCCAGGACTTTGAGTTTTTGAAAAGAGATCTTTAAGCTATTGTTTCCCAACCTTTTAGGGCTTTTATTAGAGGCATTTGTGGCCTCATAAGGGTCAATTATGATAACCAAATTAAGTGTTATGAAGTGAATTAAGTCTTGAAATAGAGTATAACTCTTCATCCTTAATTATGATTCTAGGATTTGATATTTACCCTACTCGGGAGAGACCGGTGCCAGAATACACCCGAAAGGACCAAGGGAGTGACTCTTCTCTCATGTTGTGTATGATACTTGGTATGCATGTTTATCATTGTGAATGTGTTATCGGCCATAGGGCATTACAAAGCGAGCAATTCAGGGTGAGCTGTCGCAGAGGGGGCAATGCTCATGATACTTACCCTGGCCGTTGTAAGTACTGAGGCTACATTATGGAATCATGGATTCCTGTTTGAGTATCCATCCCGTGGGGCTGTGTGTTGTGAAATATTTTATATAGATCCCAACTATGGTGATATATATGATATGTTCATGTGGATGTGTAATACAGTAAGCAGTTCAGCGTGAACCGTCGTAGGGGAGCGATGCCCATGATACCTACCCCGGCCGTTGCAACTATTGTTATGTTTGCCATTTGTTGTATGGATGATTTACTTCCATACTTTGATGTTGTGCATATTATGAGTGATTTGTTACTACGGGGATTCCTTAGAATCTCACTCTCCCAAAAACTAAAGTTTTAGACAGGGCTAAATGATCCAAGAAAAAGCGAGTGACGAAGAACGGATAGAGCTCCAGTCTAAGAGTTTTACTTTGGTTATCAAGTAAAAATCATTTGGATATATTTTTAGGAAACAATTGTATATATTTTGGATTAATGTATAGTTTTGTGTAATCCCTAAGAAAAAGGGAATTAGTTTATGGGCTGTGTGCCTTTGTAGAACCCTTATTTATTGAATGGAACCTGAATGTGTCGGAAATTTATGCTGTACTATGATATGTATGAATGAAATCAACCTGTGCAGGCCATTATGTATTGAAATGTGAATATGAGACCACTGTGAACAGGTTTTGTAAAAGTTTTTATAAACCTTGATTTTAGGAAGTTTAATTTCAAATAAGTCTCAAATCATCTTACGGTCTCTAATTTCACATAATTACGTATTTATGAACTAATCTCGGCTTTGACCGTGAAGGGGGTTACACTTGAACTCTCTCTTGTTCTTGTTTGTGCCCTAGCTCTCTCTCTCTCTCTCTCTCTCTCTCTCTCTTCTCTTCTTAATGTTAGCCAAAAATGAGAGCCAATTGGGTTGAAATTTGCTTATAAAATATCTCTTCTACCTCCTTAATTATATTATATTTTATTGCTAACATTGACATGCCAATTTAATTTAATAATCATCTTTTTCAAACTTGATCAAATTGCTTCCACTTGGCACCATTTCCATCTAAATATTTATTTTTTGCCTTATTTTTTCTTTTTGGCCAAAAATTGGCCTAAATAAAGGAGAAAATAATTGCTTCTTGCTTTTATGGCAAATTACCATTTTACCCTTATATTTTTATATTTAATTTGGGCATACTTTTTTACCTTTTATCTTGGCCGAATTTTACATTATATTGGGCCCAAGAAATTGTGCTCTTCCATTCATTATTTTGGTTTTGGAAGACAAAAATTGGGTTTTATGTCTTACTTTAGCCAAAATTTCGTTTAGCTTCTAATAATAGTGTTTTCGTCAGTTCAAGTACACAAAACTTCACCATGTCATTCCTTTTATCATAATAAATGTACATGGGGTTTTTTGGTGAATGAAATTTGGGATATTACACATCTTGTATTCCCAAAGAAGTTATATCCAGTTTGTCATCTCTTCGGGCTTTTAGTTTGCTTGTAGATAAATCTCCAGTGTATGATGAAATTGTGTATTTAAATGAGCTAGTGTATGATGACAATTTGTTGTTATGTGAGTTAGAAGGCTTAAATCATCTTCGAGATATACGCATTTCTTTCTTTAGCGTATAGTCTATTAAAAAAATGCTAACATCTTCAAAATTGCACAGGTGCACGTTTCAGCTATATGTCCATGGACGCCCGATACCCCACGGCTTGTTATCATCACTTGGAAAAACATTACTAGTTTTGCGTGACTCAATAAAGCCAGAGGATTTTAAAGATGCGGACATTCCGAGGAACTCATTTTGGGAACATAAACATATAATCAACCTTCGCCATTTGATTCTTACGGGGTGTCATAATATACTTGACTTGAATTGGCTTATACATGCTCCAAACCTTGAAGTCCTTCACTTAGCCAATTGTGATTCATTGGTGTAAGTTATAAGTGAAAATTATGGGACTGCTGACACTGAGAGAGAGAGTGCAAAGTAATCTTTTTTGCAATCTCACTTATCTCCAGTTGGCATTTCTGTCCAACTTAAGGAACATTTGTATAATGACATTACAGTTTCCTTATTTGAAGGACATTCATGTACGTAGAACACTGCCCCAATTTGAAGAAGCTCCCGTTTAATTTTCAAAGTGCATTGAAAAATTTACGGCTCTTTAAAGGAGATCCTGAGTGGTTGAATCAATTGCAATGGGAAGACGAAGCTACCAAGAATCTTCTTTCTTCAAAGCCCCAGATGAGAAGACGAAGCCATTCAACAACCTCTATCAAAATATGGAGAAAGGTAATTATTTCTCAATTCCAATCCGTTGAGCTCTAGAGTAAACTTATTCTCAATTCCAGCGGATGCTAATGCTTTCTGATAGACAACCAGGCTCTGCATGCATATAAATATTATATTTATCGTGTGATTATTATATTTGTGAATGATTTCTTTTCGCAAAATTATATATGGATTTTTGGCTTTGCATATTGAATTTCAGAACGTTTCAAAATTTTTAGAATTATTAGTTAAATTAGGTACAAAACAAAAGGACAAAACTTAGGTCCAGTTCTATATATCCATTAGGTCCAGTTAGCAAATAAAATGCTGCCATATGGATTAATTTGACACTTCAGCACTTAACCCCAAATGATTCTGTCAAATCACCGTTAGGGAATCAAATTTCTTCTTCTCTGTGGCAACATTCAGAGTGGACCAGTCCCCTTTTCTGCTCACCTGCTCTCACCATAATGGATTAATCACATTACGCTATTACCCACAGCCGAAGAGAAATTTCTGGCTTCATCCATCGCAACCTAGCTCTTCCTCACCATGGGAACACCACCACCCCTCACCCCCTGCATTATTCTCCAACTTGCGACCTTTTAGACCGGACATTCTTGAGAAATTCTTCGTTGCCGACGGCACTGTCGTACTTGCGAGCTTCTGATGATTTCCTTTTGCAACACCTCCACATCTCGTAACCATGTCGATCTACAGGCTCACATCCAATTCTTGTATCAAAGCCTCCATCAACGATTTCAAAAACACCGCCATGAATGGTGGTTTTATCATCCATGAAGACTTTGGTGCAAGCTAATTTAACAACTGAGTCAGAATCGCAGAGGCTCCCAAGGATGGTGGTGAACATTTTAGAGAGCTTAGGAGACAGTATCACCATGGAAATCAAAGAGACATATCAATAGATAAAAACATTGCTTCCAGATTGGCAATTTACAATTAAGGAAGAGAGAGTCCTGGTTCGAATCCTTAGCAAGAAGAAGAAATTTAATTGCCTAACGATAGTTTGATAGAATCATTTGGGGTTAAATGCTGAAGTATAAAATTAATCCATGTGGCAGTATTTTATTTGCTAACTGGACCTAATGGACATAAGTTTTATCAAAAACGTTATAATTTATTCATGAATTTCTTTGAATTTTTCTTTTCTTTTTGATATTATCACCAATTTATTATTCTTTGTAAAACATGAAATCTTGTCTCTCTTTCTTAAAAGGCGAACTTCTGATGAAATTCTCCAATTCTCATCTTCAAGGAATCCACATTCTCCAAATTTCATGTACGGAAAAAAATTATATCCGAAAAGCTACCTTCAATATAATAATTAATTTGATAATATTTGAATTTGAACTGATAGTATAAGTATGAGATGATTATAAATAAATATATAAAGAAAAGAAAAAAGACATCTCGTGAAATTTTCTTCCACTATACTGTCATGGTCCGAAACTCCAAATGATGCATATAGAGCTTTCGTATTGGAACAAACTTGTCCCCCCCCCCCCCCCATATTCTTTTACATGCTTTTGCATAAAATATTCAATTCTAAACCGTGTTCAGGATCTTTTCTTCAATAAATAATTTATTCTTACAAATTCTTGTGTATATATTTTAAAAAATAATGTAATAATATTTTATATGGATTTGTGGCTTGCATCCTACAAATTATGCCTTATTCAACACACCATTCATACAGAGTACTAACATATTCTACTCAAATATATATACACACATATATATGATGCTATTCTTTCTAGCAAGAGCTTACTGTTAATTAATTTTTATCCATGTAGTATAAGGTTGAGAAAATTATAAATTGAACCTTGGTTTACTACATTGTGAGAGACTAATCCTTCCACTAGATCCAACTCTCATTCGGTTTAGGATTACTTTCAATGCTTACGGTTTGATTTTTTTTTTTTTCCCAATGAGCATACGGTTTGATTATCAAACTATGTTTTGGGAAATAATGGTTTCATAACTGTGTTATTTTATAGGTCTAGTATATCCATCGCCAGTAATAATGGCTAATCCCCTCACACCTAAACTTGCCGAAGGGAATCATAACTATGCTTTGATGATTCGATCGGAGTGGGATAAAGTGTGTGGGTATTGTTGATGATGGGCTGGGCCCTATTCCATTATACTCGCGATGATTGGTATAGGATTGGCATGGGTGGAGCCCATTGATTACAACTGTTTATTTTGTTAATTGGGCTTGTGGTAACTTTTGCTTTGGGCTTTGAATTCCTTAGCACACTTGTATTTGGGATCCCAAATTTTCATTCTGCTAGATTTATTATGATTGAATATATAGCTTGTTCAGGTATTTTTTTTTCTTTTTGACCATGAAACTTGTACCTGTTGAAAGGTTACCCTGGACAATTTTCTACCATATACGGTAAAGTGTATGCTTTTGAAAAATGTGGTTTTTATTCTTTTTAACTAGTCTTTTGTCTTTTTAACTAAAAACCATGATAGCCTTCAAACTATAACTTTGTTTCTTGTATACTATGTTTTGTTTCCTTTAAGCATGATTATTTATTTATTTATTATCATGACAACCTCTTTTCAGTCATGCTAGTCCCAAATATTTTCGGAAGGTATGATTTTAAAAAATATTGAAAAATTAACATAATTCTAAATTATATTAGATAAATTAAAATCATTATCTAAGTAACTGAAAATAAATAAAAATTTAAAAATGTAAATAAACAGTAATCAATCCAAGTTTTTGTTAATTGTTTTTATATAAAATTCAAAATAAAATAAAGTTATCTTGACCTTCTCTTTGACTCTTCCCCTGACAACAATTAATCATCTGATATTGGCCTTTGTTACCATGGGGTCTCATCATCAAGGGAACTTCAACACTGGCATTGTGCAGAAAACATTTATCCACTCAATATGTTCAAAGTAGGCTTTGTGAAATGGCTCATCATTAGATTCACAACCAACATCATAAGATATTTTAAGAATTATATTTTGTGGTCAATTTTAAAGCTGCAGGAGATGGATTGCCAGATGGTCACTATGCCTTCTAAGAACAACGAAATACCTGTAACAGTACAATATTTTATACTACCTTCTTTAACATAAGAGCTAGATACTAATTTATAGAGATTAAGAAACTTAATCACTGTGTGTTATAGGCTGTAAGTCCTAATGTTGGAAAGCCTGATATGTAAGAGAAGTTTGATTTATAAATGCAAGGCACTATCTTCTAATTGATTAGTCTCAAGCTAAGGCGTGAGAACTTTTCTCTGGATGTTGGGTTTGGGGCTCATATGAAGCCACAGCTCGGACTGAACTCCGAACTCAAAACTGAAGTAATAGTCATAACTGACAAACATTAAATGGGTTAGTTGCTCACAAATATGCCAAACTGTTGGTTCTTAAAGTCCAAGTAATTAATAATTACTCCCTCATGTCGTTTATATAAGAGTTAGTTGGGGAGTTGGATTATTTGGTCTTAAATATAACATCTCAATTCATTTTATCTCATATTTATCATTTTCCTTCAAGCTAATTTACCTAGTTTATAAACTAATACATAATATATGTTACATAGGGTTATTTTTGGGATACCATATTACATTTGTTATAATTCACTAACTTGTCTCATCTCTTTAATCTATCAAAATTAGTTAAATAACTCTTATATCAATGACCAAGAGGTAGTAGTAAATTTGAATAAATTCGGTTATATTTATTGCAATGCACATATATTCTATTGGAAAAAATTATGTTAGAAGCACTGTTGACTCCTAAATGTGATCATATCTCCTTAGTTTTATAAATTTATTTATTATGTGAAAGAGGGCCAGTGGTTAGGACTTAGGAGGGAACCGTTTATTATTTTAGCCATTATTGCATTAAAATGATTGCAAGTGTTTAATGTGCAATTGTGCATATGGTGTCTGTATTAGCTTTAAGTGATTGTATGATATACAAGATAGTACACTTATAAGAAAGGTTATGTCTCGACCTACATAAAAATTCTTCTAAGAAGCTAATCCAACAACAAGAATACAGCCTCTCTCAGAAGGAACATGCTTCTCTCCTTTGCTACTTTCGTCCGCTGCCTTTAAATGCCCCATTTCTTGTGTAAAATGGACTTGTGAGCCTTGACTTGTGAAAGAGAGAGGTAGTGTTGAGGTGATGCCAGCTATCAAAAAGTTAAGGCAAAATAACTTTTTACTTTTAAAAAATTCAAAATACTATTGATAAGAAAATAAAAAAAAATTAATTTGGTAGTATTTAAATTTAAAATAGGAAAGTATATGTTTCATACTCTAAATTTGCATCAAGTTTTAGTTTAAGTCTTGTGAATTTATAAAGTGCGTTTTTAATTTCTTATTCTTAATATCGCCAATCTCATTTAATTCATGTTAAGATTAACAAACTAAAAATGTGCTCTATGAACACTTACGGGAGTGAACTAAAACTTGATGTAAAACGTAGATAACTAAATATATACTTTAGCATATTTTAATTTTCTTATAACAAAAAAATTTAAATAAGTAGGGTTCCATGACTCACCAAGGTCAGAATATGCCTCCGACTTAAAGAGCATTTAGAAAGATACTTACAGATCATCTACTGACAAGGTTCTTATCGGTGGTGGGATTGAAATACTTTAACCTATTTTAGATTTAAATACTGCCCAGTTAACCTCTTTTTTTTTTTAAAAAAAAAAAACTATCATCAATAGTAATTTTGAAATAGCAAAGGAAAGAAGCCTGTTCCCTCTCAGAAAGGTTACAACAGTTCTAACTCTCCAAGTACGTACGTGCATCTATTGTGGAATTCGAGTTTTATTACCTCTGTCAGTGGCTTGTGATTTGCTTGGAAGAACAAGTATGAATCAGAAACCTAAATCTAAGATTGTCATCAGAACATGGTCAGATCCTTACTCAATATTTGATATGCAGAAAAATGTTTTTATAGAAACGAAGCGAGAAAGTGCATTCCCTCGTAATATAAGGCAATCACTAATGAAATTTTAACTGTAATAATTATAAAATACTATCTCCAATAAGCAACTAGCAAAAACTTTATATAAATTAATGAAATTAGTTATTTATTATAAAATTTAAAAAATATACTCAATAAAAATCATTAGTTAGCAAAGTTTGATTTGCTTAATTAATTAATAAGTTTTATAATTAGTTAGGGATATTTGGTGGCAAAATTTATGCTTTAGATTAAAGCATATTGAATTAGGAAGCATGTTTCTTGTGAAAAATTAAGGTTGTTGATGGTTTAGCAAAGAAGAGACTCCAACATTAAGAGCTTTATGACATGACTTCTCAATACTTGAGAGTCCTTGTATAAAATGATTATTTGAGATTTAACTCTCCCACTATTTAATTTCTAATCTATTTTTGTGCTTCTCTCTTTTATATTTAAAAATAAAAATCCTTGCTGCGACGATAAATACAAGATGTGCACGCTGATGGACCCAACGAAGAATAATGTAACAAATTGCTTCTACCGTATATATAATATAATTCCTTAATCGAAGTGGGTAGAGATAGACCAACTTGAACAAAAATAAAGAATAGGTTGAAGAGTGCAAGCTTCCCGGGAAGGTGCTTAGGACAAGGTACTGAAAGAAAATGACAAAATAATTAAAAGAAATATGGGTAAAGGAATATGCTATAGGTGGATAGAGATATGGAAATAAAAGAAATAAATAGGTTGAAGGAATCAAACTTGGCCGGTAAGATTATTGGAAACAAAATATTTGCTGGCCAATCGTCTTTATTTATCTAGTTGAGAACAAATGTTACGTTTTAATTAAAAATTATATATATATTAGTTTAGCAATTTGCACGTAACATGATATATTTCTCAAATAAAAGAAGTGCGCCGAGAATCGAGATGAAATGATGAATAGAGATGGACCAAAATGGACATACAAATTGAAAGTAGATAAATAAAAACGAGCTGAGATTATGGGAAGGGACAAGAAGCGAAAATAATAAGGGCGATTTTAGTTTTAAATGAATGAATTCATTTGTTATGTTGTATGTCTTCTAACTGTAGGAAATCTATGGGGGATTAATATATATCAAGAGATATTATGAACAAAATAGTTTGTCTTCTTTATATGATGATCAACTTGAGAATAACATGTTTTTTTTAGTTCAAGTTGTTGGGTCAGTTTCATGGGGAAAAGATGTCTAAACATATTTTACGCTTTGATTAATAATTTTTTCTAACAAACATACAACAAGTTGCTCTTGCACCTAACATGATATGGTTCTTTAATAGAAGGAAGCTACTTGAACAGGGGAAAAAACCATAAGAAAGGGGGAAAAAAATCTTTCACTTTCTTTTAATTTGAAAAATGATACCTGTTAAAAAAATTAGTAACAAGTATGGACTGCATACTAAGGCAGAGTAGTGTTATTGGTTGGAATAAGATTTTTTGCGTGTGTTGGTTTTCCCAGTACTCAATTTTGAACTTTTTATTTCCGATCAAAAAAAAAAAGTTTTTGAACTTTTTATTAGTTATTTTAATATTTTCTAAACTCATCTTTTCAATTTTTTAAGGGTCAAGGTGCAAAAATACCTATGAATGTTTCTCGAAAGTACACCCAGCACCATAAATTTTTTTTAGGTGCAAAAGTGCCTATGAACTTCTCAAAATGGGGCAAAATTGCCCACACAGTTAATTGATACAAATGTTTATTTAATGGGACCCACAATATTATTTTTTGAAGTGCAAAAGTACCTATGGATTTTTCTTAAAAGTGCACTTAGCACCATAAAATTCTTTTGGTACAAAAGTGCCCATGAACTTCTCAAAATGGGTAAAAAATGCACACACCGTTAACGGGTACAAACTTCTATTTTGTGGAATCTACATTAATATTTTTTAATTATTATTTAATTTAAACTTTAAGTTGCTAAAAAATATTTTCTGGCCAAAAAATGTTAGAAAAAAGGTAATTCTAATTTTAGTAATATAATATTATTTAGTGAAACAACTTAAGATTATTATTATTTATAATTTATATAAAATTGTATCTATAAAAAAATATCTAATTAAGTGTTACTTGATATTTACAAATATTTCTTAATAATATATCAATTATCAAATTATATACATTTAATAAAAAATTATGTCTTTGTAGTAATTTTCTATGCAAACTTACTTTTCAAATAATAATCCTAACAAATTTAAGTTTGAAAAAAAAATCACTATCAATCCAAACATAAATTATATTTACAATCTAATTTTTATCCTATATTAAGTTTGTAAAAATCAAATTAAAAAAAAATCACTTCTACCACCACTAATCCACGTATAACCTCAATATTTTCCATCAGCTCTATCTATCCTACTTTTCTCTCCCTGGTAAAGTTTGGTAAATGAAATCAAAGGTAAAATTTGAGCAAAAAAAAAATCAAAGGTAAAAAGAAAAGTTGAGTAAAATGCAATTATTGGCCCTATTTTCCCAACATTTTTGTTCCTTCCACTTTTAAGCAAACATAGAAACTAGAAAGAACGGAGATTAACTTATCTATAACCCGCTGGCTTTTAAAACAATAGTTATAAGGCTTGACGAGGCAATATGCATACTGTTTTGTTTGATCATTTTAATATATATGATCACTTTGGTACAGTCATAGTTTCACGATCAATCATTTTGTATGATCACTATTTGGGCGATCAATTATTTTTCTATGATCGATTTTGTATTAGGATTTTCTTATAAGACCACGTTAGGCACGGTTTGATGATTTATTCAAATATCAGTTCTGTTTCGGCAAATCTCCGCAATTAATAACTTAAAAAGCTCTTTTTTTAATTACTTAAAATAAGTTAATATAAACACCATCTTGTTGTCTATGTCTTAAATAAAAATTAATTCTAAGTTATTTAGCTTTTTTTAATCTCTCCAAAAAATATCAAGTAGGTCTTATATTTAAGATTGAAGGTAGTTCTTTATATTTTTTTTTGAATAAAAATTTATTAGACCTTTTTAGTAAAAAAAATCTAATTGGGGAATTTTTCCTACCTTCTTTATATTTGTTTGAATAAAAATTTATTAGGTCTTTTTTAGTAAAAAAAAATCTAATTGGGGACTTTTTCCAAATTTTCACTGAAAAGTTTGACTCATATAACTATATAAGTGTGGAAAAAGAAAAAGCTGATACGCCATGTAATTAAAGTCATTTCTCCGAGTTCTGGAACCCTGACGATTTAATTTGGGTCCACATTCCACAAAGCTGAAAATCTATGGCTCCACATGTTATTTCCCATCAGTTTTCTATCCATTCTACTTTTCTCTCAATGGTTTTCGGGTAAAATCGAGGTTAAAAAAAAGTCGAGTAAAATGCAATTTTTGTCCCTGTTTTGATGTCTCTAAACAAGTATAGAAAGAATAAAGATTAAATTTCTATTAACTTATTTAAAAATAAGAAAATTATTTTTTATTACAAAATGCTTTCTTACATTCTTCATATAAGTCTTATTTACCTAATTTAATTAAATTAAGGAAGTTAGTTAAGTTAATCAATATGACATTTTTTTTGAAACACCCCAATTATCTTTCTTATTTTCCTCCATTCCTTTTTTATTTGATTATTATTGAGAAAGTATTAATTAGAATAAATTATAAAAATATTGATAACTATAAAAAATAAGTCTTATATTTAAAACTAAAATGAGCTCACCAATTTGGTTGTACATTAAATATAAGAGGAGAGGAGTATGCATAAACAAAAGGAAAATTATTTAAATGCCAACTGCAGATATCCGGAAGGATAATTAGAAATTTTAATAGAAATAACCTAGTAATATCTTGTAAAGTAAAAAAATTATAAGAGAAAATCCACAAATTTAAATAAAATTAAAAGAAAATAAGTAACGCTGTTTTAGACCGTCGACGAAAATTAATTGCATTGTACACTCTCTAGGGAATTTAATTGTTTTTTTTTTTAAAAATCGTTTACGGTAATTTTTCTGGGTTGCCGGAAGGACCAATGGATCATCCATTTTAATTGTCCTCAGTTCTCACTCCAAGAGATAGTCAAACATATTTCCACCATTCCCTGCATTTCGATCTTCTCCTTCTCAATTTCGATCTTCTTCACTTCTTTGGTGCACCCAAACCAAACCATGGTTGACTGTATTAAGTCAGTCTTTGAATTCCTAACTGGTTGCTGTGGTTTATGTGCCAAATGGAAAGATTCAATGGACAAGCTAGAAGAGGACCTCAAGTCTTTGGAAACGGCTTCAGATGAACTCAATGACAGGTATCTTGATGTCAAGATGGAGGTCGAAATGGCAGAGCAGGATCCAAATTCGTTGCCGGTGATTTTGCATGAGGCAACGGGTTGGATGCGCAGAGTAGAAGACCTACAAAAGGAAGTCAAGGCCATTCTGCGGCAAGGTGATGAAGAAACACAAGATTGCTTTTTTGGAGGTCGGTGTCCCAAGAATTGCCGTGCTTGCTGCAAGCTACACAAAATGGTCACCCAGAAGTTGAGTGCTGTTAACGATCTAAAAAGCAAAGGCAATTTTGATGTTGTAACAGGAAAGTTCGCCCGTGATCAGTTTGATGAACTGCCTGTGGGTGAGGCTGTGGGTGTAGAATCAACATTTGAGGAGCTGTGTTCATGTTTTCAGGACAATCAGGTGAGCATTATTGGTTTGTATGGAACAGGAGGGGTAGGCAAAACAACTTTACTTATGAAATTCAACAATGATTTCCTCTCAACAATGCCGCACTATGTGGTCATTTGGGTTGTCGCGTCTAAAGATGCAGATCTAGGAAAAATTCAGGATGGCATTAGGAAGAAATTACGTGTGGAAGATCATACTTGGGGAAATAAGACAGTGGATGAGAGGGCTCGTTTGCTATGCAATATCTTAAATATGAAGAAATTTGTATTGTTACTTGATGATGTATGGGAAAGAATTGATCTCTTGAAATTGGGGGTTCCTTCCCCTGATAAGCATAAATCCAAGATATTATTCACAACACGGTTGGAAGGTGTATGCGGCCAAATGGGTGCAAAAAGAAGCATAAGAGTAAACTGCCTCGCACCAGAGCAAGCATTTGAGTTATTCAAGGAGAAAGTGGATGAAACAACTCTTGAAAACCCTTTTATATTTGATCTCGCAAAGCAAGTGGTGGATGAGTGTAAGGGGTTGCCACTTGCACTTTGTACTGTTGGACGTGCCATGGCTAACAAAGTGACTCCTAATGAATGGAGCCGTGCTATAGAAATCTTGAGGACTCATCCTTCAAAGATTCAAGGTATCGTTGAAGATGTCTATTACTTGCTTGAATTTAGTTATGATACACTGTCAAACTCTTCCAAATCATGTCTTTTGTATTGTGCCCTATTTCCTGAAGACTATAATATTTCAAAAGTAGATATTATTTTGCTCTGGATAGCTGAAGGTTTTTTAGCTGAATTTAATTGTGATATACATGAAGCACGTAAGCAAGGAGAAGATATAATTTCAAACCTAAAATCTGCTTGCTTATTGGAAGAGGGTGAGGAAGATGATACAATTAGGATGCATGATGTGGTTAGAGATATGACTCTCTGGATAGCTCGTGATCACGATAAAAAGACAAGATTCTTTGTAAGAGATTGTTCTGTGACTAGTGCCCTTGAACTATACAATCATGCAAAAGAGGTAGAAAAGCTATCAATGTGGCGTGGGGATGGAATGATTACCAACTTGTCACAAAAACCTCATTGTCCTGATCTGGTCACTCTACTTGTTAGGCATGCTCGGTTACAAGTCTTTCCAACTGAGGTATTTGTTATTCCAAGGACCATTAGAGTACTAGACTTGTCAGATAATTTTGGAATAAGAGATCTACCATCAGAAATTGGGAACTTTGTAAACCTAGAACACCTGAACCTATCCTATACTAGTATAAGAAAATTGCCAGATGAGTTGAAGAATTTGAAGCTAAGATTTTTGTTGCTGAACGGTCTGCCAGAACTTCAATTCCCAAAAGATGTTATATCCAGTTTGTTGTCCCTTCAAGCTTTTAGTATGATAAGTTATCAATATGAAGTGATTGATGATGACAATGATGCGTTGTTGCAAGAGCTAGAAGGCTTAGATCATCTTCAAGATATACGCATTACTGTCGGGAACAAATCCTCTGTTGAAAAAATACTGAAATCCTCAAAATTGCAAGGGCGCATTGGTGAGTTATTTGTTGATGACTGTCTACTACCCCATGACATGATCTCATCACTTGCAAAATGGAGCATCTTGAAACATTATCAATAAGATCTTTTGTTTTTGAAGGCGGTGTGAATACTCCGAGGAGCTCATTTTGGGAACATGAACTTACAATCATGCTTCGAAAGTTGAATCTCGTCAGATTGAACACTATAGTTGACTTGAATTGGCTTGTACATGCTCCACACCTTGAAATCCTTACATTATTCAGTTGTTATTCATTGAAGGAAGTTATAAGTGAAGATTCTGGAATTGCTGCGGACACTAAAAGAGTTACAAGGAATCTTTTTTCCAGTCTCATTTATCTTGAATTGCGCTCTCTTAGTGACTTGATGAGTGTTTGTAGAATGGCATTAAAGTGCCCTTATTTGAAGGAGATTAAAGTACTAATGTGCCCCAATTTGAAGAAGCTCCCATTTAATTCTCAAAGTGCATTGAAAAATCTACGGCTCTTTAAAGGAGATCCTGAGTGGTTGGATCAATTGCAATGGGAAGACGAAGCTACCAAGCATCTTTTCTCATCAAAACTTGTACCAAAATATGGAGAAAGGTAATATTATTATTATTTCTGCCAAGTCATCGCAATCAGTTATGCCTTTAGAGTAAAGTTGTTATCATTTCCATGCAAATCTAATGCATTCTGATCCACCCAAGCCTTGCATGCATATCAGTATTTATCATGTGATTATTATATTTATAAATAATATATTTTCCCAAAATTTCATATGGATTCTTGCTTCTTGAATTTCACTTTTCAAAATTCGTAGAATTTTTATTCAAAATATGTATAACAAATTGCACCCAAAATAAAACCATACAAATAGTATATAATAAAATGTTGATATCTTCATGCTTACCTGCATATATCGTGTTTACAGACTTGTACAGAACTGTGCCGAAAATGAAATAAATAGTAAATTTGTAAATATTTTGACGTATATATTTGTTTGTGCTCTATTATTTTGGTTTATAACTTCTCTGGCGGGTTGCTGTCTACTAATAAAGGATTTTGTGTCCTTCATTTTGTTTTAGCTTCGGCCTTTTATGGGTCGTTTCTATTATTTAATTCTTAAAATCTTAATGAGTATTTGGCAAAAAAAATTATATGAATAATTATGTGCCATGCCTAATTAAAACCATTAAGCTATTATATGCAATAAATTTAATAAAAATTATATAAGAAATAAAATGGTTCAACTTTTCAAAATTTGGAAATAATTACCTTATGAATATAATTAATCAAAGATATATATTTCAAAGATTCGACATTGAATTCTAAACCATTTGCAAGATTTGTGTCCAAAAACCACCGCATGAAAGATATAGTATTTTATTTTTAGTAAATGATATTTTTTATTACAAAAGTTTATATGAGTTGGGTCCCAAAGGCTCCCCAGGGTATAGCATTAGGGGCTAGGACCTTGTTGGTGTTGAAATATCCTTTTTTTTCTTTTTATTAGAGCCTTTGCTAATCATTTTTTTTTTCTTTGGTTGACTCTCTTGCATGTAGGGATCTGGGATTGCTCACTGGAAAACATCTTGCAAGCGGAGACTAAGATTTTTCCTTTTCAGTTCAAAAACAGTGTGTCTTTGTTGAAGATAAAATTTCTGGAAATAAAGGAGTGACTAGATGATGTAGTGCATGTTTTTTTTGTTTTGGCCAATAATGATGTAGTGCATGTTGCTATATTATTTTAGACTGTATTGTTATGTACCCTTTCAAGTAGGAGTATCTTTTATTGATATTACATCACTGCTTGAATTTCAACACTGCTTACTCATGAACAGCACCATAAGACTGTATATGTGTATTTTCACGATGGATTGCAACGGTAAGTTTCATTTGAATAAATATAATCAACTCCAATTATTAATATATAATATTCGAATAGAAATTATGTTCGAATGGAAATTATGCCTTTAATCTTTAAAGATCACCTTTATACTTTTCTTATAAGTTTTACTTCCATTATTCAAATTATTAATATATAATATTCGCACGGAAATTATGCTTCTCTACTCTTTCATTGGCATTTAAATTGTTTTCCTTTTTCACCTTAGCGATGTTGATTCCCTCAATTTGAAGAGACGATAACTTGTGTTTTTATTCCACCCCTTCGAGAACACGGTTCTTTGCTACTTCTTTCTCTCAATTATAAATGCCAAACAAATTCAACTTTTATTCTTTGACATCCAAAGTGTCTCAAGTCCAAGAGAGGTAAGAATGTAAATTCTTCACTCATAAACATGCATATGAACAAGATTATTCTAAATAAAGAAAAAGGTGGGGAATGAATAATGCTAATAAAAACAACGATTCCTTTCAAAATCATTTCTCACACACATCATCTTTAAAAGCAAAGTCTAGAAATGAACATGACAAGGAGGTATTTATATCATCCGAAACGTGTATAAAAAGTGATGGATGCTGAGAAATCTCAAGTATATATAAATTGTAACAGCCATGAAACGTGTATAAAAAGTGGAACCAAACCTATTTGATGCATGCTATGTAATAAAGTACATTCCCTCTTTAGTTTTTCTCCTTATCTAAACTTCAATAGAAGAGAAAAATACAAAAAAAATTCATGCAGGTATTCATTATGAAAGAAGAAATCCTATTATGAAATTTAAGGACCAAAATGGGACCTTGATTAATGATAAATGAAGGTACAATTCAGATTTACAAGTATCCAAATGTAGAAAGAGATGCATGTATGTTCACATAGGCACGAAATCTCCTGACATAATAGATTGCATCTTTGGGGCCTAACCTTTTCCTTCATATCCAAAAAGTTGAGCATCTTTGGGGCCTTCATTATAACTATTGGTTTTATGTCATCTTCAGTAGGCGCTTTTCGTTCTCAACCACATGGTGTGGTTCCTTGCTCAGCATTGTGCTCATCAATGCTGAAATGATCCCTGACTTTCCAAATGGAAATGGAGATCCATCCCATTCTGATATGTAAATTTCTGCTGATTCTACCAAGGAAAGCCAAGCCTCAAGAAAAGGACTATTTTCCTCTTCACATTGCATTGGCAGGCCTTCGTTACAATGGCAGGAGGCTCATCATCAAGAAATTGATGAAGTTCCTCTATTTTGGGTTTATCTGCATCAAGCAAAAACTCATTTAACACTAATAACAGATAAATCACATTATTTGAATCAATAAATAAGATTATTCTTGTCATCGCTTGAATATTAAAAATCAGATTTACTAGTGTCAGTACAATAAGAACTGCTAATGATAAGAATAATAGGAAGTGTACAATTTAATACTGACTCAATCCAATCAGTCCTTGATGGCTTGATCTGAATGTTTCAAAACAACTCTAGATGAATATTGCAGGAAATTATTTGAGACTATTCGCTTGAATGTGCATGTTACGGAATCTAAAATATATTAGTAGAAGTGGATTTTAGTGCTTCCTAGGAACCAAGTCCGGAGGAGTGAATGTTAAAGGATAGCAAATGAGTAATCGTTACACAAATGCTCGCAAGGATGTTAATGGATAATGCTCCCACAGTTGCATTCCGTTCTTGTAAAACGATTCCATATCAGATACGGAATCAAATACAATACCAAAAGTCTACTCTATGTTCACAACAATCACATTTTCCATCTTAGAATAAACATTAACTACTCAAAATCAATACCTTTCCACTAATCCTTCCAAGCGAACCTTAAAGCAAGTCTCAGGTTTCATTCGTCCCAACACATGTTTAGATACGTCATGCCACAGTTGTTAGTTAGGCAGGACAAGTCACAGAACACCAGACTTCCCAAAATGCATAGAAAATAAATCCCAACAACTAAAGCAATAACAATGCCAACTGAAATTGGTCATCAGGAAATATGTACTCACATCTGAGATACAAATTGCATGGCTTAGGAACCCATAACCGGGGCTGGAACTAAGAAGCGGAGCAATAGACACAAACAGCATTGATATGGCATCAGGTGACTGTGATATAGTTGAAAACCACTCCTTATAGTTCTGGCGAATGCCAACAATACCTCCCTTCGAACAGAAACGCAGATGAGATCCTGTTTGAAGTATATTCAAAAAACAGCCCAAAGGTGTTAGCAGCAAGCTGGTTGCAGAATGCATTGAAAAAGCAATGACGGTTGAAATTAATTCCAACCTCCTTGGTTGAGTGACGTTTTACAGTTGGTCTAACAGATGCAGCAAGAGCTACATCAATCTTCCATGGCTCATCTCTATCACCCTGGAAAGATTACAACAAATATTTTTAGACAAGTAGAATATTTCATATATTCTTTAAAATTATTACAGAAGTAATTAAATCAAAATCAATTTTTTCCCTATCTGTTATGTTTAATATTAAGTTTAAAGAAATAGTATATACTATATACACAAACTGTAACATCCTCACATACCAACATGTTATATAAAATAGTGTCAAGGTCTTTCTGAACACACACAAGTATAGCAAACTAACGTAGTCTTGTTATCAATAAATCATTTTGAAAAGAAAATATCAACATATTTCTCCTTCCCATTCACCACAATGGCTTCCTGGTAATTAAGATTAAATCCATAGTGTTACTATGAGAAAAAGCAAAAAGGAAAAAAAGGCAAAACTTCACGCAAAAAAAGGAAGAAATTGTTTCATTAAATTCAGGATGTTAAACTCACACTACGGATGAGAGACAACAACAAAAATTTAAACAGGGTTTGAATCATGAACAGAAGCAATAAAAGAGTTAGGAGAGAGGAAACTCAGATAAATCTCCAGTTAGACTATTAGCATTTAGGACTTAACTTTTGCAATACAGTTATAAATGAACAACATGCCTGAAGCGCAAGCTGTATGAGATAAGCAGATTTGAGCCATGAATGTAGGTGACAAATGAATTGGAATTAAAGTTTCTAATGATTGCTGATGAGTGTACAATCAGAGTACATGCTATTTATGTTCAGGCAAAGAAAACTATCCAATGTAAGTTGACAAATGCATACAAAGCACATTCAAAAACTTAAGGGATTGATATCTTGAGATTCTATCTTAATCCTAGGGCCAATGAATAATTAAAATGACTTTTTTTTGGCTAAACAATAAAAAAATACAATAATTACAAATACCATCTAACAATTTCTAACAGTAACAAGAAAACCTACATTATATCTTTCCTAGCTTTCATCACACCACTTTTATTGTTTATAAATTTTCAAGTTGCTAGAAATGCCTAACTTAGGGCTTTGAAACCCATTTTTGAACAAAAAAGTACGACAAAAATTCAACATTTCTGCATTAATATACGGTTTTTCAAGTTTGGTTAATACTGTTGTTAGTCTTTATAATTTGATGGAAATTTGGTGTTGGTCCCTACGATTTCAAATTATTGGTTTTGATCCTTAAAGTGTCATAAGTTTTTTGTTTGAGTTCAACGACTAATGAGTTTTGGTTTTGGTCCCTATGAATAAACTTAAACCAAGTTCTTATGAAACCATAGGGACCAAAACCAACGAGTTGAAACTATAAAGATCAAGACTGAAATTTGATCAAACTATAAGGACCAACAATAATATTAATTCTATCATGGTTTATCTTCACCGATTTTGGTTAGGATCAACAACTAGATATAAAAATTGCTCTTTTATAGTTTGAATAAGTTTACATGGAAATATTGGCAAGTTCTTCATGCAATACTACAAAATGATTGATTTAATATGGCTGTAGTGACCAGCAGATGTCATCAAAGTAATGAAGACACTTTTGCTCTTAAAATGGCGTCAATGTCAAGGTCAGCGTACAACCATTATTGGCATTGTATATGACATAGTTGTGACAATGAACGAAATCTTTTAACATATCAAGACCAGGGCATATCAATGAATGATTTTGGTAATATAGCCCCATCTGGTATGCTGGAAGGATTTTTGAAGAAATGAGAACAATAAAAAGAATGGGAATGTGTTAAGACCCCTTTTGGAGACCTACAAAAATACATGATACGGGAAAGGCACTTTTTGTTGGTCAGAACTGTACTTACTATTTTGGAGAAAGAAATAGAAAAGCAGGGTGGCTATAGGGCTTCAATAGTCAAAGTCTATGAGAAGGGGTATGTGAGAGTCACCTTTTCCATAAATCTTCCCTACGGTTCAGCAGGAGATGCAGAGTAGAACTTGAAAGTGTGGTGCCCTTTGGGAGGAGAGGGCCAACCTCTCAAAAGTTTGGCAAATCTATTACATTTTATGTGTCACTGTGTGGTGTCTTTTTTCTGCTTCTTGTCACTTTGTAATCATTCTTTTGACTGTAGTTTTGTAATCATTTTTTTGACTGTAGTTTTGTGCATCTGGGTGAAGGGGTCATCATTTCCATTGTAAGCTAATTTGGTTATTGCCTCTCTCTTTGTTGTTCATATTGGTTGTAGTCATGTTATCATCTTGTTCAGGAGAGGTTCATAACAGAATGGTAATGAGAATAGGAATAGACTTCTTATTTTTGGATGAAAGGGAAGATATTATCCAAAGAATCAATATGGTGGCTACTAGAATACGAATAGACTTCAAAAGTCCATATGCTATATCTTCAATCTGTGTCACTTACAAGGAAAGGAAACTGCCAGCTAAAATAAATATATTGTCATCTTGCACAGGATCTATGTTTTCAATCCTAAAACAGACTAGCATGCTAAAATGAAGGCCTGCTAATGGTGTGGAGGAATGGGAGAAGCAGTTATCATTGGCATGGATCACAATCAGTTGTTTCAAGACAGACTAAAAGATGTAAAGAGGAACCGCACAGCTTCTTCTAATGTTGGTGTGTCAATTTCCTAGAGCCGGAAAAGAACATAGGGTTGTGTATGGCCTCTTTCCCACAGTACACATAATCCTTTTTAGAAAGTTAAAAATGATGGTGATGCATTTAATCTTCTGAACCTTCAATGTTGCAACTTGCAAATATTTCAGCTTCATCAGGACGAAAAATCCATCTTCATCCTCAGAAAACCTCTTGTCAGCTTCTTTCTTAAGCAATCTCTGCACTTCAGTAGGTTGAAGATGCAAACTTTTGAACTGCTTGATATGAACCACGTCCTTACCTCCCATTTTCACCCCAACAACAATATGGGTGCCATATTTCTCAATGAACCTGAATAATTATGTCTTATTCAGCGCACCATTCGTAAAAGGAAACCTAAAAAGTTTTTATGGATGAAACATATGAAAAAGAAGGTTCAAAACTCATGTATATAGACTGCTATCATATACTTAAATATCTATATCTATGATGCTATTCTTGCCAGCAAGAGCTTACAGTTTATTGAATACAAATCTTCAATTTAATAAAAGGTTGAGAAAATTATCACTTTTTACAGTCAGATTTTGAAAGAAAGTCCCATCAGGTTGTAGGACTATTAACAAGGATTTAGTTATCGTATCAAACTGCATTTCTATGATTACACAGAGAAAAGATAATTCTATTGTCACATTAGAAATATGGAATTTAGCAATATTTTTATTTCCAAGTTGTTGTGATCTATTATTCAAACAAAATTTTACTACAACAAAAACAACAATAAATGTCACAATAATAACATATCATCTATGGCAGTGATAAAAATCAAATAAATGAATAAGGGTAAAACAACAAGAAAAACAAATACACTTACTCAGCAAGGGCAGCAGGATTCCATGAAGTAGGCACTTGGATGTTTACATGCTCAAAGAGGGTTATGTGGGCTCTATCTAACTCAACACTATACAAGGTTATGAACCAACCGTCAAATGCAAGGCTTTTAGTGGAAGCTGCATCTTTCTTCCAACTGTTCCTCATGTCAAACATGGCATTGAATAAGCTAGACGGAACCTTTCCAGATAAAGAGTGCTAAATCAAAGTGTTCTGACATCTGCAACAGGGAAAATTTTAGAAGAATTTCCATGACTCAAATTGCACCAAATTTAGATACAAAGATACGTGGGTGTGTGTATTAGTTGATCATTTAATCTCCCAAAAATTACAATTGTGCAAACATGATTTCATGCAAGTTTAAATTAGAAAGTTAAAAGATTTTCATTTATGGAATCATATATAAATGCTACAAGAAAATCAGAGGCGATAGTCGCACATGGTTTTTAACAGAAACAAAAAAAAAAAAAAAGTTAACGTAAGAGACTTACTTTTTGTTCCATCAGAAAATTTCAGCCATTACTTGGCAGCATCCAACCTCAATCTAGTTAGAAGTTTAAAGCATGTGTGAATTACTACCCTTTAGTTTTAAAAAAAAAATTGTAAAATTAAGTTTAGAAAACCTACAAATATGTATTCAAAGAAGGTAAATTACAAGCATATCCCAATTTAAATATTAAAAAAAAAAAACCTTATGCCATTTATACCCTCAAAAGAGTAGAACTCAGCAACATCATAGTTATGTGTCACAGCTGGACAAAGATTTGTTCACCAAGTATTTAAGCTTTTTTAATCAAAACTAACATCAAAACACCAATGCTTTATATTGAGAATACATAAATTGTCGAAACTCTAACTCACTGTTGCTGAAGTATCGTCCGTACTGCATTAATTTCCAAAATAGATCATCACTCGTTATCATATGCACTATGATTATACACTTTATTCTTGCATTAATTTCCAAAACAGTAGAGCATGTTATGTTTCATTTGATCGTTGGGGTAGGGATGTTTGTAATAATTCAAAAATCTCAACTGATATGTGTGGATGTGCAATTGATTCTCTCTTGGGATCATTTAAGACACATTCATAGAAATAGGTTAACCTACAACTCTCAATGAGTAGCGTCCCCAGAGTTACACTTTTATCAAAATCCTCGGTCCTATTATGAATTATCTTTTGGCAAAATAAACAAATAAATTATGAATTATCTATGTAAGAAATTAATACCATCGACCAAAAGGAAATGAGCCCCCTAGTATCTGCCCCGATTTGGCCTAAATGGCGATTTGATCTAAGTGGTGGAAAAGCATTTCCTTTCCGCTGCACAGAGAGAGATACAGTGCTTGTTTGTTTCACCGATTGGCACCCAATCAGACTTAAACAGTGGCGCAAACAGATTTAAATAGTAAAAAGTATAAAATCAGTGTTTGTTTTGGTGATTGACTTTAAGGTGAAAAAAGTCATAAGTTAGAAAAAGTCATAAGTCTCAAAATGAAGCTTATTGGACTATATGTACTTTTGTGTGTATAAAATAATATTGATAGGAGTATCTTTATATTTTTGGGGATCAATGAGGTGCTCAAAATCACTTTTAATCACAAAACTTCTTTTATAAAAAATGTTTTAAATAATTTTCTCTTTCTTTATATAGTAATCTTCTGCTAATTAGAGAATACTTTGGGATAAGAGTTTAGGTAAGTTTTAAGTTTTGTTAATATATGACTGTAGAAATGTAGAGAATAATTAATAATTAATTTTAATAGGTTTAGATTTATTATATAATTGTTTTATGATTTTATAATCGATTTTTTTTATAAACATGTCATAAATTAGCTTCTATATAGTGTTTTAACCCATTAAATTTAGTTTAAATAATTTATTTGGATTATTGGAGGTATTATTGAGGTTTTAATCGGTTTATTTTGTTAGATTTTGAGCTATGTGAAAATATGAGTTAGGATTTAATATTTAAATTAGAGTTTGATATAATTTTAAAGATTTAAGCTTGAGGTGCATAATAGAAAAGATTTTTAGAGTGCACCAATTTAAATTAGAATTTGATATAATTTTATTACAATTGTACCATTACCAAATTTTCGAAGTTAATTTTTGAGAAAATTGTGAAAAAAATCCCTCCGTGTCTAGATATCTTCCCAGGTCCCATTGACAATTAAGTTGCCAATGAGGACTTTTTTCACAATTATCCTTTCATTTTTTCTTTTTTCATAATTTTTACAATTTTTTCTCTTAATTAATACAAAAGCCACTTATGCAAAAGTCAAACCAAACATCATTCACTTTTACATAAGTTACTTTAAATTACTTATCCAATCACTAATCCAAACACTTATCATTTTACCCCATCTAACTTTTTTCCAACCTTGAGATTCCATAAGTTTAAGTAAAAATAAGTTACTTATCAAATCACCAAAACAAACACACCCCAATCTACAATGAAGTTATCCATCATTACTTGATCTTCTTTACTACTTTATTTCACAGTTACAACTTACAAGTATCATTTTCTGCCTCCAAAGTTAACCCTAGTTTTCATTTTTATTGTATTCTATTATGTCCACTAAACGTTTAGGCGGATTAAGATTAAGATAACATTTGAAGTTGATATTTACATACTTACATGTGTAGAAGAAACCATTTACAAGTGTGCAATAGAAAAACTTCACAATACATTAGAGGGATAAATCATCAGAATAGCATGTATATAACACAAGAGAACAATAACACCGCAAGGGAAGTTACCTGATGGAAGGAAAGAACTTGGGAGAAATCTCTGAAACTCTCTCTAAACTTGGGATAATCGAACATCCCTGCAGACATCGTATCCCAATCCAATCGCAGCGACCGCTTTCTCAGCAGCCGATTGCGGATCCAAGCCTCCATTCCTTAGGCTCGTCATTCAACATTACCTAATTCATCGACGACGATCGACGCGAGAAGTCAATAACAACGGGCTGGGTTTCTCTCAGAAGCCTTCTTCTCAGTATCCCTTAGAAGCTTTAAATTCTCTGCCTCTGATCAATCCGTGGGCTTATAAAGAGACACATCATGAAGCCTCGAAAATTACATCTGAACCATACGTTGTGTTAGATATAACCCTGACCGCCAATCCAATTTCCTGTTTAGCCATGACCCTATTACGGGCAACCTGTTGAAGTCTAATCCCCTTCAGCGATGCTAACAGCGACCTTCACCGCAAACAAGAATGTCTGATGCCTGCAGGAAGCTCCAGAGTTACCCATGGTTTGTTAACCTACATCACGCCTCTTTCTCTTCTATGTATCCTCGCCCTTCTTCTCCATCCCTCTCTTCCTTGTGCTAATGATGCCCAAGCCTAGGGTTCATGAAAGTACAATGATCTGCGGCATTTCATTTATCAATAAAATATTATGGGACACAAATTATTGTAATCTTGCCATCTTGGTGCTGCTACTGCTAAACTTGAGCGGTGGAATCAAAGCAAATGGATGCCCAAATGAAAGCATCATCCGCAAAAGCCTTTTTTGTAACTACGTGAGCTGTAGGTTTCTTTAGGTTCGATTCTGCTTTCTTTTCTGTTCAAATTGAAAAACAGGTTTGCGGTGAAACTTTCCTTAAATTTTTATCAAAAGTGTATCCACCACAATAAATTTTTTTTGGTATAAAAGTAATTATGAATTTTTAAAAATGGTGTAAAAATAATCATAAATTTTTTAAAAATAGGTAAAAGTGACACTACCATTAACGACATTTTATTCAAAAGTTTTTAAGGGGCAAAAATACCCATAAACTTTTCTCAAGAGTGCACTCAACACCATAAACTTTTTTTTTATGCAAAAATAGCCATAAACTTTTAAAAATGGGGCAAAAGTGACGGTTATCTTACTCGGTTTAAATGGAAAAAAATATATCGACTTGTCCACCATGATTTTTCCAAGCCAAAAATTCGAAAACTCATCTTCAATGAAGATGACATCGTTATCCTGCTCTCACCTAGGGGTGTACATGGGCAAGGCTAGGCAGGGCATGGACCATGCCCGATGCCCAGCCCGGAAAAAGAATGGGCAGCGTTTTGAGGCCCGTTGCCCGGCCCTGCCCAATGAAAGCCCGAGTAATTCCGGGCTGGGATGGGCGGGGCGGGGCAAGGCGGGCTTGTGTGCCTAAAAATATCTCAAAAATTTAAAAATAATAATAATACAGAAAAAATATATAGTTTAGTATTTCAAAAACATATTTTATGCTATAGTCCTTTTAAGATTTTATTACTTAGATTCAATTCATGGGCCAATAAAATAAATTAATTCAGAAGAGATTATTTTCTTATTATTTGAAAATAATTTACTTTTCAAAAACTCAATTTACCCACTTCTTAATTAAATATGTGTATGAAAAAATATGCCTATATGCCTAGTAAATACAAAATATGTTTATTCATTAAATTCTAATTGAATGGTAAGTAAATACTTGTTCAATTATATATACAATATATATATTTTAAATACAATTATACAAACATATTGGGCAGGGCCAAATGGGCAGGGCAGCACACCTTGCCCGTTGCCCAGCCTTGCCCCGCATTTGGCCCGGGCCGAAGATGCCCAAATGATTTATGGGCGTATTTTTTAGTTAAGGTATTCAAACATCATCAAATTTTATAGAATCATGATTTTGATTAAAAATCATGGTTTGAGGCCTTAAAATCATGGTTTTTGTAGAAGTTACTATTTTCACTTTTCAGAATCTATTCTTCAAAATCTATTATGTAAAATCACCTTTTTTACTTTTTTTTCGGAAGCTATTCTTTAAAAATTAATCCAAACATTACAATTGCCTTACTAAATTATATCTTGCACCCTCATTCTTTCTGTAGCGGGTTGCAACCATACTAAAGCATTTTTCAGTAGAATCACTATATAAAGTATTTTTAATATTCTTTATTGTCCTTAATATAAGACTCATTTAACCTTTTTAGAAAAATTAAAAAAACTAAATAAACTATTTAATCACAAAATATATTGCATATCATTATAAATTAATTTGAAAATATTTTAAAATAATTTATCTAACTTCCTTAATCTCTCTAAAAAAAATAGAGTATAAAATTAAACTCCATCAGGTTGCAGGTCTATTGCCAATAATTTTGTTAAGTTTTCAAACTGCATTTCCATTATTAGAATGAGAAAAGATAATTCTATGGTCACTTCAGAAATATGAAATTAACAATATTTTTATTTCCAAGTTGTTGTGATATGTTATTCAAACAAAGTTTTACTACCACGACAACAATAAAAGTAACACTAATAACAAATCAACCATAGTAGTACTCAGCAAGGGCAGTAGGGTTCCGTGAACACTGTAACGATAGTTTTTATTCTTTTTAATAATGGTGGCCTTTAACTATATGTAACTTCATTTCTTTTTTATTCCCAGTAATTATAGTTAACTCTTTTTTATCATTATCTAAATAATTTAAAATTGTAAATAAGGAATAACAATCAATCCAACATTTTACGCAATTACTTTTATAAAGTTCAAAATAAAATAAAGCTGTCTTGACCTTCTCTTTAACTTGATTTGTTCCCTGGCCATAATTAACCATCTACTATTGGCCTTCCCTATTTCAAAAATATTCTTTTTTTTTTTTAGAAAAATGACACCAAGGTCGCAATTAAGAAAAATAATATTAAAAAAGTTTCATAACTCATCAATAATAGCTCTTTAGCTTATCAATGATTGCTCTTGCACTTATTATTAGCAAGCTGTGAGACTTTTTTGATATTATGTTCCTTAATTGCAATTTAATGTGATTTTCCCTTTTTCTTTTTTCTCTCCCATGCGTCTTGACTTCTTAGGTGGTAGAGCTCTTCCCTCCTCGTTGGGTGAGCTGTTTTTCCAGAGTCTACCACCCCAGTTTTGGCTATGGATGGAGACATCTATATTTTGTGTTGATATCCATTTATTTTCATGTTTCTTTGGGTTTTCTTATGGCGGTGTTGATTTTCTTTGTGGCAATAAATCAAGTTGGGAGTTTTAATGACACCAATTTTCACCTGGTGGCTACATTTTGTAGTTTTGGGGGTTGAGAATTCATAACTATAGTCTTATATATTGTTGGCTTTATTTTTCAAAAGACTATTATGGATGGTTAGCAATAGCGATTCTGAAGTGTATGTCATGGTCGAAACCGTTTGGCTCCTTATGCAATTGATGGCTTCTATGTCTTCATTTTTTTTATTGGTGTTTGTGGGCGTTTTTCCTTCTATGGGATCTTCACATAGAGATCTTCTCATAGTGTTTTTTCAACATCTAATATGGTTGCTTTATCGCCTATAAAAGTGGTGGATCCTTTGTGCTAATTCGTCGGACAATCACTTCTTACAATGGTTTTGTTGCCGGTGATGGTGTTTTGCTATCCATAGAGTCTAGTGAAGGGATTATGAAGGTTGTAGGGTTCTTGGCTGTGGCGGCAGCTCCCTTTCACCTATTTTAGGGTTAGATTATTTTTAGGGTTTCTTTACATTGTTATGTATCTACAAAATTTTTATTTTGGGCTTATATCTCACATTGAGTTAGCTTTAATGAAATATATTTTTTGAAAAAAAAAATTACAATAATATTCTGCAGCACTAGCTCTGTGCAATCATGTGTCAAGCTATACACCATGTAGTCATCTGGGTTGTGGCGTCTAAAGATGCAAATCCAGGAAAAATTCAAGATGACATTAGGAAGAAATTACGTGTCGAAGATGATATTTGGAATGATAAGATAGTGGGTGAGAGTGCTCTTTTGCTATGCAATATCTTAAATAAGAAGAAATTTGTGTTGTTATTTGATGATGTGTGGGAAAGAATTGATCTCTTGTAATTGGGGGTTCCTTCCCCTTATAATCACGGATGCAAGATAATATTCATAACACGGTTGGAAGAGGTATGTGGCCTAATGGATATACACAGACATATAAGAGTAAACTATCTCACATAAGATAAAGCATTTGAGTTATTTAAGAAGAAAATAGGTGAAATAAACTTGAGCATTGGAACTCGGGCCTGAAGACGACCCAGGAATAGCTGGAGCAGAAATAGGAGGCGCTTGGACAGGAGCAGCCATCTCAGAAGATTCAATCTGAGTAGAAGAGCTGGGAACAAAGGAAGCAACAGGAGGAGTAGGTAGAGCACATACTTGTCCATAGGAGGAACAAATTCACCAGAAGTAGAGGGTGCAATAGAGTAGGCTGTATGATAAGCACTAGGAGCAACCAAACTAGTGTTATGATGAGGACGATAGTTGTAATCATACTTGAAATAGCAGTAGTCACCAGTATGCCCAATTTTATGACAGATCTGGCATTGAGGATGAGACAAGTAAGAAGAAGCATGACCACGACCAAAACCAGCTCTGTGTTGAGATGGTGGAGGGAATGGCAGTGGAGGATCACCACGATTGTTGGAACTTCGAGGATTATAGGAGGCCGCAAGAACCATATCAGAAGAACCAATATTCAGATTGGCTACATTGGCTTGAATCGAAACAGCTTGAAGAAATCCACGTTGACGAGTCTCAGCATCTAGCAGCACTGTATGAACTTCAGTAAGAGAAAAACGTCCATGAGCGCCATTGATAACAGCAATAACCAATTCATACTCGGCGGTCAAGCCATTCAGAATATAAGAAATATGATCAGTATTTGCAACACGATGACCAAGCATAGCAAGATGGTCACACAAGTATTTGACCGTAGCAAGGTAATCACGGATACTTAATTCACCTTTCTTCTGATTCATCAACTGATTTCGATAAGAAAAAACTTTAGCATTAGAACTTGTAAAAAACAATTGTGCCAAGCGGTTCCAGATCTGCGATGCAGTTTATAGCCAATACAAGGTCAGGCAGGATCAGTGAGCTGACAGACGCTAACAGCCAAGAAGCAAGAGCCGAATCTTGAACTTCATAATCGATGAACTAAGGGTTAGGAAAAGAACACTACAAAAAAAATGTGATTTAGTAGCGGTTAAAAATGGGTATTAGTAGCGATTTTAACCGCTACAAACAACATTAGTAGCGGTTACTATAACCGCTACTAAATCGTATGTTGCAAGCAGTTTTGTAGTGGTTATATAAAACCGCTACTCAATAAAAAATAACCGCTACATCCTTTGTAGCGGTTCAACCCAACCGCTACAACACCCTGATGGACGAAATTTTTTTCAGGGATATTTGTAGCGGTTATATAACCGCTACAAATATAAAAAATTGAAATTTTGAAGTCGAAAAAAAATGACATTTTTTTATTTTGTAGCGGTTAACAAACCGCTACTAATTTTAAATTTCATGAAATTTGTAGCGGTTATAAAAACCGCTACTAATTTCATGAAATTCAAAATTGGCGCCAAAAAATTTAATTTGAGTTTTAAAAAGGCGCGTTATTTAGTAGCGGTTTAATAACTGCTACAAATATTTAAAAAAATTTTAAAAAATATACGATCATTTGTTTCTATTTTTTTAATATTAAATTAAATAGTTTATTTTGTTATTATTTTATCTATTTTAATTAGCTTATTATTCAATAGTTTAATTTGTTAATAAATTAAAAGGAAAAATGTAATTGAATTGGATTAGTATAAAATTTATATTAATAATATTATTAAGGATAGGTAGGTAATAAGGAATTATTGTGTTGTCTAATAAACTGTAATTGCGTATGAAAAATAGATGAAAATGAGATACAGCTCTGAAATATTTGAAAAAAAAAAATTGTTAGAATAAATTTGATAGAAAGGAAAGAAGTATTGTAAAAAAAATTAAAAATCTTGTTACCATATTTGATCGTATTATTCAGCTCCTCTACTCATACTAAAGAAGTTGTAAATGAGAGAAAATGAAAGAAATGTAAGGTAAAAAGAAATTGGGGAGTGTTTGAAATGAGTTGTGGTAAGGGTATTTATAGGGATCTACGTACTATTTGTAGCGGTTAATGTATCCATTTTGTAGAAGTCATTAGTTAGTAACGGTTATTTGTATTTTTGTAGCAGTTTAATATTTATAGTGATCCACGTACTATTTGTAGCGGTTTAATAACCGCTACAAATATTATTTTATTTTATTTTTTAATTTGTTTTTACATTTTATTTAAAAAAAATTTTGCATTTTTTTAAAGACAAAAGCATAATTTGAATTTGATCACTCATCGTCACCATCCCTACAAAATTTTTGTAGAAAAATTATTGTTATGGATGTATTATTAAATTTAAAAAACTTAATTCAAATGACGTGGACTTAAAAAAACTCACCACAATAGAGGTAAATTGTCATTGCCTTCAGGGAAGTAGTTTTCAAAATCAGCTAGCTGAAATGGCTCACTCTCGTAGGTGATGTTATTGCCTTCACCCATGTCGTAAAGGTCTCTTGGCTTTAAATGAACGACCATGTGCCAATCCCTATGCCTCTCGTCCTAGACATAATAAACCTGATGTGCCTCTGAAGCTAGAATATACGGCTCATCATCTTGAGAAATACCAGTATGAATTGGCCATGAGAAATTGACTGATTGATCCCTAAGTCGTCAGTTGTCAGTCCCCGAGAAGTAGTGGTATTTGCCCACAAACACTTGAACAGCGTCACAGTGAAACGGCCTTGATAATTAAGTTCGACCACATCAAGAAGCTTGCCATAGTAAGGTACGACTCCGAACTGCATGTTGGCGTCACTGCTGCTCGCATAACTCCTTGTCCCAAATGTTCCATAAATGTAACCCCCTCACGGTAATCACATCTGGATTTCAAAATTTAAGTGAAATAGAGACCAATAAAATGAAATCAACAATTTATAATCCCTTAACTCGGGATGAGGTATTTCAAAATCAGTTCAAAACGTAATAATTCCGGGTCTCACATTCACGTGCGGATATAACTACTTGAGAAATCAATTCACATAAGAAGTATCAGATGCGGAAACTAAAATCCCGGCAAACCCCTGGGTTACTCTATATATCGAATGGGTTTACTAATTTCCCAAATGGGGATTACAAGTCAAAAATTCACTATGAATAATTTATATACAGTAATCCCAAATTTCCACTAGATAACCAACAATTCCAAAATCCTCAATGTCCCTAAGAGATCCTAACCACTCCGGGTTGGTCGCTTCTCCTTCGAGCCACTTGCCCTGTCTGAAAAGGTTAGTCATATGGAAAGAGTGAGATTCTAAAGAATCCTAGTAGCAACAAGTCACTCATACAATATATAAACATAAAGCATGTATGTTCATCATGTTCAGCAGCTTCACAATGATCTCAGGCTCGCGCCACATACGATAGCATTTACGACTGTAATCACAATGCACTACGCCCGCTTTCACGGTGAACACTATGCACAACGCCCGCTTTCGCGATGAACACTATGTAGCAGCAACACGAAGCACAAAGCACCATAAAGCATCTCAAAGCACAAAGTATCACAAAACTCCACAAGGTATCTCAATGCACAAGGTATCACAAAGCAGTAGCAGCAGCATCCACTCAATGAATGACAGACAAACATACAATACATTTACACAAAGTATAAGAGAGGAGTCGCTACCTGTATCTTTCCTGACAATCTTTGGCACAGTGGGCTCACGCGTTCGGCAGATATCAAATCCTATACCAAATTAGGGACAATTGATCAATCTCTCTTCCAATTACTTATTTCCATAATACACTAAGTTGGTTATCATTTAGGACTTCTAAGAGGCCCCAAATGCCTCTAATAAAAGCCCTAAAAGGTTGGGAAACAATAGGTTGAAGGTCACTTTTCGAAAACACAAAGTGCTGGAACACAGGGGTGGGCCGCGGCCAGCCCTTCCTTGGGTTGCGGCCAGAAAGTCTTGGGCCGCGGCCAGCCACTCTTGGGCCGCAGCAAAGAAATTTCCTAACTCTTGGCTGAACTTCGAAAAACCATAACTAATTGTAGAAAAATCGAAACGGAGTGATTCCAAAGCCAAATGAAAGGTATATAAGTCCTATTTCAAGGAAAAATATAGCCCATCACTGGAAATCACTACACAAATACAGAATCATCAAAATCTAAACACTACTCCAAAACAGAGTTCTGTTTTCATCCCAAACTTTGGACAATCATATCTCACAGAATTCTAAACGAAATGACAAAAAATATATGCTCATTTTGAAGATTGGGATGTGAAATTTAAGACTAGAAAGTTTCACAAATTTCCAATATCATTTGGTCACTCAAAACGCTCGTGTAAACAAACAGCAAAAAACAGAGCTCAAACCAGACAACTTTCCAAATTTGCCCAAGTGATCCAAATGAATCCAAAATCAACAACCAAGCTTATTCCCACACAAAAACACTCAAGCAATCCAATGGGAATGTCAAAATCACCAAAATCCTATTCCATTATCATGCTTTGGTTTTGGGTAACATTAAACACTAAACTTCCAAAATCTACAAACTTAACAATTTCAAACCCAATCAAATCTATCTATCCAAAATGCATTACAACATACAATTTCCATACCAAACATATACCAAACTCTCAATGGCCCTCATTTTCGAAAATGGCCCAAGAATTTCCAGAAAATCCAAGTTAATCCATTTGGCATAAAACATAGATAGATAGATAGGTCTCACTCACCTTATCAACTTTCTAAAAGGGAGTTCTTGATTCACCACCTCCCAAAATTTTGTGTGGCCACAAACCACAACCAATGGACAAACTACAACCATAGAAATGTTGCTCTTAACTCAAGGATCGACTTTAATGAAGGAAGTTTTTCCATTAGAAGTCATTAAGAGGGTCAAAATGACAAGAACTTACCTTTGGCACTTCCTCTTTTTTTTTTTCTGTAGAAGCACCACCGAAAATGGAAGAGAGAAGGAGAGAGATGAGCTTGATGAAGAAGCAAAATGATCACACTCCCTCTAATCTTTCATGTCAGCCGAATAACAAGGAAAGAAGAGAGACAAATGAAATAAAATAATGGGATTTTGACTTCTCACACACTCTCTTGCTTCCTCTCAAATTGCCATGTGTCATAGTCTCATTGGTTCTCATAAAGCAACCACCTAATTAGTCACTTTAATCCTTCCACTAGCCATTTTAATCACACTTCCCATTTTGTCTTAGTTAGTAATTAATTTCTCCCTTGATTACCAACTCATGGCCAATAATTCCATTCTTCCAATTCTCAATAATTATGACGTATTAGTCAATATTGCCATAAAACACATAATAATTCAATTTAAATTCATAATCTTCCACAATAATCATGATTTTCCCTTAATCAAAAATTGGGATATTACAATTCTCCCCCCGTCAAATAAATTTCGCCCTCAAAATTTGTCACACATCATGAGCCATAAACTCCGGATATCGCCTTCGCATATCCTCTTCCGCTTCCAGGTTGCTTCTTTTTGGGTCATTCCCTTCCAGATCACTTTCACATAAGGGATACTTCGGTGTCTGAGCCGTCGTTCTTCTCGTTCAATGATCTGCTCAGGCTCCACCGTATAAGTGAAATTGTCTTGCAACTCTACATCCTCATACTCAACGATGTGAGACGGATCCGGTTGGTACTTCTTCAATTGGGAAACATAAAACACATCATAGAGTCTGCTCAAGTTTTGGGGTAGGGCTATTCGATAAGCAACAGGCCCAACTCTTCTAAGGATCTCAAAAGGACCTATATACCTCAGGCTCAGCTTCTTTCGTTTGATTGCTCGCCTGATACTGGTGACAGGAGATACTCTAAGAAATACATGGTCACCAACATCAAACTCTAGAGGCCTTCTCCTCTTGTCAACATAGCTTTTCTGCCGACTCTGAGCTGCAAGAAGCCTCTTACGAATAATACAAATCTGGGCTGAGGTTTGATCAATAAGCTCCAGCCCATATAGCTTCCTCTCAGATAATTCATTCCAACATGTGAACACCATATTTTGTCCGGGCCCCACTAAAAAATACAAAAATAATTGATAATGATTGGTGTCCAAATTGGCAATCATTATTGAAAGAAAAAATAAAAAAAAACCAAAAAGAGAAACAATAAGGAAATCCTCCTATTGATGATGATCGGTGTCTAAATAGGCAATCATCATTGAAAGGGAAAAATTGAAAAAAAAACGAAAATTAAAATAAATCCCCTAATTGATATGATTGGCATTGTCATTCATTAAGGGAAGATAATAAATAAAAAAAATAAAAATAAAAAATCTCATTTATGTTGATAGGTTTAGATTAGGAAGTTATTTGTGGGGAGAATAATAAAAAAAATTAATTAAAAACAAAAAAAATATCCATTAATGGTAATTAGGTCAAGTTAGGAAGTTTTATCAATAGAAAATACAAAAAAAATAAAAAACACGAAAATTAAAAAAAAAATCTCCATTGATAGTGATTGAGTCAAGTTAGGTAGTTCTTAACATAAAATACAAAAAAAAAAAAAATCAAAAAAAAAACGAAAAATAAAAAAAAAATAAAAAGAGAGCATTTATGAAGAAAACCCTACCTTTAGACTATAAATAGGAGTGCAAGGGTTGAAGCAAAGGGGACAAGAATTTTGGGAGAGCAAGGAGATAAGGTCTGTGGTTGAGTTTTCATCCTTTTCTTTGATTTCACTTTTACATCTCGTTTTTTTCTCTCATCTAATATCCCTTGGTTCATGCTTACCTCATCATGCCTCATGCTTGTCTCATCATTCATGCATTATGACTTTATCCAATATGCATTACATTGCTTTACTTTGTATTATGATGTTGCTGGACGTGTTTTAGCTCATTGTGGTCTTGTGGATTTGCATTTTATTGTCCAACTGAATTATCTCATACATAGGCAAGAGGTATGTGCTGTCTTATTTTCTTATGATATTAGGTGTTATGCTTAATAAATATGGATACTATAATTGTACTTGCCTCTTGTTTATTATGTGGTTCTATCATCCTATCTCTTATTGTAGCGGGTTCAAAAAATGAAAGGTACGCATAAATCTCCTCACTTTTGACTTCTTTTTTGTTTAACTTGTGCTACTTTTCTTTTTTTTTTCTTAATCCCTTTCTTAGGTCCTCTTTCAAAAAAAGAAAAAAATATTTTGACATATTTTCATAATGAAAATAAAATGGAAAAACTCTCTTTTACAAGAAAATAAAAAAAAAACGTTTTTTGAAAAAAAAAAGTAAAAAACACAAACCCAACAAAAAAAAGATATTTTTCTCAAATAAATTAAATAAACATTTTTCTAAAAATCACCAACCAAGTGACATGATTTTCTACCCCCCGAACTACGTGGGCTTTGATCCCTCTAAAGGGTACGTAGGCCCTAGGTTTTCATCCTAGGTCAAGTCCAATTTTGTAAATAAATATATACTTTTTTTTTCTTATTTTCTTGTTGTAAATAATTGTTCTTTTTTTGTTTAAATAAATATATTTTTTTTCTTATTGTAAATAAGTGTTCTTTTTTGTTTCTTCTTTACCTTTCATTTCATTTAGTTTTGTAAATATTCTTTGTATTTATTTATTTGGGTAATTACAATAAAGTTAAAGGCCATAATATTTTTAAATAATTAACTTAGGGTAACCATTCTTATGAATGGGTGTTGTGGGATGCCTAACACCTTCCCCACACACAATCGACTCCCGAACCCTAAATGGTTTTTGTAGACCAGTTTCCATTTTTAAAAAGGTTTCCAAAATCATCATTTTTCTAAAATTTTGGTGGCGGCTCCATGTTTTTCCAAATTCCGGGCGCTACAGCTTGGCAACTCCGCTGGGGACGGTTTGAGAGTCAAGCCCATTTAAGTTAAGTGTTTAAAAATAATATGGCCTTAATTTTATTTTAATTACCCTTTTTCTTTTTGTAAATATTTGTTTTATTTTTTAAATTCTTTATTCATATATTTGTTTTTTTTCCTATCTATCTTGTGATCTGGTTAGCAGATGAGGGATGGGTAGAACCTAGGCCCATAGGTTGGTATGCTCTCCACACACACTGAACACATACACTATTCTCCTCATACACATGTTGGGCCCTATACCCGGGTCTGTGAGTTCCTTATGTGAGTGGAAGTTTCCCTGTGGGGTTTTAAGAACCCTCTGAGGATACTGTGAAGACTTCATCCTAGCTGTTACTCATTTGGTGAGGTTGATCCCTGTGGGGTTTTCAGAACCCCCTGAAGGTCAATTTCATCAAATGGGGTCTTCATCTTTACGATGGGGGCAGTTAGAAGACCTTTATTTGTGAGAATTAGAACCACCTTGAAACCATTGCACCTATTAGTGGAAATTATTGACCTACCCAATTAATTAGTACCTTCCTTTCTTAGGATAGATACCCCTAACCTAGGGTCATTTCTAAAATAGGACACTGGAGGGCACATATTTATTTATTGTTGATCATCTTTATTGTCATCCATACATAATCAATGAAATCCCTAGGATCAAGTGACTAACTGTCGCTTCACCTGAGTATGTATCTAGCATCACTCTACATAAAGATACATCACAAGGACGACATATGCATTAGATAGCTAACCTTAGTCTAAGGGTCTATGACCCTAAAAGACCATGATATCATCACATCAATCATGTTAGAAAACATATCAATAAGAGATAATCCTTTAGGACTCATGAGTTATCATTATCTCATTTATTAGCATTTTAGCTTCATTTGATATGGGCCTTGGACATAATCACCATTTTTTAAAACCCTTAGTCGTGTGATGGCTTGGGCCATTCGCAGGTTAATGAGCACTTCATTCTCTCTATGAGGTAATAGATCTCTTGAGGAGGTGAAGTTCTTTTTCTTAATATCCATCACCCATATCAAAACTTGAAGTATAAGTCATCACTCTTTTATGTCTCATGAGATATCCTTGCATCATTCATTGGCATTTAGCTTCATTTAATATGGGCCTTAGACATAATCATCATTTTTAAAAAACCCTTAGCCGTATGATAGGCCTTGGACATAATAAACATTTAACAAAACCCTTAGCCGCGTAATAGTTTGGGCCATTCATAGGTTAACGGGCACTTCATCCTCCCTATAGGGTATTGGATCTCTTGAGGAGGTGAAGTTCTTTTTCTTAATGTCCATCACCCATATCAAAACTTGAAGTATAAGTCATTACTCTTTCATGTCTCATAAGGTATCGTTACATCATCTATTGGTATTTAGCTTCATTTGATATGGTCTTGGACATAATAAACATTTAACAAAACCCTTAGCCGCGTAATAGCTTGGGTCATTCGCAGGTTAATGGGCACTTCATCCTCCCTATGGGGTATTGGATCTCTTGAGGAGGTGAAGTTCTTTTTCTTAATGTCCATCACCCATATCAAAACTTGAAGTATAAGTCATCACTCTTTCATGTCTCATAAGGTATCCTTACATCATCTATTGGTATTTAGCTTTATTTGATATGGGTCTTGGACATAATAAACATTTAACAAAACCCTTAGCCGCGTAATAGCTTGGGCCATTCGCAGGTTAATGGGCACTTCATCCTCCATATAGGGTATTAGATCTCTTGAGGAGGTGAAGTTCTTTTTCTTAATGTCCATCACCCATAACAAAAATTGAAGTATAAGTCATCACTCTTTCATGTCTCATGAGATATCCTTACATCATCCATTGGCATTTAGCTTCATTTGATATGGGCCTTGTACATAATAAACATTTAGCAAAACCCTTAGCGCGTAATAGCTTGGGCCGTTCGTAGGTTAATGGGCACTTCATCCTCCCTATGGGGTATTGGATCTCTTGAGGAGGTGAAGTTCTTTTTCTTAATGTCCATCACCCATATCAAAACTTGGAGTGTAAGTCGTCACTCTTTCATGTCTCATGAGGTATCCTTGCATCATCTATTGGCATTTAGCTTCATTATTTGATATGGGCCTTGGACATAATAAACATTTAACAAAACCCTTAACCGCGTAATGGCTTGGGCCGTTCGCAGGTTAATGGGCACTTCATCCTCCCTATGGGGTATTGGATCTCTTGAGGAGTTGAAATTCTTTTTCTCAATGTCTATCACCCATATCAAGGCTAGAAAGCACATGTAATCATATGCATAGCATGCATTTGGAAATACTTTCTGACTCTTCCTTCTATTTTCTTTAATAAAGGACAAGCAAGTTATCTAACAACTAAAAATTTGGTACAAAGGTTAAATGGTAAAAGAGCCAGGTTTAAATCAAGTTCCTATAGGAAAGGTGTATTGCATGCTTATCACTATGGTCAATGATAAGATCTTCGCTAGGATGGGACTCAAGGTCCCTCTTATCTAATGATCAACTCTAGTTCTCCCTGTGGAATAGTGGATTCCCTGAGGAAGCTAGAGGATGCTTGTGCCAGAATACCTTTATGCCAATACACCATGGATAACTCGCTATGCCCGCTTGAAATTGTGAGTTCAAATAAACTAATGATATTTTGTTCCTTTATAAGCAGGTGATACAATATTGCTCCATCTAAATGTCCTAACCAGCTACCTCCTAAGCATTCATACAACACGCACTCATGTAGTCGTCAAATGGCAGCTAGCAGTAGAAATGAAGCCGAATCTAATATAAATCATTAGATAGGGAGGGAAGATTAGCACTCTGAAATCCCCATATAAGGAAGAAATTAGCTGATGATTCTGGAAGAGCTCTGGAAAATTGGGAGTTTGAGGACACCTTCAATTATATCATTTTAGAGTAACATGCCTAGCTAAAAGTTGTCTTTTTATGCTTTGTATGAGCCTTTAGGCAAGCTCTTATATGAACCATGAATAAAGAAAGATATGCGAATAAAATTCACTTATTTATATCCATTCCTTTTTTTTCCTTCTATTCATTTGTTGTTCATTTTTCGCCCTCCAGGAAATCGATTTCCTCGGAACTCTTGTCCAACGTAGAGGTTCCTGAGTCCCTAAATGATGATTCGCTTGTTGCCATTGATATGCATGATTACAAGTATGATGATAATGAGATCATTCAAGTATACAAAAAAATACTCAAATCCGACGACAATAGAATGTGCCCACATGAAGATGTGATTGAAGTAATAAATATGGGCACAGAGGAAGAAAAGAGAGAACTAAAGATAGTAGATAACCCCGAAAGAGAGTAAATGGTTGAACTCTTCAAAAAATTCATAGCTGTGTTCGCATGGTCTTATCAAGACATGTCAGGCCTTGATTTAGGGATTGCTTCTCAAAAGATCCCCTTATTCCCAGACACTGAGGCTAAAAAGCAGAAATTGAAGAGGCTCACTTCCGATATGTCCTTAGTGGTTCGAGAGGAGGTGATGAAACAATTAGAAGCGGGTTCCTAAAAGTAGCTAAATACCCACAATGGATAGCAAATGGCGTTCTTGTCCCAAAGAAGGACGGCAGAATTCAAATGTGTGTGGATTATCAAAGCTAGCCCAAAAGATGATTTTCCATTGCCTCATATTGATGTCCTGGTTGATATTACAGCCCGTAGCTATAGGTACTCGTTCACGGATGGGTACTCAGGGTATAACCAAATCCCTATGGATAGATAGGATAAAGAAAAAACCATATTTATTACACAATGGGGCATTTACTATTATCGTGTCATGCCATTCGGGCTAAAGAATGATGGGGCAACTTATCAGCCTGCCATGGTGGCACTCTTCCATGATATGATGCATAAAGAACTTGAATTATACGTGGATGATATGGTAGCTAAATCTTCTGAGGGAGAAAGCCATGTTGTGGTGTTAAGAAAGTTGTTTGAAAGGCTACGCAAGTACAAGCTACGACTAAATCCTAGCAAATGCGTCTTTGGGGCTTTATCTGGAAAATTGTTGGGCTTCATTGTAAGCTAAAAAGGGATTACAGTAGATCCAGACAAAGTAAAAACAATACGGGAAATGCCCCCTCCTCAAACAGAAAAGGAAGTTCAAAGCTTTTTAGGGCGGCTGAATTACATTGCACGATTCATTGCCAACCTGACTGCAACTTGTGAGCTGATATTCAAGCTTTTAAAGAAGAACTGCACCAGGAAGTGGGATGAAGATTGCCAACAGGAATTTGATAGAATCAAGGATTATTTTCTAAATTCCCCAATTTTGGTTCCTCCTGTACCAGGACAACCTTTAATTTTGTATTTAACAATACGACCAAATTCCATGGGAGCCATACTGGGGCAACAAGATGCATCTAAGCGAAAAGAACGAGCGATCTATTACTTGAGCAAGAAGTTTAATGATTGTGAGTCACATTACCAGATGATCGAGCGAACTTGTTGTGGTTTAGTCTAGGCTACAAGGAGGTTGAGGCAATACATGCTTTACTACACTACTTGGTTAATTTCTAGAGTAGACCCACTCAAGTACATCTTCGAAAGCCCACATGTAGCCGGAAGAGTCTCTAAGTGGCAAGTAATATTGTCTAAATATGATATAAGATACGTCATTCAAAAATTCGTTAAGGGTGGTATGATAGCAGATCACTTAGCAGAAAACCCCATAGATGAATACCAGCCACTAGATTTCAAATTTCTAGATGAAGACATATGTGCTACAGGAGATCTGATCGAGGAAAGCAAATCGAAGGGGTGGGAAATGTATTTTGATGGGGCAGCAAACATGCATGGCAATGGTGTAGGGGCAGTAATCATATCCCCAGATGGAAAACAATTTCCAATTGCTATAAAGTTAGGATTTGACTGCACCAATAACATGACAGAATATGAAGCCTGTATTAATGGTCTCCAGGCTGCCATAGATCTTGGGATAAAAACCTAAAAGTCTATGGTGACTCAGCTCTCATAATTTATCAGGTGACTGGTGAATGGCGTACTAAAGACCCAAAGTTGATCCCTTATCAAGAGTATTTGATAGAGTTGATCAAAAGCTTTGAAGTAATCAATTTTCATCACATGGCTAGAGAAAAGAATCGCTTCGCTGATGCGTTAGCTACTTTAGCAGCTATGATCCAACTTGATTGTGGGGTCCAAGTTCAGCCAATACAGATTGAGACTAGAAGATCGCCAGCATTTTGCTTCAATATTGGAAGAGAACACGACGAGCAACCTTGGTACCATAGTATCAAGATGTATATGGAGCATGGTACTTACCCACCAGACGTGACACATAATGAGAAGAAGACCATCCGGTGATTGGCCATGGGCTTTTTTATTAGTAATAACGTCCTATATAAGAGAAGCTTTGATGGGACATTGCTACGCTGTGTAGACATGAGGGAAGCGCACAAGATTATGGCAGAGATCCATGAAGGCGTATGTGGTACACATGCAAATGGCCACTCATTAACTAAACAAGCTCAAAGATCTGGTTACTACTGGATAACTATGGAGAAGGATTGTATCAATTATGTTAGAAAGTGTCATAAGTGCCAGATATATGCCAACAAAGCTAATGCCCCTCCGACTATAATGCATAGTCTCGTATCTCCATGGCCATTCTCCATGTGGGGAATAGATGTCATTGGGCCGATTAACCCAAAAGCTTCGAATGGTCATCGTTTCATCCTCGTTGCTATTGACTATTTCACTAAGTGGGTAGAAGCCAATTCCTTTGCTAGTATTACTCAGAAGGCCTTCATCAAGTTCTTAAAGGCCAATATCATCTGTAGATATGGGTTACCAGAGAGGATCATAACTGACAATGCACCAAAACTCAACGGTGCATCAGTTAAAGAATTATGTGATCAGTTCAAGATCAAACATCATAATTCTGCACCATATAGGCCACAGATGAATGGTGCAGTTGAGGCAGCCAATAAAAACATTAAGAAGATCATCAGCAAAATGACAGTGACCTATAAGGACTGGCATGAAATGCTTCCATATGCATTACACGGATACCGTAACATAATACGTACATCAACTGGGGCAACCCCTTACTCTTTAGTTTATAGCATGGAGGCTGTTACCCTAATTGAGGTGGAAATACCATCCCTGAGAATCTTGGCTGAATCAGACCTAGATGAGAGAGAATGGATACGTTCTCGATTTGAACAATTAAATATGATTGAAGAAAAGAGGCTCACAGCAATATGTCATGGGCAGTTATATCAGTCACGAGTGGCAAGGGCCTTTAATAAGAAACTACAACCCAGATGGTTTAAAGTAGGTGACCTAGTCCTCAAGAATATCTTGCCAAATCAAGAAGATGATAGAGGTAAATGGGCTCCAAATTATGAAGGCCCATATGTCGTTAAGCAAGCTTTCTCTGGAGGGGCATTGATATTGACAAACATGAATGGCCAAGATTTACCAAGACCAATCAATTCAGATACTGTAAAGAAATACTATGCATGAAAAAAAAAGCTCGCTAAGTTGAAAACCCGAAAGGACGACTTAGGCAAAAGTTAGAGCAAAAAAAAACCCTGCTAAGTTGAAAACCCAAAAGGGCGGCTTAGGCAAAAAAAAAAGAGCTCGCTAAGTTGAAAACCCGAAAGGGCAGCGTAGGCAGAAATTAGAAAAAAAAAACCTCACTAAGTCGAAAACCCGAAAGGGCGGCTTAAGCAAAAATTAGAGCACAAAATTGGGAGCTGTTAAGTTGAAAACCCGAAAGGGCGGATTAAACACATATAGAAGAAGGTTATCAGTCCTAGCCCCATAACTCTCTTTACTTTGTCTATTTGGAAGACTCCGTGATCATTCATCGAAAAGTGCATATCTCTGGCAATTAAGCAAGGCACCATCAAGGGGACTACACGGAACTAAAAGCGAAGGACCTCCTTATAACATCACACCTACTCCAATATATGATAATTGTCATGCATCCACTTGAATATTGGAAGATCATTTCTTTTAAATGAATCTTCATCCTTAGTATCTCTTTCCCTTCTATTAAATCGCATGTCAAACTTTGTGTCATGATTTGTATAAGGGTAACTCTTTTTAATGAAAGCACAACTTTTGTCTGGATAAACACTCACGCTGATATACATGGTGTCCTCTACTCCCATTTAACTTGTGTAATTTCAGGATCATTAGCGAAGGTCCCAACTGGAATTTTTGTTGTGGGATCAAACAGTTGATAAAGGGACACAATCTAAACTGAGGGTTCTAGGCTGTGGCATCTATGTGAATCTCATTATACACATCTTCATACCTCCAAGACTGCGCAAGTAACGGGGTACTGGTTAGGCACCTAGACAAAGAAGGAGCAATATCACCTGCCAGGCTATTCTTTAACACCACAATTATTGCACGCATTCTCATTAGCATGTCATCACCCCCATCATCAACATCACCATTAACATCATCATCATCACTACTATCATCATCATCATCATTAGCATTATCATTGCATTCATCATCCTCATTAGGATTCCATCATCACAGTCATCATCATTATTAGTGTCATCACCTCCATCATGACATCACTATTCTGATATTCCCTTCATTATCATGGCCATTATCATCCTCTTCATCATCATCGTTGTCATCATCACTGTTATCAATGTCTTCATCTTCATAAGCACTACTCCAAGGGGCATCACATGTTCATAGCACCCTTTTCAAAGCCCTGTACCGGCAGGCACCCTGAAAGCCCAGTAACGGCTGGCACCCTTTTTAAAGCCCTGTACCGGCAGGCACCCTCAAAGCCCAGTAAGGGCTGGCACCCTTTTTAAAGCCCTGTATCGGCAGGCACCCTCAAAGCCCAGTAACGGCTGGCACCCTTTTCAAAGCCCTGTACCGACAGGTACCCTCAAAGCCTAGTAACGGATGGTACCCTTTCAAAGCCCTGTACCGGCAGGCACCCTCAAAGCCCAGTAACGGCTGGTACCCTTTCAAAGCCCTATACCGGCAGGCACCCTCAAAGCCCAGTAACGGCTGGCACCCTTTCAAAGCCCTGTACCGGCAGGCACCCTCAAAGCTCTGTACTGGCAGGCACCCTCAAAGCCTAGTAACGACTGGCACCCTTTCAAAGCCCTGTAACGGAAGACACCCTCAAAGCCCAGTAACAGCTGGCACCCTTTCAAAGCCCTGTACTGGCAGGCACCCTCAAAGCTCTGTACTGGCAGGCACCCTCAAAGCCTAGTAACGACTGGCACCCTTTCAAAGCCCTGTAACGGCAGACACCCTCAAAGCCCAGTAACGGCTGGCACCCTTTCAAAGCCCTGTACCGGCAGGCACCCTTTCAAAGCCCTGTACCGGCAGGCACCCTCAAAGCCTAGTAACGGCTGGCACAATTCTTTTAAAGCCCTGTATCGGCAGGCACTATTCTATTAAAGCCCTGTACCAACAGGCACCCTTAAAGCCCAATAACGGCTGGCACAATTCTTTTAAAGCCCAGTAACGGCAGGCACTATTCTTTCAAAGTCCTGTACCAACAGGCACCCTCAAAGCCCAGTAACGGCTGGCACAATTCTTTTAAAGCCCTGTACCGGAAGGCACTATTCTTTCAAAGTCCTGTACCAACAGGCACCCTCAAAGCCCAGTAACGGCTGGCACAATTCTTTTAAAGCCCTGTAACGGCAGGCACTATTCTTTCAAAGCCACGGCTGGCACCCTTTCAAAGCCCTGTACCTGCAGGCACCCTTTCAAAGCCCTGTACCGACAGGCACCCTCAAAGCCCAGTAACGGCTGGCACCCTTTCAAAGCCCTGTACCGGCAGGCACCCTCAAAGCCCAGTAACGGCTGGCACAATTCTTTTAAAGCCTTGTATCGGCAGGCACTATTCTATTAAAGCGCTGTACCAACAGGCACCCTCAAAGCCCAGTAACGGCTGGCACAATTCTTTTAAAGCCCTGTAACGGTAGGCACTATTCTTTCAAAGCCCTATACCAACAGGCACCCTCAAAGCCCAGTAACGGCTGGCACAATTCTTTTAAAGCCATGTACTGGCAGGCACTATTCTTTCAAAGTCCTGTACCAACAAGCACCCTCAAAACCCAGTAACGACTGGCACAATTCTTTTAAAGCCCTGTAACGGCAGGCACTATTCTTTCAAAGCCCTGTATCAGCAGGCACTCTCAAAGCCCAGTACCGGCTGGCACAATTCTTTTACCCCCACCAAAGTCCTATGCAACTAGGCGCTTCACTTCCATTCCAGGTAATCATCTATCTCTACTTGCGTTCTTCTCCCCTATGAACCAAGTAAAGAGGGGCATGGACACTGTATTTTGTCCAAAGCCTCTTTGGTTCCAAGGAGGGCACCTTGTTCTCTGGCCGGACAAAATACGTGTTCTTATCTTTACTTACTTCATAGACGAGAATCTCACTTATCTCAGCTACGAAACAAGTAAAGAGGGGCAACTGTGAACACCCTATTTTGTCCGGGCCCCACTAAAAAATACAAAAATAATTGATAATGATTGGTGTCCAAATTGGCAATCATTATTGAAAGAAAAAATAAAAAAAACCAAAAAGAGAAACAATAAGGAAATCCTCCTATTGATGATGATCGGTGTCTAAATAGGCAATCATCATTGAAAGGGAAAAATTGAAAAAAAAAACGAAAATTAAAATAAATCCCCTAATTGATATGATTGGCATTGTCATTCATTAAGGGAAGATAATAAATAAAAAAAATAAAAAATAAAAAATAAAAAATCTCATTTATGTTGATAGGTTTAGATTAGGAAGTTATTTGTGGGGAGAATAATAAAAAAAATTAATTAAAAACAAAAAAATATCCATTAATGGTAATTAGGTCAAGTTAGGAAGTTTTATCAATCGAAAATACAAAAAAAATAAAAAAAACAAAAATGAAAAAAAAATCTCCATTGATAGTGATTGAGTCAAGTTAGGTAGTTCTTAACATAAAATACAAAAAAAATCAAAAAAAAAAACGAAAAATAAAAAGGGAGCATTTATGAAGAAAACCCTACTTTTAGACTATAAATAAGAGTGCAAGGGTTGAAGCAAAGGGGACAAGAATTTTGGAAGAGCAAGGAGATAAGGTCTGTGGTTGAGTTTTCATCCTTTTCTTTGATTTCACTTTTACATCTCGTTTTTTTCTCTCATCTAATATCTCTTGGTTTATGCTTACCTCATCATGCCTCATGCTTATCTCATCATTCATGCATTATGACTTTATCCAATATGCATTACATTGCTTTACTTTGTATTATGATGTTGCTGGACGTGTTTTAGCTCATTGTGGTCTTGTGGATTTGCATTTTATTGTCCAACTGAAGTATCTCATACATAGGCAAGAGGTATGTGCTGTCTTATTTTCTTATGATATTAGGTGTTATGCTTAATAAATATGGATACTATAATTGTACTTGCCTCTTGTTTATTATGTGGTTCTATCATCCTATCTCTTATTGTAGCGGGTTCAAAAAATAAAAGGTACGCATAAATCTCCTCACTTTTGACTTCTTTTTTGTTTAACTTGTGCTACTTTTCTTTTTTTTTTTTCTTAATCCCTTTCTTAGGTCCTCTTTCAAAAAAAGAAAAGAATATTTTGACACATTTTCATAATGAAAATAAAATGGAAAAACTCTCTTTTACAAGAAAATAAAAAAAAAACGTTTTTTGAAAAAAAAAAGTAAAAAACACAAACCCAACAAAAAAAAAAGATATTTTTCTGAAATAAATTAAATAAACATTTTTCTAAAAATCACCAACCAAGTGACACGCTTTTCTACCCCCCGAACTACGTGGGCTTTGATCCCTCTAAAGGGTACGTAGGCCCTAGGTTTTCATCCTAGGTCAAGTCCAATTTGTTAGATATGATTAGTTTTGATGATGTCAAATATAGATATGAAGTGATAAGAGCAAAAAGTTTATATAATGTAATTCTTTGACTAATTACTATATTTAATGTTACATATTTTGTAGATTAGTCAAGCAAAGAATGAAAAAGATTGAATTAATGAAAATGAACAAGTGGAAGAAGAAGGAAGAAATTGAAGATAGTCAAGGAGATGCTTACTTGGGTTATGAAGAATTATTATCAAGAGGAAAACCAAGAAGAAAGATATTGAAGAATGAAGAACTTGTTAGATCTTACAAGAAGATCAAGATTCAAGTTGTTAGAAGTGATGCTGAAGGTTTCTATGATGATACCGGAGGTTTCTATGATCAAATAATGGTTAGAATAGGTTAATACGAAGCTAAGATGACTTGTATATGAGTTTTGGTACTTCCAGGGGTGTTATGCTCGAGCATGAGGTGCTTCACTCGAGCACAGGAAGAACTCACTCGAGCATGGAGGATTTCACTCGAGCACGGGGTGAACACTCTGTTCTACTCTGTTTTACGTTCAGCCTAAGCGAGGTCTGGTATTTTGATCATATATCTCAAACCACACGTCGGATTGACCCGAAACTGGTGGCATATGAAAGAGGACTCAAAACACGTAAAATTGGCACCAGGAGCACATTGAAAGAAGATCAAATGAAGGAGATATGAATCGTGAAAAATGAAACTGAAATCACCGTCACTTTTTGACACAGGTTCGGTATTTTGAGCGTAACTTACAAAATACGCATCGGATTAAGACAAGACCAATGCCAAATGAAAGTAGACTCAAAGAGCTTTCCATGGATAGGTAATTTGCCTAATTTTAACGTTTATTCTAGGAGTTATGCGTTCTGGAAGTTGACGGTTGTGCAGTATAGCGAAAATATACACTCTTTCGATCATAACTTGCAGAATACAAGGAGTTTGGAGCTGATTCTTGTTGCATTGGAATGCATTTGGCAAGACCTTTCGTATGATACATCATTTGAATCAAATAAACAAAATTTTTCTAAAGTGGCCCCACATCACCCGCGAGTGTAAAAACTGACTCTCTGAAAAAGTTGTGCGAGTGATGTCCAGAAGCAGCTGAAACGTGAAGGAAGTTTCATCACTCGAGCACTAGGATCCATGCTCGAGCATTGGATGATTTCTCACTCGAGCACATGGAAGTTTTGACGTGGAAGTGATAACCCGAGAAGAAGCATATACGTGAAAGCATAAGGCGCACTCGAGCATGACTGGTTGTGCTCGAGTGATTCGAGAATTCACTCGAGCAGATGCGAGTGAAGTGCAGCGAGTGCTTGCCCGAGAGGAAGTCAGAACGTGAAATTATCAAGATCACTCGAGTGAGCCATATTGCACTCGAAGTGAGAACCTGACAGAACGTGGTAGAATGCACAAACAAAACAGAGCCTCACAACCATCAATCCAAACATGGTTAAACGTTATACAATCATTATGTTTTCACTTGTTATTGTTTCTAAACATTATCTAACATATATTTCAAGTGTAAAACAGGAAATTAAATATTTGGGTTGTATCTTCAAGAATGGAGGTCACAGCGAATATCTTCACTCAACGTGATGAGTCACAGAAGCCAGAAAATCATCTTTTGACCAATGATCCAACATACCCATGACTAATACTTCATCATATTAGTGATTAAACATTTTACAGTGTGAAACAGGAAATCTAACGGTGAGCTTACATTTTCAAATGAAATAGTCAATTGTGGCGGGCGGCATCATTACACACCGAGCATCAGCTACCTACCACGACAAAAGTTTGACCCACCATGAGAGACTGTCTGGAAACTTAAACATATTCATCCCGCTCCACAACGTTACTACAGCTCAAAATGAATCTTCCAGCTGTTCAACAAAATGCTCCACTCTGCAACGGACAGTAGCTCATTTTTAAAATATGCTCAACGGACAAAATGACTCCAACGGACGAATGCTCACAACGGTCATCATCTTCATCAACTATAAATAAGAGAGCACTCAACATCGATGGTAGACAGAGAAAACAGAGCAACAACACCAACATGCGAATAACATGAATCCTCTGCTTCTACCCATACACTCTCTGTTTTTCAGTTTCTGTATTACTTATCATTGAGAGAGTGATTATTTGTATTGTACTTCAGTGAGATTATACCCACTCTGTGAGAGAGTCTGTAAACACTTTCAATTATATTTCTGAGTTGATCTCAAGGTAGAGGGACCTTGAGAGGGTTGATTTCCTTACGGGGGAAGCTGCAGAGAGAATTGCCAGTAAGACATTCTGCTCGTAAGACTTACAAGGTGCAAGCAGTAGAGAACGTTGCTGCTCATAAGACTTACAGGGGTGTAAGCAGAAGAGAACGTTGCTGCTCGTAAGACTTGCATGAGTAAGCAGGAGAGGAAGATCTTCGGGATTGCTCTGCTCATAAGACTTGCCGTAAGGGGGAGTATTTCAGTGAGAGATTTGTAAAAGGTTTCACAAGTACCCGGCTAAACTTGTGGGATTGTAAAGGCTTTTCTTGTGCCCGGATTAAACAAGAAGATAGTGGATTTGAAAATCTCAGGAGGAGCCTGGGGACTGGACGTAGGCCATCACAGATTGGACCGAACCAGGATAAATCACAGTTTGTATATTCTCTTCCTTAAACTCTTATATTTCTAACATATATTATTTAATCTATCTGTTGATTTATAAACCTTCATACTTACCACTTTTGTTAAGATGCAAAAAGATTTCCAAAGTTCTTAAGTTTTTATTATACACCCAATTCACCCCCCCTCTTGGGTGATAGCCGGTTCTAACACAATTTTGTAAATAAATATATACATTTTTTTCTTATTTTCTTGTTGTAAATAATTGTTCTTTTTTTGTTTAAATAAATATTTTTTTTCTTATTGTAAATAAGTGTTCTTTTTTGTTTCTTCTTTTCCTTTCATTTCATTTAGTTTTGTAAATATTCTTTGTATTTATTTATTTGGGTAATTACAATAAAGTTAAAGGCCATAATATTTTTAAATAATTAACTTAGGGTAACCATTCTTATGAATGGGTGTTGTGGGATGCCTAACACCTTCCCCACACACAATCGACTCCCGAACCCTAAATGGTTTTTGTAGACCAGTTTCCATTTTTAAAAAGGTTTCCAAAATTATCCTATCTTTAAAATTTTGGTGGCGGCTCCATGTTTTTCCAAATTTCGGGCGTTACACAACACAATGGCGATTGGCATTTTCTTCCATACAACGCTTCATACGGCGCCATTTGAATGCTCGCATGATAGCTATTGTTGTAAGCAAATTCAGAAAGTGGAAGAAAATGATCCCAACTCCTTTTAAAGTCAAGAACACATGCTCGCAACATATCCTCTAAGGTCTGAATAGTCCTCTCTGACTGTCCGTCGGTTTGATGATGATAGGCAGTACTGAATCTCAACTGAGTACCCAGTGCCTCATGCAATGCTTTCCAAAATCTCGAAGTAAATCGGGGATCACGATCGGAAATGATATTCTTCGGTATGCCATGGAGTTTCACAATCTCACAAATATAAATCTCTGCTAGCTTGTCCGGAGAGTAACTAGCATTGATCGGTAGGAAGTGCGCTGACTTCGTTAACCAGTCCACAATAACCCAGATCGCATCATAATTCCTAATCCTAGGCAATCCCACCACAAGGTCCATGGTCACACTTTCCCATTTCCATTCCGGAATTTCAGGACTCTGAAGTAAACCCGGTGGTCTCTGGTGTTCGATCTTCACTTTCTGACATGTGAGACACCTCGCCACATATTTCATCACATCACTCTTCAAACCCGGCCACCAATATACAGATTTCAAACTATGGTACATTTTGGTCATACCAGGATGAAGGGTATACCGGCTCTTATGCGCCTCATCTAAGATCTTCTGTCTCAACTCTGCCTTAAGTGGAACGCACACTCTTTTCTGATAGCGAACTAATCCACGAGGCGACACATCATAGCCCAGAACTTCTCCCCGCTCAATGCTAGGCAGATTATGCTGTATCCAGTCATCTGGCCTCTGAGCCTCTTCAATCTCAGCTCTAAGATCACTTTCCTCTTGGGAAACAGTGTAGTTGGCACAGATGATCTGGTTTATCAAATTCAAATCACGAAAATCTTCAATCAATTTCCCCTCGTGTATCATCATAGCTGCCACAACCACAGTCTTTTGACTAAGAGCATCAGCGACTACATTTGCCTTACCTGGATGATATTTAATTTCCAGGTTGTAGTCTTTAAGCAATTCCATCCAACGACGCTGTCTCATATTTAGTTCTTTCTGATCATACAAATACTTGAGACTCTTGTGGTCGCAGTACAGTTCTACAGTCACACCATACAGGTAATGACGCCAAATCTTCAATGCAAACACTATGGCCGCAAGCTCCAGATCATGAGTGGGATAGTTCAATTCATGAGGTTTGAGCTGTCAAGAGGCGTAGGCCACCACACGTCCCTGCTGCATAAGGACACACCCTAATCCCTGCCCATTGGCATCAGAATACACAACGTAAGTCAAACTGGGATCAGGTAAAATCAACACAGGTGCCGTAGTCAACCTCTATTTCAGCTCCACAAAGCAATTATCACAATGTTCATCCCATACAAATGGCTGATATTTTCTCGTGAGCTTGGTCATCGGCAACGCAATGTGGGAGAAATTCTGAATGAATCTCCGGTAATAACCAGCAAGACCAGGAAAACTACGTACCTCAGTAACAGTTTCTGGCCTCTTCCAATCCAGTACTGCTTCCACTTTACTAGGATCCACAGAGACCCCTTCTTACAAGATAACATGGCTTAAGAATCTTACTTCTGATAGCCAAAACTCGCACTTACTCAGTTTGGCATAGAGTTTCTTTTCACGCAATATATTCAATATGATTCTCAGATGATGCTTATGCTCTTCCATACTCTTGGAGTATATCAGAATGTCATCGATAAATACCACAACGAACTGATCTAGGTATTGTCGAAAAATACAGTTCATGTAATCCATGAAAACCACAGGCGCATTGGTTAACCCAAATGGCATCACCAAAAAATCATAATGACCATACCTAGTCCGGAAAGCAGTTTTCGGAACATCTTCCGCTTTCACTCGCAGCTAATGATACCCCGACCTTATATCAATCTTCGAAAATACACACGAACCAAATAGTTGATCTAATAGGTCATCAATTCTAGGGAGAGGGTACTTGTTCTTAACGGTAATCTTATTCAACTCTCTATAGTTGATACACAAACGAAGACTCCCGTCTTTCTTTTTCACAAACAAAACTGGAGCACCCCAAGGTGACACACTGGGTCTAATAAACCCTTTCTCAAGCAAATCTTTAATCTGTTTCTTCAATTCCACCATTTTATTTGGGGCCATACAATGTGGGGCTTTAGATATTGAACCCGCTCCAGGCACAATGTCAATCGGAAATTGAACTTCTCTCACTGGAGGTAATCCACTTAAGTCATCCGGAAAAACCTCAGGGAATTCATTCACTATGGGTATACTACTCAATGCTTCATTGGTCTCCCCTTGGATAGAAAAGAAAACCACATATCCCTGACAGCCCTTTTTCAAATATTTCTCAGCCTTAGCTGTTGAAAGGAAATTCAACCTAGCAGCTAGATTCTCAACACTATGAGTAGTCGGATATACTATCCTCTTGTTCCCACAATCTAATAACACATTGTTAGCTCTCAACCAATCAAAACCCAAAATGACTTCCAATTGGCAGAGCTGCAAACAAATCAAATCTACTACAGATTCATGACCCTCAACAGTTACAACACAGTTTAGACAAGCTTCTGTAGTCACAGCCTTAACACCCATTGATGTTGACACAATCAAATCGAATGGCAACCTATGCACATTCGTTCCCAGACGCTTCACACAAGCATAAGCAATAAAGGAGTGACTTTCACCTGAATCAAATAACGCTTGTAACACAATGCCATGGATAAGAACTTTACCTTGTATCAGATCTGGGGATTTCCGGGCCTCTTCGTGAGTCATAGCAAATACTCGGCCCTGAGTCCTCTGTCTCTGCTCTGGTCGTGGCTATCCACACTCAACAGATGTATGCCCCACTTGCTTACAATTGAAGCAAATCACCCGACCATCACAAGTCTTGCCATGATGTGGCTTGTTGCAACGAGGACATGTCCATACACTAGGAGCTCTCTACTGAACATGACTCCCAGACTGATAAGGCTTCTTACTACCCCCTCAATATGAAGAGGATAATCCTGAGCCCTTCCGCTTCTGAGAAGCACCACCCTTACTAGGCTCACTATGACCACCACCAGCCTTAGCCGGATACAACTTTCTAAGATTGCTCTCAGTGATCTGACATTCTTCAACGGCCTTGTTGAACTTGGAAAACTAATGGATGGCGAGTCTCTTTCTCATATCACACCTTAAACCCCGAATTAACATGTCTGAGCTCAATTCCTTATCATCCATTTTCTGAAGATAAGAGGAATATCGGGATAGGCGGGTAAATCGGGACAAATATTCGCCAAAAGACTCTGTGTCCCCTTGCTTGATATTTAGAAACTCGGTTTCCTTCTCAAGCCTCACTGACTTGGGAAAATATTTCTCGTTAAAGTATTGTTGGAACACCTCCCAGGTCAATGGCTCATTCTTAATCCTCAAGGACAACGCAATGTTACGCCACCAACGATCTGCATCACCCTCAAGCTTGTATACCGCCAACTTGGCTTTCACTTCTGAGGGACACACTAAGACCTCAAAAATCTTCTCAAGACGATGTAGCCAATCTTTAGCTGCCTGAGGATCAAACTTCCCGTTAAATGCCGGAGGTAGTTGCTTACAAAATTTGGAGACCCAATACTCAAGGTCTCGTTCCTCCCTGACTGGCACTCCATGGGGTTCGTGGTTCGGAATCACATGAGGAGAGGATTCAAGTGGTCGTGCCGGCCCTTCAGCAGTCTCTTCCCGGGTTTCCTCTCGAGTTTCCTCATGAGTAGACTGACCCCGGCCCTTATTGTTCTTGGCCTTTTCAGCTCTGAGCTCTTCTCTAAGCTCCGCTATCATATCTCGTTGGTCTTTTATCAAGCCCATCAACTCTTGCATTGGGTCCGGTGGATTGTCATTAACCACTTCCACCTCAGGGTCTACTTGTTGTCCACTGGGACGACCCCTTGTCTTTTTCATTATACAAATCATTCACTAGGTCAGTTCCACAGATAATATATACACATTGTTCACAAATCTCATATATATCCCTAACATAGAGCACACATGTGTATACAACAATCATTCACAGATGATCTATTATCACTAAGACCACACTATGGGAGCTATCCTAGCAAACTCTACCCTTGCCACGAACTACAGCTCTGATACAAAAAATGTAACCACCTCACGGTAATCACATCTGGATTTCAAAATTTAAGTGAAATAGATATCAATAAAATGAAATCAACAATTTATAATCCCTTAACTCGGGATGAGGTATTTCAAAATCAGTTCAAAACGTAATAATTCCGAGTCTCACATTCACGTGCGGATATAACTACTTGAGAAATCAATTCACATAAGAAGTATTAGAGTGCGGAAACTAAAATCCCGGCAAACCCCCGGGTTACTCTATATATCGAATGGGTTTACTAATTTCCCAAATGGGGATTACAAGTCAAAAATTCACTATGAATAATTTATATACAGTAATCCCAAATCTCCACTAGATAATCAACAATCCTAAAATCCTCAATGTCCCTAAGAGATCCTAACCACTCCGGGTTGGTCGCTTCTCCTTCAAGCCACTTGCCCTGTCTGAAAAGGTTAGTCATATGGAAAGAGTGAGATTCTAAAGAATCCCAGTAGCAACAAGTCACTCATACAATATATAAACATAAAGCATGTATGTTCATCATGTTCAGCAGCTTCACAATGATCTCAGGCTCGCGCCACATACGACAGCACTCACAGCTGTAATCACAATGCACTACGCCCGCTTTCACGGTGAATACTATGTAGCGGTAACACGAAGCACAAAGCACTACAAAGCATCTCAAAGCACAAAGTATCACAAAACTCCATAAGGTATCTCAATGCACAAGGTATCACAAAGCAGTAGCAGCAGTATCCACTCAATGAATGACAGAAAAACATACAATACATTTACACAAAGTATAAGAGAGGAGTCGCTACCTGTATCTTTCCTGACAATCTTTGGCACAGTGGGCTCACGCGTTCGGCAGATATCAAATCCTATACCAAATTAAGGACAATTGATCAATCTCTCTTCCAATTACTTATTTCCATAATACACTAAGTTGGTTATCATTTAGGACTCTTAAGAGGCCCCAAATGCCTCTAATAAAAGCCCTAAAAGGTTAGGAAACAATAGGTTGAAGGTCACTTTTCGAAAACACAAAGTGCTGGAACACAGGGGTGGGCCGCGGCCAGCCACTCATGGGCCGCAGCCAGAAAGTCTTGGGCCGCGGCCAGCTACTCTTGGGCAGCGGCCAAGAAATTTCCTGACTCTTGGCTAAACTTTGAAAAACCATAACTAATTGTAGAAAAATCGAAACGGAGTGATTCCAAAGCCAAATGAATGGTATATAAGTCCTTTTTCAAGGAAAAAAAATACAGAATCACAAAAAACTAAACAATACTCCAAAACAGAGTTCTGTTTTCATCCCAAATTTTGTACAATCATATCTCACAGAATTCTAAACGAAATGACACAAAATATATGCTCATTTTGAAGCTTGGGATGTGAAATTTAAGACTGGAAAGTTTCACAATTTTCCAATACCATTTGGTCACTCAAAACGCTCGTGTAAACAGACAACGAAAAACAGAGATCAAACCAGACAACTTTCCAAATTTCCCCAAGTGATCCAAATGAATCCAAAATCAACAACCAAGCTTATTCCCACACAAAATCACTCAAGAAATCCAATGGGAATGTCAAAATCACCAAAATCCTATTCCATTATCATGCTTTGGTTTTGGGTAACATTAAACACTAAACTTCCAAAATCTCCAAACTTAACAATTTCAAACCCAATCAAATCTATCTATCCAAAATGCATTACAACAAACAATTTCCATACCAAACATATACCAAACTCTCAATGGCCCTCATTTTCGAAAATGGCCCAAGAATTTCTAGAAAATCCAAGTTAATCCATTTGTCATAAAACATAGATAGATAGATAGATAGGTCTCACTCACCTTATCAACTTTCTCAAAGGGAGTTCTTGATTCACCACCTCCCAAAATTTTGTGTGGCCACAAACCACAACCAATGGAGTAACTACAACCATAGAAATGTTGCTCTTAACTCAAGGATCGACTTTAATGAAGGAAGTTTTTCCATTAGAAGTCATTAAGAGGGTCAAAATGACAAGAACTTACCTTTGGCACTTCCTCTTTTTTTTTCTGCAGAAGCACCACCAAAAATGGAAGAGAGAAGGAGAGAGATGAGCTTGATGAAGAAGCAAAATGATCACACTCCCTCTAATCTTTCATGTCAGCCGAATAACAAGGAAAGAAGAAAGAGAAATGAAATAAAATAATGGGATTTTGACTTCTCACACACTCTCTTGATTCCTCTCAAATTGCCATATGTCATAGTCTCATTGGTTCTCATAAAGCAACCACCTAATTAGTCACTTTAATCCTTCCACTTGCCATTTTAATCACACTACCCATTTTTTCTTAGTTAGTAATTAATTTCTCCCTTAATTACCAACTCATGGCCAATAATTCCATTCTTCCAATTCTCAATAATTATGACGTATTAGTCAATATTGCCATAAAACACATAATAATTCAATTTAAATTCATAATCATCCACAATAATCATGATTTTCCCTTAATCAAAAATTGGGATATTACAATAAACACCTGAATTCTGTGTTTGCAATCCTTCATCCCATGAAACCGTACAAAACTTAAAACCGTCGACATTGTATGCTGTAAATCATTTTGCATGATCAAGAGGGCCGATTGCGAGAGCTCTGAAATCTGGTGAGTGTGGGTTGTGGTCATTTAGTATTCTATGCGCAAACCAGCTAGGGAATTCTTTGTGGACCCTCCTATCAACTTCCGAGGATGTTTGTGTACGGATCCTGAGTTGACGCTTAACATGACTTCTGAATTTCCTGCAATTAATAATGGAAAGGCGTTAGTGAAATGAAAGTGAGAAATGTTACGAAAGATATAGATCGAATAACATGTGAGTGTACAATTCTTACCGTATGAAAGGTTCAACTTGAGTGCAATTAATCAAGACATGTATATGTGCTTGCAACTTCTCAGTTGCCATTAGTTTGAAGTTCTCAGTTGCTCCAACTGGTTTACCAACACAAAGGATAAATTCTTCTGATGTCAACGCAGGTTCAGGACAATCGTCAACACGAGGTGGGTAGTTGAAAGCCGTCTCAAGATCATCAAAGTACCTTGAGCAAAAATATAGCACCTCATCCCCTATATAGCCTTCAGCTATGGAACCTTCTGGCCACGCCTTATTCCTCACGTAAGATTTTAATTTCCCAAGGAACCTACGAAGTACAGAAGAGAAAATTGATATAAAATGATGAAAAGGACGACTAGTAAACATTAAATACGGAGAATAAATTAAAGCACATATTTAAAATGAGTACCTCTCAATCGGATACATCCAATGATATTATACTGGTCCAGCGAGCTTTGTTTCATGAACGAGGTGGACTGTTAGGTGAACCATCACAGTAAAAAAGGACAGAGGAAAGATCATCTCCAAATAACAAAGTGTAAGAATGATTTTTGACTACAGCTGATCGAGCTCCTCAATGATCAAAACCTTATAACACAACTTCCGAAAGAAAGAACAAAGTTCCACCAAAACGATGGAAACATCGGGAGGAAGTGTATTCTTTATAGCCAGAGGGAGTAACTGCTGCATAAGAACATGTGAGTCATGACTCTTCAGGCCAGCAACCTTTCGAGCCTGCAAGTCAACACATCGAGAAATGTTGCTTGAATACCCATAAGGAACTTTTAATTTCTTCAACGTCGAGAGGAAGACTTCCTTGTTCGGTTTTGTGAGGGTAAACTTTGCCGGTTGAAATCTGTCATGCTCATCTGGCCAAGCGTTTTCACGAACTCCCATATCACGTAAATCTTTCCTCGCTTGAAGGTGATCTTTTATCTTGCCGGGTTCGTTATGCAGCGTATACAGCACATTGTCGCAAACATTCTTTTCAATGTGCATTACATCAAGACTGTGGCGAAGTAAATTAGATCTCCAATATGGCAGCATGAATAAAATACTTATCATTTGGGCATGCATCAATCTTTTGATAATTCAAGCCCAACCTGTTGATAATCTTCTTGGCCTCATAGAACGTTGTGGGAATCTCAGCGTCAGGGAATGCATCTTGTAATAAGTTGAGCAACATCGACATTCCATTATCTGTGATCCCACACAAGCACTTGATATGATACAATTTGATCAACAAAGATAATTTAGAATATTTGTGACAACCTTGATATAAAGGACGATCTGCTTCATCCATCAAGCTGAAAAAATCCTAAGCTGCTTCATTCCCCATAAAAACTGGCTCAGAGCCGTGCACTTCTTCATTGAAGTTGTCGCCTTGAAACCCAAACGCATCACGCACAACATCATTCATAGGATCATCTTCATCTACTTGAACGCCTACTTGAGAACTTTGAGGAAGAGCATCGTCATATCTAATGCCGGCCTTCTCACCATGAATTGCCCAGAACGTATAGTCCTCAGGGAAAGCTTCACAAGCAAATATTCCTTCACAACATTTCGTGCATGCCACTTCTTGAACTTGCATTTCCGACATGGACAGACGATCTTGCTGTTACAGCTGGCGTAAGTAAATGCGAAATCCAAGAAACTATTTAATCCGTACAAATATTCAAGAGAATTGCGTGGCAACCTGATCCATGATTTATCCATAGCTACAAGTGAGAGAGAAGAAAGTATAGAGAAGAAGATGTGTGAGAAGAGAATGACGAATGCCAAGAACCATATATTATGAAATTCCAACGTTTATAATTTTGTAGCGGTTCTAAAACCGCTACACTAACCGCTACAGTTATAAAATATTAGTAGCGGTTATATACATAAAACCGCTACTAATTTTCAAGCCGTTACACATTGGTGGGAAATTCAAAATTTACACGTTGAGTATTTGTAGCAGTTATGTGTATAAAATCGTTACTAACATTAAAGCCGTTGGACAACAAAAAATAATTTTTAATTTGTAGCGGTTTCACATAATATAACTGCTACAAATGTGAAAAAAGGCGGCAAATTTCAAAACTCAAATGATGAGTATTTATAGCGGTTTCTATTGTAAAACCGCTATAAATATATATAGTTGTACTGGTTCTACAAGAAAAACTGCTACAACTATATACATTTGTTGTAGCGGTTTTTATTTTAGAACCGCTACAAATATATATTTGTAGCGGTTTTTATTTTAGAACCGCTACAAATATATATTTGTAGCGGTTTTAAGTAAAAACCGCTACAAATATATATATTTGTAGCGGTTTCTATTGTAAAACCGCTACAAATATATATATGCTTTATTTTTTTTAATTTAGAAATATAAATAATATTGTTGCAATTAATTCATAAATTCAAAACGCGATCTAATAATATAAATATAATTATATTAAACACAATAAGAATTTAAATTCTGAAATACAAACTCATATATATATATATTTACAAATGTTTCAACAACAACAAAAAAAAAAGGATGTCCTAAACTAAGTAACTGGGGGCTGATCATCTGGTGCTCCCTCAAGTGGGGCTACCTCAGGTGCTGCTGGATCGGGCCGCTGCACAGAGTGAACCGCACCATCATCATCAGCAGGAGAGGAAGAGGAGGAGTAGTACTAGGGACGGCGTAGCGAGGGATAGGGGGAACCTGTGGATGCTGCTTGTCCGGGAACAGGCGACTCCATGACCGCTCGAGCATGTTGTTCGCGATTTCACGCCACTGCGTCTGCTGAGCATAGATCAAATCAGCGTGCAGCTGCATTTGCTACATATGCTGCACCTGCATCTGCTGCTGCTGCTGCGCCATCTGCTGCTCCAAATCTGACCGCAGCTGGTCAATAGACTCGTCCCTCGGACGTCTGACCCCTCTAGAGCTGCCAGCCTCAGAGGCGGCACTCCTGCCATAGACCATGCTAGGTCTGGCGCCTATCCCCATCCCCCACACGCGTCCGGGGTGCTCAGCCTGAGCCAGACCTGCCTTCAAAGGAGCCATAGGGTCCACAATTAGTATTATGAAATAAGCAGCTAAAAGTCAGTAATATTTTGAAAAGTTACCAGCTCGCTGTAGGTCACAGCAAAGGTCTTCGATCCTGCTGTGTGGTGGATCGTCTGCTGAGCACGGATCCTGGTGTTCCTCTGAGAAAGTTCCTGGGAAAAAACAAAATTAAATGTATTAAAACAATAAAAAACATTTAAAATTAATAAAGTTCAAATTAAATACAATTAAATTGAAATTATAATTTAATATTTAACAATTACAAAATTATATATAAAAAATCTAATAAATACATTACCTGCCCCTCAGGGCTCCTCATGAACTGGACGAAACTCGCCCAGTCGTTCGGCGGCACGTTGTCCGGGACACTCTCGATCAGCTACTCCAGAGGCATCATCCCATCCTTATTCACCTTGTGGTAGAGACGGTTCCTCTTGTTCCTCCAGGCGTCACCCATCTTCACGAGGGCGTACCTCTTCCTGTTGGCCCGGATGGCAAACCGCAGCTGAAAAAAAATTATTTAAATATCAATAATTACAAAAAATATAATTTAAAAAAATATTAATTAAATATAATTAATTACAAAAAATATAAATTAAACAATTTTAATTACCTGAACCACCTCCTCCCAAGCATGGTCATTCAGCCCCCTCGGAATGTGCCTCCACGTCTAGAAGTGAACGGGGAACCGCATCCAATTCGCTCCCAAGTCATTCAGGAAGCGGTTGAGCAGGTGACCCCCATTGTTGATGGGCTGGTCAGTGCCCTCATTCCACGGTACTATAACTCGCAGGCTCCGGTCCAAGCTATTCACACCGGCCATGTCTAGCCTCCTCGTCGAAACGTTCCCCTTCTTATCTGCACAGTTTACCGCACGTTAGATAAATTGTAATTCAAAGTTAACATTTCTAATTTAAATAAATAATTTACTAAATTAAAAAATTAATTTACCTTGGACCTGCACCTCAAACCCAGTGGACCGCGAAGATGACCCTCGTGGGTTGTTCTGCTCCCGAGCCTCCTCCTCATCGAGGAACTGCTCCATCTCCCTGATCCCAATCGGGATCTCGAACTCCTCATCATAATCCTCGACGGTGATATCTGGCCCCCCAAACTCAGGCACCTCTAGTGCGGTCGTCTCCTGTGGGATCGTCTGCGGTGCTTGTAGTAGGGCCGACTCCTGTGGGGGGATGGGCTGAGATGCTGCGGTCGCCCTACCTCCTGCTGCCCCTTCCCTCTGCTCCCAGCTCGACTGCTGCCGCCCCGTAAAATCGGTCAGGGGACCTCAGGGGCCTTCCCCTTATCCTCTCTTGAAGCCATATCAACTGTAAAAATAAAAAAAAATATTTAGTCACATTATTATGCAAAAATCTAATAAAAATACAAATACAAATAAAATACGTGTTATATACGTACCTCAAGTGCAAATACTGAGAAATACTGTAGCAAAAACTCCTACACAGACGTCCGAACGCTCAAATCTTGAAGAAACTACTCAGAGAAACCTCAGGAAACAAAATGAGCAAAAGGACAAATAAGGGAGGCGGGGGCTTAAATAGGCCAGATATTAGTAGCGGTTATTCCAATAACCGCTACCGAAACCGCTACAAATAATTATATTTGTAGCGGTTCTACAATAACCGCTACAAATGACAAGAACCTTTGAAATTCTGTAGCAGTTATTGCCCAGAACCGCTACAAAAGTGGAGACTCCTGAAATTCTGTAGCTGTTATATCCTTATAACCGCTACAAATAGCTGACGTTTGGTATTTTGTAGCGGTTTTGTTGCTGTGACCGCTACAAATAACCGCTACACTGTGGTCGCGCTATGTGGCGGGAATATTGTAGCGGTTTCTGTGTATTAACCGCTACAAAATAACCGCTACAAGTTTTGGCGGGATTTTCGCGCCAAATTTCTAGCGGTTTTGTCTAACCAACCGCTACAAAAAACGCTGCCAATCTGTCGTACCATTTGGCACGTAGCTTGCTGCTACAAATTTGTAGCGGTTTAGGTTGAAACCGCTACAAATGTTAATATTTGTAGCGGTTAATTATAACCGCTACAATGTCACCGCTACAAAATGCCTTTTTTTTGTAGTAGAACAACCATCATCATCAACAATTGAAATTGGTGGAATGATGGTAGATCCATTAAGTAGACCGTGAATACGATACTGTTTGGCCATTAATTGGACATGCTGCTTCCACATAAGATAGTTGTGGTCATCTAATTTGATAGTGATTTTCTTGTTCAAAAGCAATCAATTGCGAGACTGAATGCACTGGATGCATCATCACGAAGAGCACTAGAAGCATCAGCGGAAGTCATGAGAACTAAGAAGAACACAAAGAAAATCAAGCACCAAAAATTAGTTGAAACTATGGATTGAAAGCCAGTGAAGCTGCGGCTCTGATACCATGCGAATATTAGAGATTAGGAACAATTGAGAGAGAAAAGTGTTTCTCAACTACTGTAACTGAACTTAGTTAGAGAGCTACTTTGCTTCATTGTATATATGCTATACGAGTACAGAAGTAGATCAGGAAAGTAATATTCAGGTCCAAGCCCAACAATACTCAACGGTCCATAACCAATACACTATTAATAAAGATAACAATAGGAAGCGTCCAATTCTATACCTGACTCAATCTAATATATCCTTATATGGCTTCATCTAGCAATATGTCTGGGTCCTATATAGCTTGAGATGGCCATCGTGTGCTGCAAAGGAGGACGAGACAATCTACAGAAGTAGTAAATGCGGTATGCCATATGATTTGTAAGTCATTGCTTCCACCTAAGGTTTGTCAACTTCTGTGGAAGATTGTGCAAAGTGTTTTACCAACTACTCATATTCTTAAACTTAGTCATCTGGCTGCTTTTGAGGTATGTTCTTTTTGTGCTATTGAAGATGAATCTTTAGATCATTTGTTTCTTCATTGCCCATTTGCTAGAGCTTGTTGGTTTGGTAGTAATGTGGGGATTAGGGTTGATAATTTACCTTCGAGGTCCTTGATGCAGTGTTAGTTAAATGGTTGCAAAACTATAATGATTTTGGTAATTTCTTAACTTTTTAACCTTTTCAAATGCTAGAATCTTTATGGTATGCGTGAAATAGTATTTGCCAGGCAGGAAAGAGGTTTTATTCTATACAAGTTATCCGAATGACTCAGGCTAAAGCAATTAACTTTACAACCAAACCCAAGGAGCATATGGAATTAAATATGGTGGCACAGTAGGCCATAGGAGCTGAAACGATTCAGGCGCCTGTGCAAGGGCACAATTTGGAGTGTTGGGTCTTAGACTTCAGGATTAAAAAGGCTAAGTCTGGGAATCGTTGTATTCATATTCAAGTACATTTCAGCCAGACAAACTATAATGCATGGACCATTGCGCCACCTATTCGATTGGGAACTTTTCATCAGCAGCCGGTGGCGCTCTTTGGGATGCTTTGAATTTCATCCTGAATCAATCATATATATCTTGCCCACAATCCTTTCCTCTGTTTTGTAACCTTGTCAAGAAGTAAAGTATAAAAATCATCACTAAAACTAGGCTAGTTTCATGGAACCTTTCCTACATTTTTCAGGATGTTGGTAATATTTTGCAAACCTTTGTAAGTTACAGTATTATTTCATGAATACATAATTATGGTTTTATCGAAAAAAATATATGGCTTGATCTGAATGAATCTTGCAGGAAATTATCTGAATGAATCTACTATACATGCTAAGGAATCTACAATGTGCTATGCAATACTTAATTGAATTGGAATAGTTTAATGCTGTCTAAGAACTACTCTCTGACGTCTTAATTATAGGGCAAAGATTTAAAGCACTATTTAGTCCTAGATATAGGACAAAGATGTGGTAATTTTTTTTTCCAATTTAACCCCTCCCTTATTGTAACAAGTTAGCGTGCTTTTAAGTTTTTGGCAACACTTTATTGTGGTCATTTATTTAAATGAAAGGCAAAATTGGAAAGTCACCCATTTTTCTTCAAGTTTAATTATGTGCGGGTGCACAAATCTTTGCCCTATATATAGGATTGGATGTGAATGGATGGCTAATAGTGAAATCAGAATACGCATACCAAGTAGGACTTAACATTTTTATCTCAAAATATGGGATCAAATGAAATAAAATGCTTTACCGAAATTCTAAAACTTTCCACTTATCTAATGTGGAATTTGAGTTATTGCCTCTGCTGTGTTTTCTATATAGTCAACCGTGCGCGGCTTGTGATTTGCTTGGAAGAACATGTATGGATCACAAATCCAAGTCTAAGATTGTCATCAGAGCGTGGCAAAATCTTTGGACAGTATTTGGCATAGAGAATTTTTGTTTTTCAGAAAGGAAACGAGAAAGTGCAATCCCTCATAATATAAGGCAAACATTATTAATGAAACTTTAACGGTAATAATTATAAAAAAACTACCTCGTCCAAAAAGCAACTATTAATAACTTCATATAAACTAATAAAATTAGTTATTTTTTTTTATAAAATTTTAAAATTATGCTAAAAAAAGGTGTCTTGCTGGAGTTTATATATATATATATATATATATATATATATATATTATAAAGATAATCAAAATTAATTTAATATAAATTAATAATTGTATGATTTTATATGTTTATATATGCAAGTTCAGTAATTAATATGCATACATGTATAAATTAATAATACAATATTTTTAGATATCAAGGTTAATAATGCCAAATTTTAAAAACTGAAAGTAAAAAGTATATTAATTTTTTTATTAAACATCTACTAGTCAGTTTTCTATTAAATCATTTCGTGACTGCAAAATACTCTGTGTTTCGCATTTTATCTTCAAGCTAATTATAAAAAATTAATCACAAAAAAGTACCAAACCACCAAAAAAATGGGACGGGTAGCCTTACCCATCTGAATTCGGAGCCTCTCCTCATTCTTTTATCTCTGTTTTTCCCCTCCGCATCCCATCATCACCCGTTGCTTGAACATGAATGGTTGAAATTTTTAGGAAGTGTACAATCGTGAATTGCTTAGATGCAATTTTAATAACTTATTTTTTATTTTTATATAATATTATAATATAATTTATAAGATATTAAATTTCAACTGATCAATGTTTAATTCAAAGTAGGATGTTAGATGAGATGAAAATGACGGGGAAAAAAAGAATGTGAGAGGATCCAAATTTCTTACCATAATTTACAATGCAAAAATATTTATTTTCTAATGATCTTGGCTTGAATTTCTTGGCCTTGCGCTATGTATATCTTCGATGTATTGGGCCGAATAGCTATTTTCTTAACAATTCCAAGTTCTACTTTAATTTTTTGAAGATTTCAATAGATGGATTTGTAGGTTATATTAGAAGATAATAAATTACTGTATTATTATGAACACAGAAGAATTGTCTTTGAGAAGGAGGAATGTGAATAACTCTGAACATGGTAGGCTATGTGTAAAGTTGTTTGGGAATTAAACCACAGCCACCAAATTGGTTTAAAATTAATAACGTTGATGGGGCGTTTGACGAGCAAGCACATGTTGTGGTGAAGTTCGAAGAGATAGCCAAGAAAGTGAAGAAACTTGGATAGGTGGGTTAACTTTAACTCTGGGTAAATGCAAATTAAATCATATGAAGCTGAAGAAAGGGCGGTATTAAGAGGTCTCAAATTTGTATGGAACACGAGTTTTAAGCAAATAATTTTAGAATTTGATTCAAAGACCTTGCAGACAGAATTAACGGTATCTTTTCTGATAATGGGACTAATAGTTTAGTTTTTTGAGAAATTAGGAAGATGCTTAATTACTTTCCAATGGCAAGTTAAATGCCAACGTATTTCACGTGAACAAAACAAAGATACCGAGGGTATAGCAAAGAAAAAGGGTCCAAAATATAGAGCATTATGACATGCCTTCTCAATACTTGAGGGTCCTTATAGAAAATGATTGTTTGGGATTTAATTCATCCCCCCCCCCCAAAAAAACTATCTAATTTCTCAGGTTTTTTTGAGCTTTCCCGGAAGGTGCATTAGGACAAGGTGGTGAAAGAAAATAACAACATAATTAAAAAAAAATACGGGTAAAGGAATATGCTTTAGGTGGATAGAGATATAAATGAAAGAAATAATTGAGTAGGTTGAAGGAATCAAACTTGGCCACATTATTTGTGAAAGAAAGTGACAACATAGGCAAAAAACAAAGAAGAGAAATAAATAAGTATATCTGATGTTGGCTTTATGAATAAATTAATGTGTTAAGTTGTATTTATCAATCATAGCTCCTCTCTAGTTGTAGTAAAACTACGAACAGGAAAAGGAGACTAATATATATCAACTTGAATAAAAAAAACATTGGCCGGCCGGTCGTCTTTATTTGTTGTGGGTTCAACTTGAAAATAAGAAATTGTGTACTAGTTCAAGTTGTTGGGTTAGTTTAATATGGGAAAGTAAATAGATACTCTAGTTGCACTGCGCACACGAAAAGGAGACTAATATATATCATCTTGAATAAAAATAATATTGGCCAGTCAGTCGTCTTTATTTATTGTGGGTTCAATCTGAAATAAAAAATTTTGTAGTAGCTCAAGTTGTTGGGTTTGTTTAATATAGGAAAGTAAATATATACTCATGTCACGTTTTGATTAAATAATTTATATACGTTAGTTTACGTATTTGCACCTAACATGACATACTTCTTAGGGGAAGGGGGCAAGAAGGGGAATAAATAAGGACGATTTTAGTTTTTAATGAATGAATTCATTTGTTATGCATGTTGTATTTATCAACTATGTTGGATAGCTTCTAACGGTAAGAAACCAATGGGAGATTAATATATACTCATTGATCATTGATTGAGCTTTTTATAAATAATAACTATGAAAATCATGTGGTTCAAAATGTTAGTTAAAATTAATAAATGTTTAAGATAGGTATATTTCTTTCTAATTATATCCTTATTTATAAAGAGGATACATAAGAGATAATACGCAAAAATTTATTGGAGAGGGATAATGAGTGGCATACTCCCTTCGGTTCATAATATAGGGTGCTTCTAGAAGGTATAGTTTAAAATATAAGTTACTTGTAAGATAATTAATGCTTATTTTCTTATTTGGCCTATATGTTTAATACTTATTTTCCAATTTTGTCCACTCACTATCACAGCTATAAAAGAGGGATTTAATGACGCCCCTTTTATGGATAATAGCTTTTTATTTTTAGAAAAAATATATTTAAAAGCTATGACGCTCTCTATTATAAATGTCATAGTTAGTGTTAGACTTGTGTGACACTTAGGCCTTGTTTGGTACGTGGTATTTGAGAGCAGGGAGAGGGATTGGATGAGGGATTGAGTAAAAATACATCGTTTGGTATGAGGGATTATGAGTAATCAAGGATTGTGAATACCATGAATATGGGATTGCTGCAAAGCCACCTCCCCCTGGTATTGTGTTTTGAATCCCAGGATTACAAAATTATGAAGACAAAAATATCCCTGATTAAAATATTTTGAGACAGAAATAACCTGAGTTTAACCTAACCCTCTCACATAATCACTCCCTCCTCCTCCTTTTTTCCTCTCACATAATCAAATCCACATTGATTAATCACTTCACTAAACCAAACAATCTGTTTCATGATATAAAGTCACCAATACCAAGTAATTTGGGGCAAAAAATGCATCAAACAAGCTAACACAGTAGAAACCACATTTGCGAAAAAGATGAACCGAAAAGATGATAACGAGTATCGAGAGTAATGGGTCGAGGGGGTATGGATACTATACGTCGGGCAACGCAAGAGCAGAAGAATCCCACTTCGCACCAAAGACAATCAGTAATGAATGTACATGAGACAAAAATAAACAGATAGAGGAGGAAACAAGAAAAATAGGGACGAGGAATACTGGAACATTTCCGCATAAACATTTCCAAATAGATAAACGAGGATGAAGGTAAATCTCACCCCCAGAACTCCATTGCAGTAACAAGGAAACAATTCGAAGACGAATAGGGTTAGGGCTTGACGGGTGAGACGAGACTGTCTCGATGGAGTGGAGGAGAAAGTTGAAATAGAATCAGGCTCTCTTCCTGTGGGTATTTCCGTCTTTTTATTATCAGTGATGATTTTTTAAATAAGATAAATAAGATTATTCCCTCCAACTATTACTCCATACCAAACATATTTTTAAAGTATCAATCCCAGTCCCAATCCCAATCTCAATCTCAATCCATCAAAATTCAATACCTTGTACCAAACAGGGCCTTGGGGTTTGTTTGGTGTGAGGGATTTGGAGGGGAGAGAAAATTTTTATGAGTTGAATTTTAAAAGATTGAAGAAGTGGGGTAATAAAATTTTAATAAAGAGAATATATAAGATAAAAGAGTAAGCAAAATTAATTAAAAAATTGTAACCCCACTTTTCTAATTTTTTAAAATCCAACTCAAAAAAATTTTCTTTCCATCCACTTTCCCTCACCTCCCCTCAGACCAAACAAGCCCTTACTTAAACAAACACCATACATGACTTTTAGAGTCAGTTAAGCACCATACAAGACTTTTAGAGTCTGTTATGACTTATGCCTAAAAAACGCTATAGATAACCTTAATTTTAAAAAAAAAAAAAATCCTTGTATGGTACTTACTTGATCCAGCTATATACAAAGAGCCAATACAGCTTAAATTTCAAAGTCACTGTAGGGACTTGAATATTTAAGATAAGGCGTGCCTTGAATATTCAAGGCGTACAGTGTCTTGAACTTTTTTTTTTTTGAGCACACGATATTAAAAAAAAAAAATTGAGCCTTATATAAGGTCCCATTTTTTATATTTTCTTTTAAAAAGGTGTGTTCATATTTTTTTTAAATGAGCAAGCGTCATATAAGGTCATAGATTTTTTATTTTTTCAAAAAGGTATATGCATATTTTAAAAAAAAAAATTTAATGAATAGCCTTGGACAAGCGCGCGCTATGCAAGGTCATAGCTTTTTATTTTTTTAAAATAAGTGTCTACATTTATTTTTTTTTTTTTTTAAAAAAAAAGCTTTGTATGGTTGCTCAAGGTCATAGTTTTTTATTTTTAATTTTTTTTAAAAAAAATGTATGCATATATATTTTTTTAAAAAAAAAATAGCCCTATTTGAGCAAGCGTCATACAAAGTTCGAAAGTTAGCTTTAAAAAAAAAAAAAAAAAAAGTGTCTGCATATGTTTTTAATATTTTTTAAAAGATCAAGAAAAGCATTGGCACTTGCTTAAGTGACATAGCTTCCCTAAGCCTCCATACAAATTAGTTTAAAAAATTCAACTAGCCTGTCATTATCATCTCGCACTCTGCAGTTTCCCACTTTTTGTTTTTTCTTCTTTCCTCCTTGAGCACATTTCTTCAACATTTGATCGTCACTTCTGTTGCAGTACAAAGTTTGGTCTCTCATGTGACTTTTTTCTTCTTGACCCGGCCTCCTACAGAAACTCCCAAGCTTGTAAGTCTTTTTTTATATATAAAAGCTTAAGTCCGTACGTTTGCTTCTTTTTTTTTAGTTAAAATCTGTCATAAATCTTATATGTGTGCTCATAATTTTTTTTCAGGTATTTACTTGAAGTTTCAACTCTATCTTCCTAAACTTCCAATACATTATAAGTTTTTTTAATTTTTGAGCGTACAAATATAATAATACTAGTCTAATCCTCTTTAGAAGTAACATTATGGCTCAAATTTAAGCAACTTAAATGTTGGAGTTCTTTTATGCTTGATAGATGAAAATTGCCTATTCTTGTGTTGTTTATTCACTTAAAATTAGTTGTACATTACAATTATTCTGTTGTACTTAAATACATTTAGTACTGATTTATGAATTTGTTTTTTGTTTCGAATTATTTCAATCTGATTTAGTTTGATTCTGATTATTTCAGTTTGCTGTCGATTTATATTGTAAATTGCTATGGATTTAGACGGTGAATATAGAGGGTTTTACTAGGAAAAGGAAACAATTACGTAAAAATAGTTTTTAATAAAAAAAAAAAGATTTCCTATGGTGCTACTTCCTATGGCACTTCCCCACAAAAACGCTATAGGAAGTACCCCACTTCCTATGGCACTTCCTTACAAAAAGAAGAAGAAACAAGCAATGACGTTTCCATATATTTAAGAAGCACTATAACTTTCTTTTATGGCGCTGGAAGCTATAGCGCTTAAGATTTTTGTTTGTGGTAGTGTATATCCTCTCTTCCCCCTCCAAAAATAACACATAGGGTCCATATTTCTAATAAGGATAAAAATGAAAAAAAAAATATTTCAATTTAAGACATATTAAATGAGTTAACGATTACTTTTTTTTATTCTTGTAAGACCATCATAGGTACGGATTGATGATTTATTCAAATATCAGTGCTGGTTTGAAAAATCTCCACAATTAATAGCTTAAAAAGCACTTTTTTTAGTTACTTAAAATAAGTTAATCTAAACATCATCTTGATGTCTCTGTCTTAAACAAAAATTAATTCTAAGTTATTTAGCTTTTTGTAGTTTATCTAAAAAAAGCTAATTAGGTTTTATATTTAAGATCAGAGGTAATAATTTATATTTTTTTTAATAAAAATTTATTAGGTTTTTTTGTTAAAAAAATCTAATTGGGGACTTTCTCCAAATTTTCACTGAAAATTTGGACTCATACAGTAAGTATGGAAAAAGAAAAAGTACTGAAAATTTGGACTCAGTAAGTATGGAAAAAGAAAAAGTGATAGGCCATGAGATTAAAGTCATTATCCCAAGCTCTGGACCCCACATTCCACAAAGCTGAACATTTGTGGGCTTCACATGTTATTTCCCATAAGTTTTCTATCCATTCTACTTTTCTCTATATGGTTGTTGAGTTTGTGTTTGTTTAGAATAGTTTATTTTTAAATAATAAGTGTTTATAAATCATGATTTACGGTATACGAAGTAAGTATGTAAGAGTAGTTTTATCTCGATTTATGTAATAAGGACTTATTTAGATAAAATAAGCCCAACCAAATACAAACAAAATCAAGGCTAAAAAAAGTCGAGTAAAATATAATTTTTGAAACTAGCGTCTAGTAACGCAGTAGTCACTAGAGTGGCTTTAGGCCACCTTTCCCCTTCCCTCAAACGCGTTTGACCCGCCTTGTTGTAATAAAAAAATATGCAATTTTATCCCTATTTTGATATGTTTTCCCCAACATTTCTGTTCCTACACTTTTGTATCTAAACAAGCATAGAAAGAATAAAGATTAAATTTCTATTAATTCACTAAAAAGTAAAAAAAAATATTTTTTACTACAAAATGCTTCCTCTCATTCATAATATAAATCTTATTTATCTAATTTAATCAGATTAGGAAAGTTAGTTAAGTTAATTTATATGGCATTTTTTTTTAAAACCGCCCCAACTATCTTCCTCCATCCCTCTTCTATTTGATTATTGTTAAAAAAAAATATTATGAGAGTAAATTAGAAAAAGATTGACAAATATAAAAAATAAATCTTATATTACTAGGTGAGGAGTATGCATAAACAAAAGGAAAATTATTTAAGTGCCAACTGAAGATATCCGGAAGGATAATTAGAAATTTTAATAGAAATAACCTAGTAATATCATTCTGATCCTATTTATAAGTCCTTTTTGGCAAAAACAATTTGGTCCTATTTATAAATCCAGTTTCAGGATAATAAATGCATTTTGTGTTTTTACCCCTATTAATTGCAATAACCAAAAAGAATTTATTCATGTTAACTTTTGAAACAAATCATAGATAAGGGCGAAATTGGAAATTTAGCTCATAGTTAATGACATGCTTTGCAGAAAAGATAGATTATTCAGAATCCATATTAAGTTGCAACAGAGAAGAACCATATGAACAAAGCATAAACTTCATAATACTTAATCACATTAAAATATACTTATAACATTCTTAGATTGATTAACTTAAAATTCTCACATAATTGCGAAAAATTTTATGAAGGCCAGGGATAAAATTACACTTTGTGATGCATTTTTTTTTTTTTTTTTGCTTAGCTTTACACCTAAAAGGGACTTACCCTGAATATTACTCATTTAATTTCTTAGTGCAATGGACAGATATAAGAAAGCAAGTTCAAGTACCAAGTTGGACAAGTATGCTATGCACTAGGAGTTTACACATGAATAAAACTATTATTTTAATTGTTAAACACATTGGTTGGAATATTCAGAAGGGAAATCGCCATTACCAATTGAAGCCTAGGTTGATCAGAGGTTTGTACCTACTCCGAAATAATTTCTGAATCAAAGCCAGATATAATTGACTAACAAAGGCAAATCATATAGCTTCAAATACCCCTGACAAGCTCTCTCATCTTCAACTACTTGTCATCCTTGCTTTAGTTATCACATGCAGAAAAGATATTCTTAAAAAAAAAAAAAAAGACTATGAAGATGTAAAAATCATCACTAACATAGCTATTAAATGTTTACAGTGCGCGCCATTCCTTCTGTCAACATCACCAAGTTGTTTGGGAGACATAAGGTTTTAATCAAGTAAATGGTACCTTCCTTGAAATTAAAATGTATCTATCTTGTTAAGTGAGCTAGAGCCACTAGGCTTACATGCTCATATCCTTTGTAGCCCAATCACATGTGAACAAATACAAACTTGGGGTAGTGAGTAAGATCAGGATCCTAAGTAATCTCTCTTTCTAATATCATATATGTTTCCAGATGGATTTAATTCAAATCAATGCAAACTATGCATGAAAGTCAACTGGTGAGCTAAGAATTTAATGATTTGGTTCACTTCTAATTTGACTGGTGAAGGGGAGATATAAGCAAGGTTTAATATTATGTAAATCTCATCTCAAACTAAAGCAAAGATTAACAAGAGAAATTGTTAGATCAGCTTGGTTTATTATTCTGATTTTCAATATGATATATCAACCCCAACACTTACCTTTTATGCTATCAAATTCTTTTATCAGCCTTGTTGTTAGTCTGTCTAGAAACTCTCTTTCAGCGACATTAAATAAAAAAACACCATTTAAGTCCTGCAAATTTTTCTTCTCCCTCTGCAAAAAGCAAAAAATAAAAACTAATGAGTTGGAAGGGGAAAAGGCTTACATAATTGAAACTTGACTTGCTACCAAACAGAAGTGTACAGCCATGCACAAATCCTGATTTTGTCATCCAGCATAGTGAACCCCAGTCATAAGAGTATTTGTGATGGGTTGATTTGAAGGTTCTTAATGATATATCATGAAGCATAAAAGCAAAAGAGAGTACAGTAGAGTTCAAACAGTCCATGACATCTAAATATACTCCCATTATAATAAGCATGCTCCAATTACATTTTGAAAGGGTTCAAGACAAAAAAATCAACATAGTTTCAACCGAATTTTATCTCTTCAGAGAGCTCTACCAACTCTGAAATTCACTTCTTTATAAAGGAAAATTCTTCCACTAAACCATATTAAATTCAAAAGCCCCATCCTGTTGATTTATTTTAGAAAGCACCATATAAGCATGAACATTGCTAGTAAGTAAGGCATTCTAAATTATCTCACCGGATTTTGGGAGTAGGAAAATCCCCAGGATTCCAAGCTTCTTCACTACTTGCTCGAGAACAACCACAGACAGCAAACAATGGTGGACGGCGTTCGAAGGAGTGTGGAATGCAAGAACAACCTGATGATGCGGGGAACAAATTAAAATCCAGATGCAAAGCCAGACGGAGCAAATCATTCTCACCAGATTTTGGGAGTAAAAAAATCCTTAGGATTCCGACCTTCTTCACTACTTGCCCGAGAACAACCATAGATGGCAAACAACGGTGGACGGCGTTCGAAGGAGTATGGAATGCTTGTTTGACGAAGATTGGATCTGCTACACTGTACTCACACACCGAGTTGCTCTGCCTTTTCTCCTTCCTCCCTCCCGCCTAAAATGGTGTTGTCAAACTAAGGGCTTTTTTGTCTTTTTAAGTTCAATTTTAATGACAGTTAGGTATCCCATATGTGTTCGTGGCAAAGAGCAATTAATTTGCTTATTTGGTATTTACCAGCGATTTTCCCAATTAAAATCATTATCTAAGTAACTGAAAATAAATAAAAATTAAAAAATGTAAATAAACAGTAATCAATCCAAGTTTTTGTTAATTACTTTTATATAAAATTCAAAATAAAATAAAGTTATCTTGACCTTCTCTTTGACTCTTCCCCTGACAACAATTAATCATCTGATATTGGCCTTTGTTACCATGGGGTCTCATCATCAAGGGAACTTTAACACTGGCATTGTGCAGAAATGTGAAAACATTTATCCACTCAATAGGTTCAAAGTAGGCTTTGTGAAATGGCTCATCATTAGATTCACAACCAAAATCATAAGATATTTTAAGAATTATATTTTGTGGTCAATTTTAAAGCTGCAGGAGATGGATTGCCAGATGGTCACTATGCCTTCTAAGAACAATGAAATACCTGTAACAGTACAATATTTTATACTACCTTCTTTAACATAAGAGCTAGATACTAATTTATAGAGATTAAGAAACTTAATTACACTGTGTTATAGGCTGTAAGTCCTAATGTTGGAAAGCCTGATATATAAGAGACGTTTGATTTATAAATGCAAGGCTCTATCTTCTAATTGATTAGTCTCAAGCTAAGGCGTGAGAACTTTTCTCTGGATGATGGGTTTGGGGCTCATATGAAGCCACAGCTCGGACTGAACCCAGAACTCAAAACTGAAGTAATAGTCATAACTGGCAAACATTAAATGGGTTGGGTGCTCACAAATATGCCAGACTGTTGGTTCTTAAAGTCCAACTAATTAATAATTACTCCCTCATGTCGTTTATATAAGAGTTAGTTGGGGAGTTGGATTATTTGGTCTTAAATATCACATCTCAATCCATTTTATCTCATATATTTATCATTTTCCTTCAAGCTAATTTACCTAGTTTATAAACTAATACATAATATATGTTACATAGGGTTATTTTAGGGATACCATATTACATTTGTTATAATTCACTAATTTATCTCATCTCTTTAATCTATCAAAATTAGTTAAATAACTCTTATATCAATGACCAAGAGGTAGCAGTAAATTTGAATAAATTCGGTTATATTTATTGCTATGCATATATATTCTATTGGAAACAATCACGTTGGAAGCACTATTGACTCTTAAATGTGATCATATCTCCTTAGTTTTATAAATTTATTTATTATGTGAAAGATGGCCAATGGTTAGGACTTAGGAGGGAACCGTTTATTATTTTAGCCATTATTGCATTAAAATGATTGCAAGTGTTTAATATGCAATTGTGCATATGGTGTCTGTATTAGCTTTAAGTGATTGTATGATATACAAGATAGTACACTTATAAGAAATGTTATGTCTCGACTTACATAAAAATTCTTCTAAGAAGCTAATCCAACAACAAGAATACAGCCTCTCTCAGAAGGAACATGCTTGTCTCCTTTGCTACTTTCGTCCGCTGCCTTTTTTTTTTTTTTTTTTATCAAATCGTCCGCTGCCTTTAAATGCCCCATTTCTTGTGTAAAATGGACTTGTGAGCCTTGACTTGTGAAAGAGAGAGGTAGTGTTGAGGTGATGCCAGCTATCAAAAAGTTAAGGCAAACTAACTTTTTACTTTTAAAAATTCAAAATACTATTGATAAGAAAATTAAAAAAAAAATTAATTTGGTAGTATTTAAATTTAAAATAGGAAAGTATATGTTTCATACTCTAAATTTGCATCAAGTTTCAGTTTAAGTCTTGTGAATTTATAAAGTGCATTTTTAGTTTCTTAATCTTAATATTGCCAATCTCATTTAATTCATGTTAAGATTAACAAACTAAAAATGTGCTCTATGAACACTTACGGGAGTGAACTAAAACTTGCTGTAAAACATAGATAACTAAATGTATATTTTAGCTTATTATAATTTTCTTATAACAAAAAAATTTAAATAAGCTGGGTTCCATGACTCACCAAGGTCAGAATATGCCTTCGACTTTAGAAAGATACTTACAAATTATCTACTGACAAGGTCCTCATATCGGTGGTGGGGTTGAAATACTTTAACCTATTTTAGACTTGAATACTGCCCAGTTACCCTCTTTTTTTAAAAAAAAAAATTATCATCAATAGTAATTTTGAAATAGCAAAGGAAAGAAGCATGTTCCCTCTCAGAAAGGTTACAACCATTGTTGTCAAACTTGCGAGTTAACTCTCCTAGTTTACCGTTTTTATGTTTCTAACTTATAAAATCGAGTCGAGTCATTGGTAAACTTGTGACCTTTGTAAACTCGGTTAAATTCACGAGTTTATACACCGAGTTTACCGTTTTTACGTTTCTAGCTTACAAAATTGTATTAACGCACCCTTAATTTTCAATTTGATTATACTCAACGATTTTATATATGAATTTTATAGAAATTTATTTATTAAATATGATAAATTATGAATGTTGATAGATTTAATTTCAATTATTTTGATTTAAAATATATTTAAATCAAATTGTTGTCAATTTTTTATATTTTAATTATTTAATTATATACTAATAATATCTATTTAATGATAAAACTAAACTCTTACGAGTTTACGATTCAAGTTCACATTACGAATTTACATCACTATCACGAGTTTGCTTAAACTCGCGAGTTTAACAACCTTCGTTACAACAGTTCTAACTCTCCAAGTACGTACGTTCATCTATTGTGGAATTCTAGTTTTATTACCTCTGTCAGTGGCTTGTGATTTGCTTAGAAGAACAAGTATGAATCACAAACCTAAATCTAAGATTGTCATGAGAACATGGTCAGATCCTTACTCAATATTTGATATGCAGAAAAATGTTTTTATAGAAACGAAGCGAGAAAGTGCATTCCCTCGTAATATAAGGCAATCACTAATGAAATTTTAACTGTAATAATTATAAAATACTATCTCCGATAAGCAACTAGCAAAAACTTTATATAAATTAATGAAATTAGTTATTTATTATAAAATTTAAAAAATATACTCAATAAAAATCATTAGTTAGCAAAGTTTGATTTGCTTAATTAATTAATAAGTTTTATAATTAGTTAGGGATATTTGGTGGCAAAATTTATGCTTTAGATTAAAGCATATTGAATTAGGAAGCATGTTTCTTGTGAAAAAATAAGGTTGTTGATGGTTTATCAAAGAAGAGACTCCAACATTAAGAGCTTTATGACATGACTTCTCAATACCTGAGAGTCATTGCATAAAATGATTATTTGAGATTTAACTCTCCCACTATTTAATTTCTAATGTATTCTTGTGCTTCTCTCTTTTATATATTTTTTTAAAAAATCCTTGCTCCGACGATAAATACAAGATGTGCACGCTAATGGACCCAGTGAAGAATAATGTAACAAATTGCTTCTACCGTATATATAATATAATTCCTTAATCGAAGTGGGTAGAGATAGACCAACTTGAACAAAAATAAAGAATAGGTTGAAGAGTGCAAGCTTCCCGGGAAGGTGCTTAGGACAAGGTACTGAAAGAAAATGACAAAATAATTAAAAGAAATATGGGGAAAGGAATATGCTATAGGTGGATAGAGATATGGAAATAAAAGAAATAAATAGGTTGAAGGAATCAAACTTGGCCGGTAAGATTAATGGAAACAAAATATTTGCTGGCCAGTCGTCTTTATTTATCTAGTTGTAGAACAAATGTTACGTTTTAATTAAAAATTATATATATATATATATATATATATATTAGTTATATATATATTAGTTTAGAAATTTGCACGTAACATGATATATTTCTCAAATAAAAGAAGTGGGCAGAGAATCGAGATGAAATGATGAATAGAGATGGACCAAAATGGATATACAAATTGAAAAGTATATAAATAAAAACGAGCTGAGTTTAGGGGAAGGGGCAAGAAGGGAAAAAAAATAAGGGCGATTTTAGTTTTAAATGAATGAATTCATTTGTTTTGTTGTATATCTTCTAACTGTAGGAAATCAATGGGGGATTAATATATATATATATATATATCAAGAGATATTATAAACAAACTAGTTTGTCTTCTTTATATGATGATCAACCTGAAAATAAGATGTTTTTTGTAGTTCAAGTTGTTGGGTCAGTTTCATGGGGAAAAAAACTCTAAACATGGTTTACGCTTTGATTAAGAATTTTTTCCAACAAACATACAACAAGTTGCCCTTGCACCTAACATGATATGGTTCTTTAATAGAAGGAAGCTACTTTAGCAGGGAAGAAACAAGAAGAAAGGAAAAAAAATAATTCTTTCACTTTCTATAATTAAATAAGTATATCTGATGTCAGATTCATGAATGGATCAATGGTTAAGTTGTATTTCTCAATCAAGGTTAATTTAAAAAGGAGACTAATTAATATATATATCAAGAGATGGAAACAAAATATTTTCTGGCCAGTCGTCTTTATTCATCTAGTTGTAGAACAAATGTTACGTTTTAATTAAAAATTTTATACATATTAGTTTAGAAATTTGCACGTAACATGATATATTTCATTATTTCTCAAATAAAAGAAATGGGCCGAGAATCGAGATGAAATGATGAATAGAGATTGACTGAAAAGTATACAAATAAAAACAAGCTGATATTAGGGGAAGGGGCAAGAAGGGAAAATAATAAGGGCGATTTTAGTTTTAAATGAATGAATTCATTTGTTATGTTGTATGTCTTCTAACTGTAGGAAATCTATGGGGGATTAATATATATCAAGAGATATTATGAACAAACTAGTTTGTCTTCTTTATATGATGATCAACTTGAAAATAAAATGTTTTTTTTAGTTCAAGTTGTTGGGTCAGTTTCATGGGGAAAAAATGTCTAAACATATTTTACGCTTTGATTAATAATTTTTTCTAACAAACATACAACAAGTTGCTCTTGCACCTAACATGATATGGTTCTTTAATAGAAGGAAGCTACTTGAGCAGGGAAAAAACCAGAAGAAAGGAAAAAATAATAATTCTTTCACTTTCTTTTAATTTGAAAAATGGGCTTTTAAAAAAATTAGTAACAAGTATAGACCAAAAATTTGAGAAAATTTGAAGGGAGACCAGTGTCATTGGTTGGAATAAGATTTTTTGCGTGTTTTGGTTTTCTCAGTACTCAATTTTGAACTTTTTAATAGTTATTTTAATATTTTCTAAACTCTTCTTTTCATTTTATTAAGGGTTAAAATGTAAAAATACCCATGAACTTTTTTCAAAAGTGCACCCAGTACCATAAATTTTTTTTAGGTGCAAAAGTGCCCATGAACTTCTCAAAATGGGACAAAAATGTCCATACCATTAATTGATACAAACGTCTGTTTAATGAGACCCACATTATTATTTTTTGAAGTGGAAAAATACCCATAAATTTTTCTTAAAAATACATTTAGCACCATAAACTTTTTTTTGGTGCAAAAGTGCCGATAAACTTCTCAAAATTGATCAAAAATGCAACACACCATTAACGGATACAAACTTTTATTTTGTGAAACCCACATAATTGTTTTTTAATAATTATTTAATTTAAATTTTAAGTTGATCAAAAATATTTGCTGGCAAAAAAATAGTAGAAAAAAATGTAATTCTAATTTCAGGAATATAATATTATTCAGTTAAACAACTTAAGATTATTGTTATTATTTGTAATTTATATAAAATTTTATCTATCAAAAAAATATCTAATTAAGTGTTACTTGATATTTACAAACATTTATTAATAATATATCAGTTATCAAATTATATACATTTAATAAAAACTCATGTCTTTATGGTTATTTTCCATGCGAACTTATTTTTCAAATAATAATCCTAACAAGTTTTAGTTTGAAAAAAAATTACTATCAATCTAAACGTAAATCACATTTAAAATCTAATTTTTATCCTATTTTAAGTTTATAAAATTAAATTAAAAAAGAATCACTTCTATCACCAATAATCCTTAATATTTTCCGTCAGCTTTCTATCCCTTCTACTTTGCTCTCCCCGGTAAAGTCTGTTAAATGAAATGAAGGTAGAAAGAAAAGTCGAGTAAAATGTAATTATTGTCTCTATTTTCCTAACATTTTTATTCCTTCCACTTTTGTCTCTAAGCAAAGAGAGCTGGGAATTAGGGTTAGTTTTTTACGGGCCAGGGCCTAACAGGGCCGGCCCTAAAGGACTTGGGATTAGGAAAATTACAGTTTTTTTTAAGGCCCGGCTCGCAGGGTCGGGAAATCTTTTTCACAATATTTAACTATTTTTCCTGCGTATTTTCCCCAGAGAGATATAATTAGTAAATAACAACGATTAAACTTCTAATTTAATACTTAAATGTTGTCAACATTAAGCTTGCAACAAACAAACACAATTACTAATGTACAATCAAAGTTAAAATCATGTTTATAAATAACTCATACAAAGGCCAAAGTATAAGAAGGTAAGAAGCTATATACTCTTACCTCTAAACAACATGAGTATGAAGATTATCATTTTCACCTTCTTCGTCACTATCATCAATTTCAAGGACGTTTGATTGTGTTTCACTTTGAGCAGTAGGTTCAAGTAGTCAAATTAATCACAACTTCCATAAAAAATCATACTCTATCAGGCAGAATAGTACTTCCTCCGGTCCTAATTATAGGACAAAGTTTGTAGTGCAAATTGCACTACAAATTTTGTCCTATAATTAGGACCGGAGGGAGTATATAATATGATTTTAGTCTAAATAGGCAGAACAATATACTCAAAAATCATACTCAAAAATCACAATATGATTCAATTAGACAAAACAATTTACTCAAAAATCATACTCTATACAATATGAGGATAGAGTGACATATAGATTCAATAAGGTAATTCAAAAATGTAACATGATTCCTTTCCAAGTAAAAAAAATAAAAAATAAACGGGCCTAAAGGGCCGGCCCTTTTAAGCCCGAGGCTCTACAGGGCCGGCCCTTTTAGACCCGACTTCCTTTTGAGGCTATAATTTATAAGCCCGACCCGTAAAGGGCCAAGACCTAAAAGGACCGGCCCAACAGACTCAGCCTGTTTTCCAGCTCTATAAGCAAACATAGAAACTAGAAAGAACGAAGATTAACTTATCTATAACCCGCTGGCTTCTTTGATTTGATATCCAACCCGCCTTTTAAAACTATAGTTATAAAAGCTTAACGAGGCAATATGCGTATTGTTTTGTTTGATCATTTTAATATATATGATCACTTTGGTACAGTCATAGTTTCAACGATCAATCATTTTGTATGATCAGTATTTAGGCTATCACTTATTTTTCTATGATCGATTTTGTATTAAGATTTTATTGTAAGACCACGTTAGGTACGGTTTGATTATCTATTCAAATATCAGTGCTGGTTCGGCAGATCCCCACAATTAATACCTTAAAAACTCTTTTTTTAATTAATTAAAATAAGTTAATATAAACAGCATCTTGTTGTCTATTTCTTAAACAAAAAATTAATTCTAAGTTATTTAGCTTTTATTAATTTCTCTAAAAAATATTAAATATATATTATATTTAAAATCGAAAGGAGTTCTTTATATTTTTTTTGAATAAGATTTTATTATGTCTTTTTTAGTAAAAAAAAAATTATCTAATTAGAGACTGAAAACTTTGACTCATATAAGTATGGAAAAAGAAAAAGCTGATAGGCCATGTGATTAAAGTCATTTCCCCAAGTTCTGGACCCCCTGACGATTTATTTTGGGTCCAGATTCCACAAAGCTGAACATTTGTGGGCTCCACATGTTATTTCCAATCAGTTTTTTAGCTTTTCTACTTTTCTCTCGATGGTTTTTGGGTAAAATCAAGGTTAAAAAAAAGTCGAGTAAAATGCAATTTTTGTCCCCGTTTTGATATGTCTCTAAGCAAGCGGACAGAATAAAGATTAAATTTTTATTACTTTATTTAAAAATAAAAAAAATTATTTTTTATTACAAACTACTTCCTCTTATTTTTAATATAAATCGTATTCATCTAATTTAATTATATTAAAAAAGTTAATGAAGTTAATCAATATGATATTTTTTTTTAAAACGCTTTAATTATCTTTATTATTTTCCTCTATTCCTCTTTTACTTGATTATTGTTAAAAAAATATTAATTAGAGTGAATTAAAAAAATATTGATAAATATAAAAAATAAATTTTATATTTAAAACTAAGATTAACTCTTCAGGTTGTACATTAAAGATTGGAGGAGAGGAGTATGCATAAACAAAAGGAAAATTATCTAAATGCCAACTGCAGATATCCGGAAGATAATTAGAAATTTTAATAGAAATAACCTAAAAAAATTGTTTACGGTAATTTTTCTGGGTTGCCGGAAGGACCTTCCATTTTAATTGTCCTCAGAGCTCACTCCAAGAGATAGTCAAACGTATTTCCACCATTCACTGCATTTCTATCTTCTCCTTCTCTATTTCGATCTTCTTCACTTCTTTGGTGCACCCAAACCAAACCATGGTTGACTGTATTAAATCAGTCTTTGAATTCCTAACTGGTTTATTTGCCAAATGGAAAGATTCAATGGACAAGCTAGAAGAGGACCTCAACTCTTTGAAAGAGGCTTCAGATGAACTCAATAGCACGTATCTTGATGTCAAGATGAAAGTCAACATGGCAGAGAATCAAGGGATGATGATTTTGAATGAGGTAAAGGGTTGGATGGACAGAGTAGAAGTCCTACAAAATGAAGTCAGCGCCATTCTGCGGCATGGTGATGAAGAAACACAAGATTGCTTTTTTGGAGGTCGGTGTCCCAAGAATTGCCGTGCTTGCTGCAAGCTACACAAAATGGTCACCCAGAAGTTGAGTGCTGTTGACGATCTAAAAAACAAAGGCAATTTTGATGAACTGCCTGTGGGTGTAGAATCAACATTTGAGGAGCTGTGTTCATGCTTTGAGGACAATCAGGTGGGCATTATTGGTTTGTATGGAATGGGAGGGGTAGGCAAAACAACTTTGCTTAAGAAATTCAACAATGATTTCCTCTCAACAATACCACACTATGTAGTCATTTGGGTTGTCGCGTCTAAAGATGCAGATCCAGGAAAAATTCAGGATGACATTAGGAAGAAAATACGTGTCGAAGATGATATTTGGAAAAATAAGACAGTGGATGAGAGGGCTCTTTTGATATGCAATATCTTAAATAAGAAGAAATTTGTATTGTTACTTGATGATGTGTGGGGAAGAATTGATCTCTTGAAATTGGGGGTTCCTTCCCCTAAAAAGCATCAATCCAAGATAATATTCACAACACGGTTGGAAGGTGTATGCGGTCAAATGGGTGCAAAAAGAAGTATAAGAGTAAACTGCCTCGCACTAGACCAAGCATTTCAGTTATTCAAGGAGAAAGTGGGTGAAACAACTCTTGAAGACCCTCGTATATTTGATTACGCAAAACAAGTGGTGAATGAGTGTCAAGGATTGCCACTTGCACTTTGTACTATTGGACGTGCCCTGGCTAACAAAGTCAATCATGAAGATTGGGAGGATGCTATAGAAAACCTGAGTACTCGTCCCTCAAGGGTTGAAGGTATCAGTAAATATGTCTATCGCTCGCTTGAATTTAGTTATCGTAAACTGCCAGACCCTTACAAGCCATGCTTTTTGTATTGTACTCTGTTTCCTGAGGACTATAATATTTCAAAAGAAGATATTATTTTGCTCTGGATAGCTGAAGGTTTTTTGGCTGAATTTGCTTACGATATACATAAGGCACGTAAGGAAGGAAAACGTATAATTTCATATCTAAAATATGCTTGCTTATTGGAAAATGGTGAGGGATATGATACAATTAAGATGCATGACGTGATTAGAGATATGGCTCTCTGGATAGCTTGTGATCGCGACGAAAAGACGAGATTCTTTGTAAGAGATTGTTCAACAACCAGTGTCCTTGAACCATACAATCATGCAAAGTTGAAAGAGGTAGAAAAGCTATCAATGTGCCGCGGGGATGGAATGATTACGAACTTGTCACAAAAACCTCATTGTCCTAATCTGGTCACTCTACTTGTTAGGCATGCTCGGTTACAAGTCTTTCCAACTGAGGTATTTGTTATTCCAAGGACCATTAGAGTACTAGACTTGTCAGATAATTTTGGAATAAGAGATCTACCATCAGAAATTGGGAACTTTGTAAACCTAGAACACCTGAACCTATCCTATACTCATATAAGAAAATTGCCAGATGAGTTGAAGAATTTGAAGAAGCTAAGATTTTTGTTACTGAACAATCTATTAGATCTTGAAATCCCAAAAGATGTTATATCCAGTTTGTTGTCCCTTCAAGCTTTTAGTATGACAGGTAGTGATAGTTTACTTAAAGTGATTGATGATGACAATGATGCGTTGTTGCAAGAGCTAGAAGGCTTAGATCATCTTCAAGATATACGCATTATTGTCCGGAACAAATCCTCTGTTGAAAAAATAGTGAAATCCTCAAAATTGCAAGGGCGCATGTGTGAGTTATTTGTTGAAGGATGTTCACTACACCATGACTTGATCTCATCACTTGGAAAAATGGAGCATCTTGAAATATTAAATGTAAAGAGTAGCTTCAAACATTATGAAGCTACGGATAATCCGAGGAGCTCATTTTGGGAACATGAACATACAATCTTCCTTCGAAAGTTGACTCTCACGGGTTGTCATGATATAGTTGACTTGAATTGGCTTATACATGCTCCAAACCTGGAATACCTTCTATTAGACAACTGCAATTCATTGGTGGAAGTTATAAGTGAAGATTTTGGAACTGCTGCTGACACTGGGAGAGTGAAAAGGAATCTTTTTTCTAGGCTCACTTATCTTCGCTTGAGATCTCTGCATAACTTAACGAGTATTTGTGGAATGGCATTACAATTCCCTTGTTTGAAGGAGATTGAAGTTATTGGTTGCCCCAAATTGAAGAAGCTCCTATTTAATTCTCAAAGTGATTGAAAAATCTAAGGCGCTTTGCAGGATTGTTGGATAAATTGCAATGGGAAGATGAGGCTACAAGCATCCTTTTTCATCAAAATTTGTAACATGGAGAAAGGTAATATTATTATTTCTGCCAGGTCATCGCAATCGGTTATGCCTTTAGAGTAAAGTTGTTATCATTTCCATGCAAATCTAATGCATTCTGATTCACCCAAGCCTTGCATGCATATAAATATTTATCATGTGATTATTAAATTTAAAAATAGTATATTTTCCCAAACTTTCATATGGATTCTTGCTTCTTGAATTTCACTTTTCAAAATTTGTAGAATTTTTATTCAAAATATGTATAACATATTGCACCCAATATAAAACCATACAAATAGTATATAATAAAATTTTGATATAGTCAAGCTTACCTGCATATGTCGTATTTATAGACTTATACAGAACTACACTGAAAATGAAATAAATAGTAAATTTGTAAATATTTTGACGTATAAAATTATATAAGAAATAAAATGGTTTAACTTTTCAAAATTTGGAAATAATTACCATATGAATATAATTAATCAAAGATATATACTTCAAAAAATCGACATTGAATTCTAAACCATTTGCAAGATTCACGTCATGCAAGATCTACTATTTTATTTTTAGTAAATGACATTTTTTTTATAGCAAAAGTTTATGTGAATTGAGTCCAGAGGCTGTCCAGGGACATAGCATTAGGGCTAGGACCAATGCTTGTTGGTGTTGAAATATCCTCTCTTTTTTTTTAATTAAGAGCCTTTGCTAATTATATTTTTCTTTGGTTGACTATTTGCATGTAGGGATCTGGGATTGCTCACTCGAAAACATCTTGCAAGCGGTGACTAAGATTTTTCCTTTTCAGTTCAAAAACAGTGTCTCTTTGTTGAAGATTAAATTTCTGGAAATAAATGAGTGACTAAATGATGTCGTGCATGTTGCTATATTATTTCAGACTGTATTGTTATGTACCCTTTCAAGTACCTTTTATTGATATTACATCACTGTTTGAATTTCAACACTGTTTACTCATAAACAGTATCATAAGACTGTATGTATGTATTTTCATGGTGGATTGCAACGGTAAGTTTCATTTGAATATATATAATCAACTCCAATTATTAATATATAATATTGGAATGGAAATTATGCCTTTAATCTTTAAAGATTGCCTTGATATTTTTCTTATAACTTTATTCTCCATTATTCAAATTATTAATATATAATATTCGAATGGAAATTATGCTTCTCTGCTCTTTCATTGGCATTCAAATTGTTTTCCTTTTTCACCTTAGCGATGTTGATTCTCTCAATTTGAAGAGCCGATGACTTGTGTTTTTATTCCACCCCTTCGAGAACACCTTTATTTGCTACTTCTTTCTCTCAATTATTCATGCCAAACAAGTTCAACTTTTAGTCTTTGACATCCAAAGTTTTTTAATCCCAAAAGAGTTAAGAATGGAAAATCTTCACTCATAAACATGCATATGAACAAGATTTTCTAAATAAAGAAAAGGAGAGGAATGAATAATGATAATAAAAACAGCAATTCCTTTCAAAAGTGGAACCAATCCTATTTGATGCATGCTATGTAATAAAGTACATTCCGGCTTTAGCTTTTCTCCTTTTCTAACCTTCCAATATGACCCAACAACCACATGATTCAGATGGACGCCTATAGGCAGCACCAAGCAAAAACCAACTAGCTTCAATAGAAGAGAAAAATACAAAAAAAAAATAATTCATGCAGGTGTTCATTATGGAAAAAAAAAATCATATCATGAAATTTAAGGACCAAAATGGGAACTGGATTAATGATATATGAAGGTACAATTCAGATTTACAAGTATCCAAATGTGGAAAGAGATGCATGTCTGTTCACATAGGCACGAAATCTCCTGACATAATAGATAACCTTTTCCTTCATATCCAAAAAGTTGAGCATCTTTGGGGCCTTCATTATAAACTATAGGTTTTATATTGGGCGTGTTTGTTTTGGTGATTGGATAAGTAACTTATTTTTACTTAAACTTGTGGAATCTTAAGATTGGAAAAAAGTTAGATGGGGTAAAATGATGAGTGTTTGGATTAGCGATTGGATAAGTAACTTAAAGTAACTTATGTAAAAGTGAATGATGTTTGGTTTGACTTTTGTATAAGTGGTTTTTGTATTAATTAAGAGAAAAAATTGTAAAAATTATGAAAAAAGAAAAAATGAAGGGATAATTGTGAAAAAATTCCTCATTGGCAACTTAATTGTCAATAGGACCTGGAAAGATATCTACACACGGAGGGATTTTTTCACAATTTTCTCAAAAATTAACTTTGAAAATTTGGTAATGGTACAATTGTAATAAAATTATATCAAATTCTAATTTAAATTGGTACACTCTAAAAATCTTTTCTATTATGCACATCAAGCTTAAATCTTTAAAATTATATCAAACTCTAATTTAAATATTAAATCCTAACTCATATTTTCACATAGCTCAAAATCAAACAAAATAAACCGATTAAAACCTCAATAATACCTCCAATAATCCAAATAAATTATTTAAACTAAATTTAATGGGTAAAAACACTATATAGAAGCTAATTTATGACATGTTTATAAAAAAAATCGATTACAAAATCATAAAACAATTAAATAATAAATCTAAACCTATTAAAATTAATTATTAATTATTCTCTACATTTCTACAGTCATATATTAACAAAACTCAAAACTCGCCTAAACTCTTATCCCAAAGTATTCTCTAACTAGCAGAATATTACTATCTAAAGAAAGATAAAATTATTTAGAACATTTTTCATAAAAGAAGTTTTGTGATTAAAAGTGATTTTGAGCACCTTATTGATCCCCAAAAATATGAAGATACTCCTATCAATATTATTTTATACACACACAAGTACATAAACTCCAATAAGCTTCATTTTGAGACTTATGATTTTTTCTAACTTATGACTTTTTTCACCTTAAAGTCAATCGCCAAAACAAACACTGATTTTATACTTTTTACTGTTTAAGTCCGTTTGCGCCACTGTTTAAGTCCGATTGGATGCCCAATCGGTGAAACAAATAAGCACATTATCTTCAGTAGGCTTTTCATTCTCAACCCACATGGTGCCGTTCCTTGCTCAATATTGTGCTCATCAATGCTGAAATGATCCTTGACTTTCAAAATGGAAATGGAGATCCATCCCACTCCGATATGTAAATTTTTGCTGATTCTACTAAGGAAAGCCAAGCCTCAAGAAAAGAACTATTTTCCTCTTCACATTGCCTTTGTTACAACGGCAGGAGGCTCATCATCAAGGGAACTATTGTACAATACTGGTGCTGTGCAAACATGTGAAAACCTTTTCCACTTCACAGGTTCAAAGTAGGCTTTGTCAACTGGCTCATCATTAGATTCGCAATCTTCCTTTCGGCACACCAAACATGGCTTTGAGATTTTTTGGGGTCACATCATCCACAAACAATACTAAGTGTGAACCTTTTTACATTGCTTAGTGGTGTATGTGGAATTACCATAATAGTAACCCAAAGACAAAATACATGAATACAACATGATCCCCCAAAAAAAAACACACACACACACACACTCAAAATGTAGGCTGGCACAACCTTCAGTTCAGAGTTTAACATAAAACTTTGATCCCAAGAAAGTGAACTGGAGCGATAGTGAATTGTTCCTTTGGTGTCTAGGACGAAATCCATGAAGCTAATCATCATGCAATGGACACGATTGATGAGGCAACTGAAACGCAAGAAATTGATGAAGTTCCTCTATTTTGGGTTTATCTGCATCAAACAAAAACTCATTTAACACTAATAGCAGATAAATCACATTATTTGAATCAATCAATAAGATTATTCTTGTCATAACTTGAGTATTAAAAATCAGATTTCCTAGTGTCAGTACAATATGAACTGTTAATGATAAGAGTAATAGGACGTGTACAATTTAATATCTGACTCAATCCAATCAGTCCTTGATGGCTTGATCTGAATGTTTCAAAACAACTCTAGATGAATATTGCATGAAATTGTTTGAGACTATTCGCTTGGATGCGCATGTTAAGGAATCTAAAATATGTTAATAGAAGTGGATTTTAGTGCTTCCTAGGAACCAGGTCCGAATGTATATTAGTGCTCCCCCAGTTGCATTCTATCCTAGAAACACATCTCCATCTTAAATATGGAATCAAGTGGAACAAAATGCAATACCAAAAGTCTACTTCTCTCATTTTCCATCTTAGAACAAATACTAACTAGCCAAAATCAAAATCTTTCCACTTATCCTTCCAAGCGAACCCTAAACCAAGTCAGAGGTTTCATTGGCTCCCAGATATGTTAGATAGGTCATGTCGCAGATTTCAGTTAGGGAATAGGCAGGACAAGTTACAGAACATTAAACTTGCCAAAATGCATAGAAAATAAACCACTAACTTAAGCAATAACAAGTCAACTGAAATTGAAAACAATATATGGAGATTGAAATTGGCCATCAGGAAAAGTGTACTCACATCTAAGACGCAAACTCATTGCATGGCATAGGAAGCCATGGCCCGGGAGGGAACTAAGCAGTGAAATAATAGGCACAAACAGCATTGATATGGCATCAGGTGACTGAGATATAGCAGAAAGGCACTTCTTATGGTGCTGGAGAATGCCAAAAATACCTCCCCTTCGAACAGAAATGCATATGAGGTCCTGTTTGAAGTATATTCAAATAACAGCCCAAAGGTTTTAGCAGCGAGGTTGCATAATGTGTTGGTGAAGCAATGACAGTTCAAATTAATACCAACCTCCTCGGTTGAGTGACTTTTCACAATTGGTCTAACAGCTGCAGCAAGTGCTACATCAACCTTCCATCGCACATCTCTACCATCCTGCAAAGATGACAACAAATATTTTTAGACAAGCATAACATTTCATATATTCTTTTAAATTTTTAATATGTAAGTAATTAAATCAAAATCAACTTTTTCCCCGTCAGTTATGTTTAATATTAAAATTTAAAGAAATATGTATATATACAAACTGTAACATCGTGCATGAATTAACAACGTGCAATATAAAAATATTGGTGTCAAGGTGTTTGAACACACAAGTATAGCAAACTAGCATAGTCTTGTTATGAAGAAATCATTTTAAGAAGAAGATATCAACATATTTCTCCTTCCCATTGACTACAATGGCTTCCTGGTAATTAAGATTAAATTCATAGTGTTACTATCAGTAAAAGCAAAAGGACAAAAAAGGTAAAACTGTATACGGGGAAAAAGAAAGATGAAATTGTTTCATTAAATTCAGAATGCTAAACTCACACTGCAAATAAGAGAACAAAATAAAATTTGTACTGGGTTTGAATCATGAACAGAAGCAATTCCAATAAAAATGTTAGGCATGAGGAAACTCAGATAAATGTCCAGGAAGACTTTGAATTTAGGACTTAATTTTGGTAATACAGTCAAAAGAAGAAAAGGTTGTGTATGGAATCTTTTCCAGAGTATATGTAATTCTTTTTAGAAAGCTGAAAACGATGGTGATGAATTTAATCTTCTGAACCTTCAATGTTATTGATGTTTCAGCTTGAACAGAACTGGAACATCCATCTTCATCCTCAGAAAACCTCTTATCAGCTCTTTCTTAAGCAATCTCTGCACTTCAATGGGTTGAAGATGAGAACTTTTGAACTGCCACATATGAACCACGTCCTTACCTCCCATCTTCACCCCAACAACATCATGGATGCCATATTTCTCAATGAACCTGAAGAATTCTGCCTTATTGAGTAAACCATTCAGGAGATAGGAAACTTGAAAAGTTTTTATGCAAGGAAGATAAGAAAAAGTAGGTTTAAAACTCTTTCATATAGACTGCTAGCATATTCTACTTGAATATATATACCAATGATGCTATTCTTGCCAGCAAGAGCTTACATTTTATAGACTTTCATGTACTATAAGGTTGAGAAAATTATCAATTTTTGGTCAGATTTTAAAAGTAAACCCCATCAGGTTGCAGGCCTATCAACAAGAATTTTGTTAGGTATCAAACTGCATTTTCATGATTACATAGAGAAAAGATAATTCTATGGTCACATCAGAAATATGAAATTAACCATGTATTATTTCCAAGTTGTTGTGATCTATTATTAAAACAAAGTTTTACTACTACAACAATAATAAAAGTAACAATTATAACAAATCAACTACAGTAGTAATAGAAATCAAATAAATGAATGAAGGTATAACAAGAAGAAAAACAAATACACTTACTTAGCAAGGGTGGCAGGGTTCGATGAAGTAGGCACTTGATTTTTCACATGCTCAGAGAGGATTAGGTGGGCTCTATCTAACTCAACACTATACAAAGTTATGAACCAATCACCAAATGCAAGGCTTTCAGTGGAAGCTGCATCTTTCTTCCAACTGTGCGTCATGTCAAACATGGCATTGCATAAGCCAGACGTAACTTTCCCAGATAAAGATAGTGCCAGGTTAAAGTGCTAAGACATCTGCAACAGGGCAAATTTGGAAGAATTTCCATGATTCAAATTGGACTGAATTTAGATACAAAGATACATGTGTGTGTGAGTTAGTCGATCATGTATATCTCTCAAAAATTACAAACATGATTTCATCCAAGTTTAAATCATGAAGTTAAATTATTTTCATTTTTGAAATCATATATGGATGCTACAAGAAAATCAGAGGTTATAGTAGTATATGGTTCTAAAAAGAAAAAATAATACACAGAAGAGACTTCAGCAATTACTTGACAGCATTCAACCTCAGTTTAGTTAGAAATTTAATGTATGAGTGAACTACTTCCCTTTAGCTTTTTTTTTTTTTTTTTAAATAAACATTAGGCAAACTGAAGCTTAGAAAAATTTACAAATATGCTGTTCAAAGAAGGTAAATTACAAGCACATTCCAATTTAGAAATGAGTAACATCATAATTACGTGGTACAGCCGGACTAATGTATTGTTCACCAAGTATTTTAGCATTTTGATGGGAAAAAAAAAATTAACATCAAAACTTTAATGCTTTACACTGAGGATACATAAATTGTTGAAACTCTCACTCACTGTTGCTGAAGCATCATCTGTACCACATTAATTTCCAAAATAGATTATCACTCTTTACAATATGAACTATACCCTTTCTTCATTTGCTCGGAAATAAAGGTCAAACCACAAAGTGCAAACACAGTTTCTGCCCAGAAAACAGTAGAATGTGTTACTCACTCCTGTCCTTAATACAAGACATATTTGGAGAGTTGATCTTGGTTCTAATTATAAGACATAGTTTTCATATTTGTCAATATTTTCCTAATTTACCCCTATTAATGCTCCCTTAACAATAACCAAAGAGGAGAAAGAAGGAAGGAGGGAATTAAGGAAGATGACTAGGGTATTTTAAAAAATATATGTTATATTAACTAACTTCCTTACTATAATCAAATTAAATAAATATGTCTTATAATAAGGATAAGAGAGAGTATATTTTATTTGACCTTTGTCCCTTGTGACTAGGGATGTTTGTAATAGTTCAAAAAACACAAGTAATATGTGTGCAATTAATTTTCTTTTGGGATCGTTTAAGACACATTCACAGAAATAGGTTAACCTATAACTCTCAGTGAGGAGCATCCCCAGAGTCATGCTATTATCAAAATCCTTGGTCCTATTATGAATTATCTTTTGGAAAATAAATAAATTACGAATTATCTATGTAAGGACTTAATACCATCGACCAAAAGGAAATGAGCCCGCTAGTCGCTCTCTCGATTTGGCCTAAATGGTAGAAAAGCATTTTGTTTCCGCTGGACAGAGAGAGAGAGACAGATGCAATGTCTATATTGAACTTCTTTATCAATCATCAGTCACTCAATAGAGAGAGAGAGACAGATGCAATGTATATATTGAACTTCTTTATCAATCATCAGTCACTCAATCAATCTTTTGTATTACCTTTTTTCACAGTTACAAGTGTCACTCTCACCCTCTAAAGTTACTTTTTTTTTTCCACTCATTTTTATTTCATTCAGTTATGTGATTTAGGTGGATTGAGTTAAAATTTGAAGTAGACATTTACATACTTACAGGTGCAGAAGAAACCATTTACAAGTGTGTAATAGAAAAGCTTCACAATATAATAGAGGGATAAATCATCAAAATTACATGTATATAACGCAAGAGAACAATAACACCGCTAGGGAAGTTACCTAATGGAAGGAAAGAACTTCGAAGAAATCTCTGAAACTTTCTCCAGGGTGGCATTTGATGGATGCAGAAACGTCGGGAACAATAACGCCGCCGGGGAAGACGAGCGTCTCGCTCCCGCTATTGGGAAGTTCAACGACTCTGGCCTTGCATCCCGATAATCAAACGTCCCTGCAAACATCGTATCCCAATCGAATCGCAGCGACCGCTTTGTCAGCTGCCGATTGCGGATCCAAGCCTCCATTCCTTAAGCTCATTATTCAACTTTCCCTAATTCATTGACGACGATTGCGAGAAATCAATAACAACCAGTTATGGACTTGCTCGACCAAATTTCCTGAGGTTATCGCTGGCCCCACCATGAAACTCCATTTACACGGGACGGAAACTGCACCTTCTCTTCCCCGCCGACTTCCATGTCTTGGTACTATCCCCATCGCTATATTTGCCTGGTAATTTCTTCACTCGATTGATGTCCAACTAAATGCGTGTTTAGATTCGTTGCAAAAGCTACTTTTTTTTACGTGATTTACGGTGAGGTAAGCACGGAGTTTTATTTCGACTCACTCACGTTAACGTGTTTTTCTAATGCTAACACGGCCTAAAGTGCAAGAGGAAAAAAACCTGAAATGCTGGGAAATGCTGAAGTAAAAATACTGTAAAAATTTTTATTGAGGGGTATTAGGTGCTTGGAAGTTTTTAAGGGGATAATTTTGCTTCAAAAATTTTAAAAATAGGGTAATTTTACCTTTCTGTTAACATACCTAAACAGTGTTGGAGATACAAGCTACATGTGGGTGTGTCAAATGGAACAAGTCCCATATTGCTTGGGAAAGAGAGAATGCTAGTGTATATATTACACCTTGTGAAATTGGGCTAGTAAATGGGCCAAGAGGAAGAGTGGGCTCGCGCGCACAACAAAGGGCCACCAAGAGGCAAACGTAGTGGAAATCCGGCGATTTCCCCCCCCCCTGCGCGTGAATTAAATGCGGACTGGGCACTTTTTCTCAAATGGTTTTTGGAAAAATCTACAATTTTTTTTTGTGAAAAAACCCAGTTTTGAGGCATCTGAATATTGAAGCATCAATATTTTCGTTGAAGAGGTTTTAAATTGCCAAAACGCATGTTTTAAATTGCTGAACGGATATTTTAATTGCCGAACGGATTTGGTGCTTCAATGTTCAGAAACGGCTTCATTATATGATTTTATTATTGTGTAACCGGTGGCTTAATGGTGTTTATGAAGAGTAAAACGTTGCCCAACGTTCAGATGCATGGAGGCCTATAAAAGGCGCTGCCTGCAAGAGGTCCAGACACCCAGCTCTGAACATCTCGAGCTCCCTCTTCCTCTCTCTCACATTCTCTCTGCCTTGTAGTTGTCTTCGTTTTGCTGTTCTGTTCCCCCTGAATCGACAGGAAGAATCCGTTTTATCCTGGGGAGTGCCGCTTCCAATCAGCCGGTGGTCGCGGAATAGCTCTTAAGGACAGCGTCCTTCAACGTGACTCGGATTGTGGTGATTTTACAGAAGTTTGTCAACAAACAGTTAATATTTGTTGACCAAATTCTATTCATAGACATGCCACCTCACCTTTTTCCATATCATATTTTGTATAGAAAAATTTTTTTTAAAAAAAAAACCGAAATCGCTCTTCCTTTCTCTCTAAACTCAGAAGTCAAATCGCTCTCCCTTACACAAATCTCAAATAAAACTTAGGGCTGTATCTCCCAACAACGATTTTGAACTTCTAGTTGCGGAGAGTGATGGACTTAGTTTGGCCGGTGAACTAGGTCTTCTCCGGCAACACTTGTCGAAGACCGATGAAGGATTCAAGCATAATGCAATTCGTGTCTTGATGAACTGTTAAAGTAGAGAGCTCAGGGTGAATAGAGAGTCAACAAAATGGAATTCAGATCAACCCTCAAACGCATGGCTAATTGCAGCCAACTTTCACCAATTTATAATGTTTGATTTTGTATCGCATATGAGGAGCACTAAGGAAATGTCTGAAGAAGGCTAACTTTACTAAATTCTTATTTAATCATGCACCCAACTAAGAGAGAAAAAAAACAAATGAATATGAGAGATTGCACTGAGAGGCGATCTTTTAATTTTTTGTTAATATTTTCCTACTAAAAAAATCTAAGGATGACACAATTTTTTAGATATGATTTTTTGGGTTTGAGTCGGAGGGGGTTGAGTTTGAGGAATCGTACAATTTAGGAGAGCAATTTGATTTTGTTTTTTCAAAATATTTTCTTGCTAAACAATCTAAGGGAGGTGATATTTTAAATGTAAATTTTTGAGTGAATTAGAGGGAGATATTGTAAAGTTGCCCAATCAACGATCTTGAGTTTTTTTTTTTTTATTTGTTTTATGAAAAGTATGACGTGAAAAAAAGGTGAGGTGGATGCTATAAAGGCATACTACCTCTGCAGAATTTGACTAACAAACGTTAACTAGTTGGGTATGTTAACGGAGGGGCAACATTGCCCCATTTTTAAAACTTCTGGAGCAAAATTGCCCCCTTGAAAACTTCCAGACACCTAATGCTCCTTTGTGGAAACTTCTTAGGCATTTTTGTCCTTTAACCCAATGTAAAATGCCACATATTAGTTGAAGATTTCAAGATAGGCTTACTAAATTGCAGGAAAAATGACACCAAAGTCTCAATTAAGAAAAATAATATAAAAAAAGTCTCACAATTTATCAATAATAACTCTTTCACTTGTCAATGACGGCTCTTTCACTTGTCATTACCTAGCTATGAGGCTTTGCTGATATTATTTTCCTTATTTAGGACTTTAATGTCATTTCCCCTAAATTATATCCTGCACCCTCATTCTTTCAGTGGCGGGCTGCAACTATACAAAGGTATTTTTCAGTAGACTCACTATATAACAGGGTTGTGGAACCGGACCGGACCAGTTGGTCCGGCCCGGAAACCGGAGAACCAGCCGGTAGACCGGTCTGGGTTCCAATTTAAAAAAAAATTAAAATTTTTCCTTTAGAATTTTATACTATAAGTCTAAAATCTTTAATTTCTCACCAGTTTGATCCCGGTTTAGCTCCGGTTTGGCTCCGGTTTGACTCACTGACCCTTAACCCAGTACCCCAACCGGTTCAATACCCGATCTAGGTTTTAATACCTTGCTATATAAAGTATTTTTAATACTCTTTAGTATCCTTAATATAAAACTCAGTTAACTTTTTGGAAAAAATTAAGGAAGTTGAATAAATTATTTAATCATAATATATGTTATGTATCATTATAAATTAGTTTGAAAATACTTTAAAATAATTTATTTAGTTTCTTTAATCTTAAAAAAAAAATCATTGATTTTAAAATTAAACCCCATCAGATTGTAGGCCTATGGACAAGAATTTGTTAAGGTATCAAACAGCATTTCCATAATTATTAACAAAATTTGTATTTCCAAGTTGTTATGATCTGTCATTCAAACAAAGTAGTACTACTACATACAACAACAATAAAAGTAACAGAAATAACAAATCAACTATAGTAGTTATAAAAAAAAAAAAAGAAATCAAATAAAAACAAGAAAAACAAATACACCGTAATTAGTCAGCAAGGGCAGCAGGGTTCCACGAACATCGTAACTATAGTTTTTATTTTTTTTTAATAATGGTGTCCTTTTAACTATATATAACTTCATTTCTTTTTGATTCCCTGTAATTATAGTTAATTCTTTGTTATTATTATTTAAATAATTTAAAATAAATAAATAAAATCTCTTAAAAAGACGGCTGAATTATTAAAATTCTGAATCAAGTCATTAAATTTAATAAATTCTAATTTAGGTTAGATGTTTTAAAATATGATTTCAGGATTTAATAATTTTACTTTATTTACCTTCATTTGATTGTCTTTCTTGATCACTGCCCCCTATTTTCAACCATCCGATTGGAGAAGTAATATCCCTCCCTCTCTCTCTCTCTCCTTTATTACTTCCATCTCACTTACCTTCATTCTACCATGACCTTTCAATATTCAACTCTGCTTGACTGATTCATTCTCAGAACCCTCTTGCGATATTGCCAAAAAGAACCCTCTTGCGTTGTTTCCTCAAATTGAAGTCTCCCTTCCATAGCTCTGGGAAGCTCGGAACTTTCACCTTGTGGAGATTATCGTTGCCACGGAGGTGTTAGTCTGTCAGCTCCATAGCTCTAGGAGTAGTTTACACATTAGCTTCTCTTTTGTAAATTTGTAATCTTATGACCTGACTTGATCTGATTTTTGAATATTACCCCCTTTTCCCTTGAAACAACCCGCCCAAACCCACAAAAAAGAAACTAGTTTAAGAAACCTCAACGTAATTGAGCTAGCTTCGATGACAACCATGTTCCTAAAAAGGACTAAAGCCATTCGGTAGAAGACTGTTAGTTATGCATTGCAGAGACAGAAAACGCCGTGGCAGGGGCCGGGGATGACATTGCCTTCTTTTATGGGTTGGGCTTTATTCCTTTTTTATTTGGTTTCAAATAGCTTAGGAGATAGAGTCAATTATAAAAGAAGATCAAATCAAGGATAGTAAAGTAAAATTATTAAATTATAAAATTATGTTTTAGTACATCTAACTTGATTTAGAATTTATTAAATTTAATGACCTAATTTTAAATTTAAATAATTCAGCCATCTTTTAAAGGGATTTTCTCTAAATAAAAATTTAAAATTGTAAATAAGTTGTCTTGACCTTCTCTTTTACTTAATTTGTACTCTGACCACAATTAATCATGTAATACTGGCCTTCTTGATTTAATATATTCTTTTTTTCCCCTTTTTTTCTCTCCCCCTCCTCTCGATTTTTTAGGTGGTGGGAGTTCTTCTCTCGTCGTTGGATGAGCTTTTTTCACGGAGTCTCCTTCCTCGGTTTAGGCCGTAGGTGGAGACATCCATATTTTATGTTGATATCTTATTATTTTCATGTTTCTTTGGGCTTCATATGGTTGTGTTAATTTTCTGTGTCAATAAATCGAGTTGCAAGTTTTAATGGAAGTAAATCTCACTTGGTGGCTACATTTCACAGTTTGGGGGGGGGGGGTTGGAAATTCGTAACTATAGTCTTGTGTTAGAACTGGGAATATGGGTCAGCCTGCGGGTTGCGGGCTGGCCCGCACCAACTCGCGGCCTGCACTTCTACGGGTTGAGGACCAGCTCGCGAACCCGCATATTTTTTTTTTGAAAAAAAAAACACTCCTAGTTTTTAAAGACGGTTGAAAATACGAGATACATATATATAAGTTATTAAATTTACCTTTCTAGCATCAATCATTTCTCTTATAAAAATTTAAAAACATAATTCATAATTCAAGAGATAAAGTTATCAAATTTGTCAAAGTTTATAAACAAAATATAAACTCATTCTCAAACAACTAAAATATAATAATTTTGTTTAAAAAAGAAGGGAATAGGCGAAGATTTTTTCTCTTTGGATTGGGATATACCAAGATAAAAGTGAACAATTTATAAATTTTGTAAAATTATTATATGTAAAAAAAAATTGCGGGCCAATCCACCAACCCGCAGGCTGGCCCGCATCAACCCGCGGGCTATGTTGTGTGGGCCTGTGCAATCCACATTTTTACGGGTTGGGAAAAACCGGCCTGTTCCAACCAGCGGGCTCGCGGTTGAGCCCATATTACCTGCTCTATCTTATATATTATTGACTCCATCTTTCAAAAGACTATTATGTATGGTTGGTAATGGTGATTCCGAAGCGTATGTCATGGTCAAAACAGTGAGATTCGCTATGCAATTGGCAGTTTCTATGTCTTCATCTTTTTTATTAGTGTTTGCGGATGTTTTTCCTTTTATGAGATCTTCTCATGGAGTTTCTTCAACAACCAATATAGTTACTTTATTACCAATAAAAGCAGTGGTTCCTTTGGGATAATTTGTTGAACAACCACTTCTTACAATTTCTTTAATTTGTTGACAGTGACAGTGTTTTTCAAAAGTAGTGATAAAAATTTATTCCGATTTTGAGTTTAACTTTGTAGGGGTTTTGAAACCGCTACAAAATGTTGGAAAAATTTAAAAAAATAATATCATAATTTGAGTCTATTATTATAATATTGTGTTGAATATTTTATTAGGATAAAGGTGCAGTCATTACTTTGAAATAATTTTAAAGGTATAATTAACATTTTAAAATATTTAAAGGTGTAATTTTGACCCTAAAATAATGAAATTGAAGCAATTAAGGCCCTCATCCTAAATGACAGTTAACGCCGTTTAAAACAAAAGCCCCCCTTCACAAAGAAATGAAAGTTGTTCACCGCCCGAATGTGAATGCAGCTTCTCACACTCAAGACACCTTAATCGGCGCCTCTGGATGAATCTCAGGAAAATCTCTAATACTCCTCATTTATAATCTCTACAGTGCTCTTTCTATTTCTTTCATATTCTTTTTATGACTCACTAAGCACCTCCGCAAGCCTTCTCCTCACTGGTAATTCATTTCTCTGCATCTCAATTTTTGGTTCAAGAAAAACCTCCTGGCTTTTCCTATCTGTTTGTGCAATTTCCACACTTCTGGTTTCGCCTTCTCATGATTTTGCTTACCACTTTCATTTACAAATATTATATACTTTTATTGCTCATTCTGGGGCCTAATTAAAAAAAAATGTTAGATCCGAAATTTTATGTTATAGATCCCATGAGTAGAGCTGATGATTATTAGTATTTAGCAGAATGCACATGGTCTCCATCCAAAATTCAAGATCCAATTCTTCTCAGCTTCCCATCGTGATTGGATTGCTCTGAATTTCAAAAGAGAATTGGAGATGAAAATTATATTGGCTGGAATCTATTCTGGGGTGTTTCCATTTGGAAACTTCGGACATAGAGGAATAACGCCATTTTTTATCCAGATTTTGTCAAGCCTTCGGACCCAACAATTGTTGTCGCGCATAGTTGCCGCAACTTTATCCTTAAATCCTACTTCTACTGTTAACATTGAGTCGCTGGCAGAGAATTGCTTACCCAAGAGCAAGAAGAAAGCGGTGGTGGAGAAATAGTGAAGACGGACATGGAGATTTTTAAGGGTTGAGTGAGGAGGGCCAGAGTGAGGCTTTTTTTTTTTTTTTTTTTGAAATAACTTTAACCATATGCTAGGATGAGGGGTATAATTGCTCCAATTTAATTACTTTAGGGTCAAAATTGCACCCCTAAATATTTTAGGGTGTTAATTGCTTCCTCAAAATTAATTCGGGGTGTTAGCTGCGCCTTAACCCTAGTTTTATTATTTAAGTAACTTTACTAATAGTAGTTATTATTTGAGAAGAGTAATTAAATTAAGCTAGATAAGTATTTTTTTTATTTAAGTAACTTTACCAGATCCTTTTTATCATTAAGTAACTTGACCAGATCCTTTTTATCAAGAGCCTTTGCTAATTATTTTATTTTTTTGCTTTTTTTTTTTTGGGGGTCGAGTCAGGCCTCCGTTTTTTCAATGGCTATAGAGGTACTTAAATATCACTTATCAATAAGGTGTTCACATTGGCTGGGGATTTGAACTTAACCTTATGGATTATGAGTCAATTCCTCACTAATTGGATCAACTTTTATTGCTCAATAAATGAATTATACATACAAATTCTTGTATATATATATTTTAAAAAAGGAAAAATCGGTAAATAGTCCCTATTTGAAAAATTTATTGATTAGGATGATCTGATATGTTTTTATACATAGAAAATATTGGCACTCTATAAGGGCCTGTTTGGTATGCAGGAATTGATAAGGTGGATATAGAAATGAAATTCAATTCTATGATGAAACTCGTTTGGTACAAAAAAGTAGGCATGGAATTGAATTCCATGTGGAGGCCAATTTCATCAAAATTGATGGAATTAACTTCCATCTCTTAACCCATGGAATTCTAAAAAATTCCATGGAATTCTTATTTTACCCTCACTCTTTATCTCCGTTGGACCTCCCGTCAGCTCACTTTTGACCTCCAACTACCCACGATAGCGACGGTGACCTGCAGCGATCGACGGCAGCAGCCTTCAGCAATCGATGATGGAGACCTCCAGCGGTCGATGATGAAGACCTGCAGCTAACGCATTACTGCCAACAAATCCAGTTTTATTTTTCAAGGTTCTTGTCGTTCTTTCCCACCTCACCTTGCCGCCAGTGATACCCCTTGTGTGACGACGACTCCAACGGCCACCACAAGCTGGGTTCATGTGCTTCATCTTCTTCCTCACACAGATCTGAAACATGGATCTAGAACGGTCGCTAAAGGTCGGCTAACGATGGCCTCCGTCTTCTCCAACCTTGGCTCTAAACTCATCATCGACGATGAGCCACCTTTTGTCCGGTAGCCTGAAGACGGCGGCAACCTCTTTTGGTCCTCAGCAACAGAGTGCTCCTTGTCGATGAAACAAGTGCTCTTCGTCCTCAGCAACCTTTTTTGGGTGGGGGTATATTAATAATTTCATATTTTAAAAGAAAATATCAAATACAAATAATACCTGAATTCCATGTACATACCAAACACACTTTTAAATCTTATATCCATTTCCATATCTATTTCCATATCCATCTCCATATCCATTTTCATATCCCTCAAAATCAATTCCAGTATAGCAAACGGACCCTAAGATTTCATACACTAAAAGTCCTGGTACTCAAACTCATGTATTTCTGGCCAATAAAAGTTCTAAAGGTGTTTTTTGCACTCACACTTGCTCAAATTTGATGCCTATGCTCAAGTGGCTCAAACCTCTTTTGCTAGAACCAAAGCGTGTTGGTGCTACAAAGTCTTTTTTATTAAGAGCCTTAGCTAATTATTTTATTTTTTTGGGTGACTCTTTTTTTGTGATAAAAAATTTATGTAAGTTGGATTTTGGGAGTTCACTAGAGTCAAGGCATGCCTCTAGCTTTGAGCACTTACAAAGGTATGTATATATAACCTTATTGTAAGATCTTCACATCAACAGCTAGATTTGAACTAAACCTTGTGGGTTCAGTCAACTTATTACCAACTGGATCAATCTTTATTGTTTAGTAAATGAATTATGCATACAAATCCTTGTCTAAATATTTTTAAAACGGAAAACTAGATCATCAATCCCTATTTAAAAATTTTATTGATTAGGATGATTTAATATGCTTTTATACGCAGAAAATACTGGAACTATATAAGATTTCATACACATAAAGCATCGGTACTCAAACTCAAGTCCTTTTGGCCAATAAAAGTTCCAAAGGCATTTTCTGCATTTATACAAACTTGATACCTATGCTCAAGCAGCTCCAAACCCTTTTGCGAGGATCAACGCCTGTTGGTGCTGCAATATTTGTTTTTATTAAGAGCATTTGCTAATTTTTTTTTTTTTTTGCTGACTCTTTTTTGTGATAAAAAATTTAGGGGCTTTTGGCCTCAGAAAGCTCACTAGGGATATGCATGCCTTTGGTTTTGAATGTTTTTAGAGGTACTTACATTTTGCCCACAAATAAGGTCTAGACATTGGTAGAATTTAAATTCACAACCTTATGTTCATAAGCCAATTCCTTTACCAACCAAAACAACTTTTGCTGGCTTTTCTTTGGCTTGACTCTTTGCATGCAGGGATCTGGGATTACTTGCTCGAAAACATCTTGCAAGAGGTGTCTAAGATTTTTCCTTTTCAGTTCAAAAACATAGTGTTTATGTTGAAGGTAAAATTTCTGAAAATAAATGAGTGACTTAATTAATGATGTGGTACGTGTTGCTATATTCTCTTAGATTGTATTGTTATGTATCCTTTCAAATACCTTTTATTGATATTACATCACCATATTGTGAGTTTCCACACTGTTTACTCAAACAGTACCATAAGATTGTATATATGTATTTTCTTATTTTGTTATGATGGATTGCAACGGCAAGTGTGATTTGAATATAAACATCATCAATTCCAATAATTAAAATCTAATTTTCTAAAGATTAACTTCATATTTTTCGTATAACTTTTATTCTCCATTATTCAAACCCACATGCTTCCTACTCTTTCATTGGCAATTAATGTTGATTTTCTCAATTTCAGGTGCTGATGACTTTAGTTTTTATCCCACCCCTTCGTGAACACATCAATTTGCTACTTCTTCCTCTCAATTATACATGCCAGCCAAATTCAACTTTTATTCTTTGATAGTTTCTCAAGTCCGAGAGAGGGAAGAGTGTATAATCTTCAATCATAAACATGGTATGAAAAAGAATATTCTAAAACAAGAAAAGGGCGAGGAATGCCGATAAAAACAACGATTTTTTTCAAAACAATTGTTTCAAAATCATTTCTCACACATCATATTTCAAAACATGAGATCAGAGTTTACAAATTCTTTTATGAAAACAAAGTCTAGAAATGAATATGGCACAAGTTTCCGTATGAATTTGCTGTGCTATAGTGACAGCCAAATGTTTCTGGAGGCACTTATATCATCCAAACCATGTGACTAAAAAGTGATGGATGCTTAGGAAGCTCAAGTATAAATTGTAACAGCCATGAAACGTGTGTATAAAAGGTAGAACCAATCTTTTTTGACGCATGCTCTGTAATAAACTGGATTCCCTCTCTAGACTTTCTCCTTATTTAAACTTCCAATATGACCCAACAACCAAATGATTCAGAAGGAAGCCTATTGGCAGCATCAAGCAAAAACCAACTAGCTTCAGTAAAAGAGAAAAAGACAAAATTTTGTACATGCAGGTATTCATCATGAAAGAAGAAACCCTATCACGAAATTTAAGGACCAAAATGAGAACTTGAATAGTGAAAAATGAAGCTACAAGTCAGATTTACAAGTATCCAAATGTACAAAGAGATGTCTGCCTGCTCAGGTAGGCACTAAATCATCTGACCCAATAGTTAACAATGAATACCTGGCCTTGATGGAGATTTTGCCTCCCTCTATACAGAGTTTGGCTCCAGTGACCACCCAATATCCAGGCAAGTCTTCTGGACCCCTAACCTTTTCCTTCGTATCCACGAAGCTGAGCATTTTTGGGGCCTTTATTGGAACAGGTGCCTCAGTACTAGACTCACCATTATAAACTATTGGTTTTATGTCATCTTCAGTAGGCTTTTCATTCTCAATCACATGATGCAATTCCTTGCTCAGCATTGTGCTCATCAATGACGAAATGATCCCTGACTTTCGAAATGGTAATGGAGATCCATCCCACTCTGATTTATAAATTTCTGCCGATTCTACCATGGAAAACCCAAGCTTCAAGAAAAGAACTTTTTTCCTTTTCACATGATTGACCTCTAGCCAGGCCTTCGTTACAATGGCCGGGAGATCATCATCAAGGGAACCGTTGTACAATACAGGTGCTGTGCAAACATGTGAAAAAATTTTCCACTTTACAGGTTCAAAATAGGCGTTGTCAGCTGGCTCATCATTAGATTCACAAGCAAGATCAGAAGAGATTTTAAGGATTTGTGGACGATTTGAAAGATGCTGGAGATGGATAGCCAGACGGTCACTCTTTCTGCCTTCCAAAAACAAGCGAATACCTGTAACAGGACAATATCCAGAGTCAACCTGCATATTTGTTGAGTTAGATAGCAGAATGTTAGGTATTGAAAAGGAATAAAAATTAGATGCAAAATGATACCAACACTCCTACTTAAAAAATAATCACAAGGGACAAACAATGTTTAGTAACTGTTGAGAGGTGCAAGTTTAGTATTAATTAATTAATTAAAACTTGTATGTTTAATTTATATTAGTATTATGTTTTGTCATTTCTTTAGTTATACACCCAAGGATTAGATATAGATGTTACATCATATATTAATATCTTTACCATATTGTGTCTACCTTAGAAAAATAAATTTGACAACAACAACAAAGCCTTATCCCACCAGGTGGGGTTGACTAGATGGATTACACAACGTCATTGTGTTCTATTGAAAATCAAATCTTTGGATAGATAATTAACCAAAAGATCCCTCTCCATAACCTCATTGAGCGTTCGCTTTGGTCTTCCCCGACCTCTTTTTAGTGGATTTCATATTACTAGTTCAACCCTCCTCACCGGAGCACTCAATGGCCTTCTTTGAAGATGACCAAACCACCTCTCAAACAATTTTCTACCATTTTCTCCTCAATAGATGTCACTCCAACTCATTTGCGTATATGATTATTATGAATCCCATCTCTTATATGACCACACATCCATCTCATTATCCTCATCTCAACTACCCCCATTTTATATTCATGTTGTCCCTTTAAATCTGACATATAAGAATATGATACCAGGGTTAGAATATATTTTCCTGCCTATATAAACCTATTGTGTCCTACGTTTGTTTAAGAATTAATGCTAAAACAAAGGTATTGTTTCGCCTCTTGCTTCAATCCTTCAATAACCATAATAAAGATATAATGGACACTATTTTCAAAATCAACCTTGTCTTCCATGATTACCTCCTTTCAGTACACCAAATATGGCTTTAAGAATGTTTGTGGTCACATCATTTGGGTAAAGAAAACTAAGCAGGTAATGATACCAATATACCACAACTAATGATAAGTGCGAACATTTTTACATTGCTTGGTGGCGTATGCAGAATTGCCCTAATGGTAACCCAAAGACAATACATTATTGCTATGTGATTTACCCCATCCATTTCAAATGTGCCGACATGGTGTTACACAAACTTCAGGTCAGACTTCAAATAATGTAATGACAAGATACCTTCATGGTGTTAACATAAAGCTTAGATCCCAAGAAAGTGAACTGGAGTGATGGTGATTTGTTCTTTTGGCGTCTAGGACGAAATCCAAGATGCCTATCATCATACAATGAAGACCATTGCCGAGGCAACTGAAATTCAAGAAATTGATGAAGTTCCTCTATTTTGGGTTTATCTGCAACAAATAAAAACTCATTTAACAGACATACCAAATAAATCACATTATTTGAATCCATAATAAGACTATTCCTAGCTTAACTTCTGCATCAAAAATCAGATTTACTAGTATCAGTACAATAAAAACTGTTAATGGTAAGCACAATAGGAAGCGTACAACTTTATATCTAACACAATCCAATCAGTCCTTGATGATGGCTTGATCTGAATGTTTCAGGAGAACTCAAGCTGAATCTAGCAGGAAATTATTTGAGAATACTCACTTGAATGTGCACGTTAAAGAATTTAAAATATGTTAATAGAAGTGGAGTTTAATGCTAGGAACTAGGTCCAAAACCATATAGGAGTGAATGTAATGTATAATGCTCCCCACCAATAGAGGTGGTCTAATTGGTAAGGAATTGACTCAACCCGAAAAGTTGTAAATTCAAATCCCACTGCTGATGTGAACACTTATTAGTGGGCAACCTATAAGTGCTTCAGTAAACTCTTTGAGACCAAAAGCATGCCCTAGCCCTAGTCCTTGAGACCCAACTCACCTAAAATTTTTCCTTAGAAAAAATGGATAATGCTCCCCCAGTTGCATTATATCCTTGTATAACATTTTCAACTCAAATATGGAATCAAGTGCAATACCAAAAGTCTAATCTTTATTCACAGTAATATCATTTTCCATCTTCTTAGAACAAATATTAACTAGTCAAAATCAAAACCTTTCCAGTTACCCTTCCCAAGCAAACCCCACATCAAGTCAGAGGTTTCATTGACTCCAAAATGTTAGATAGTCATATCACAGTGACTTGCAAAAATGCATAGAAAATAAACAACAATGACTTGAGCAATATTAATGTCAACTGAAATTAAGAACAATTTCTAGAGATTGAAATTAACCATCAGGAAATGTGTGCTCACATCTGAGGTACAAATTCATTGCATGGCTTAGGAAGCCATGGCCCAGGCTGGAACTAAGCAGGGAAGTAATAGGCACAAACAGCATTGATATGGCATCAGGTGACTCTGATATTGTAGAAAGCCACTCCTTATGGTGCTGGTGAATGCGAACAATACCTCCCCTCCGAACAGAAATGCTTATGAGATCCTGTTTGAAGTATATTCAAATAACACCCCAAAGGTGTTAGCAGAAATATGATCGCATAATGTCTTGAAGAAGCAATGACAGTTCAAATTAATACCAACCTCCTTGGTTGTGTGACTTTTTACAATTGGTCTCACAGCTGCAGCAAGAGCTACATCAACCTTCCATCGCACATCTCTATCATCCTGCAAAGGTCAAAAAAATAATATTTTTAGACAAGCAGAATGTTTGGGTACCAGATTTATTATCTGAATTTAGGATGAAGGAGAAGGAAATAGAATACTCTGTTATAAAGAGAAAGCAAGCATATCACTAACTCTCTAAGAACAGCTCAATACTCTATTATAAAGAGAAAGCAAGCACCTCACTAACTCTCTAAGAACAGCCCAAGAGAATCTCCACACTTAATAAACTCTCTAAGCACCTCACTATCACAGAACATTTCATATATTCTTTAACATTTTAATATGAAAGTAATGAAATGAAAATCAATTTTTCCCAACCTGTAACATTCTGGCATGAATTACCAACATGTTATATAAAAATGTCTGTGTCAAGGTGTTTTTGAACACTCACAAGGATAGCAAGTTAGCCTAGTCTTATTATCAATAAATCATTTTAAGAAGAAAATATCAATACACTTCTCCTTCCCATTTACCACAATGGCTTCCTGGTAACTAAGATTAAATGCATAGTGTTAATATCAGTAAAAGAAAAGGGGGGGGGGGGGGCTAAAACTGCATAACAAACGGATGAAATTGTTTCATTAAATTCAAAATGACTAAGAAAAATGTCCAGGTAGACTATTAGTATTTAGGACTTAATTTTGATAATGTAGTTATAAATGAATAACATGCCTGAAACGCAAGCTGTATGAGATAATAAATCAGATTTGAGTCATGATTGTATGTAACAAATGAAATGGAAAACAATTCAAAAGATTGCTGAAGAGTGTCCATGCTATTTATGTTCAAGCAGAGAAAACTATCTGAGGTAAGTCGACAAATGCGAAGGAAGCACATTCAAAAACTCAAGGGATTGATATCTTGAGATCTATCATAATCCTTGGACCAATGAATAATTAAAATGACTTTTTTTGGCTAAACAATAAATAATTACAAATAATATTTAGCAATCTCTAACAGGAGGAAGAATACCTACATCATCCTTTTCCAAGCATTCGTCACACTCCTTTTATTCTTTTTAAATTTTCAAGTTGCTAGAAATGCCTATCTTAGGGTTCTAAAATCCATTTTTGAACAAAAAGGAGGACAAAAATTCAGCGGTTCTGCACTAATAAGTGTTCTCTTAAGTTTTATCTTCATCAATTTTGGGTAGTATCCACAACTAGGTATAAAAATTGCTTTTTTACAGTTTGAGTAAGTTTACATGGAAATCTCATCAAGTTCTTCATGCAATACTACAAATAGATTCATTTAATATGGCTGTAATGACCTACATATATCATCAGAGTAATGAAGACACATTGGTTGTTAAAATGGTGTCATTGTCAATGTCAGCCTACAACCTTTATGGGCATGATAAATAACATAGTTGTGACAAGCAATGAAATCTTTTAATGTATCCAGACCAGGGCATATCAATGAATGATTTTAATAATACATTCCCATCTGGTATGCTGGAAGGATTATTGAAGAAATGAGAAGATGAGAACAACAAAAAGAAATGGGAATGGGAATGAGTATATGAATAGACTTTTCATTTTTTGATGAAAGGGAATATATTCATTCAAAGAATCAATGTGGTGGCCATTAGAATAGGAACAGACTTTAAAAGTACATAAGGTATATCTGCAATCTCTGTCACTTACGTAAAGGAAGTAGCCAACTCAAATAAAGATATTCTCATCTCACACAGGATCTATGTCTTCGATCCTAAAACAGACTAGGATGCTGAAATGAAGGCCTGCTAATGGTGTGGAGGAATGGGAGAAGCAGTTATCATTGGGAAAGATCACAATCAATTGTTTCAAGACAGACTAAGATTTAAAATGGAATCCTACAGCTTCTTCTAATGTTGGTGTGTCGATTTTCTAGAGCAGGACAAGAAGAAAGGATTGTGTATGGCATCTTTTTCACAGCATATATAATCCTTTTTAGACAGTTAAAAATGATGGTGATGCATTTAATGTTCTGAACCTGCAATCTTCCTGATACTTCAGCTTGATCAGAAATAAAACAGCTATCTTCATCCTCAGAAAACCTCTTATCAGCTTCTTTCTTAAGCAATCGCTGCACTTCAGAGGGTTGAAGATATGAACTTTTGCACTGCTTCATATGAACTACGTCCTTACCTCCCATCTTCACCCCAACAACAATATGGGTGCCATATTTCTCAATGAACCTGAAGAATTATGCCTTATTCAGTGCAACATTCAAGAGAACGGAAACTTAAAATGTTTTCAGGGACGAAAGATAAGAAAAAGAAGGTTCAAACCTCATTCATATAGACTGCTAGAATGCTCTACTTTAATATCCATATCTATGATGCTATTCTTGCTAGCAAAAGCTTACAGTATATTGACTTCAACATAATATAAGGTTCAGACAATTATCAATTGTTACAGTCAGATTTTGAAAGTAAGCCCCATCAGGTTGCAGGTGCATTAATAAGAACTTGGTAAGGTATCAAACAGAATTCCATGATTACAAGGAGAAAAGATAATTCTATGGTCACATCACAAATATGAAATTAACAATATTTTTATTTCAAAGTTGTTGTGATCTATTATTCAAGCAAAGTTGTACCACAGCAACAACAATTAAAGTAAAAACAATAAAAACCCAACTATAGTAGTGGTAGAAATCAAATAAATGAATGAAGGTATAGCAACAAGAAAAACAAATACACTTACTCAGCAAGGGCGGCAGGGTTCCATGAAATAGGAACTTGGTTTTTCACATGCTCAGAGAGGATTAGGTGGGTTGTATCAAACTCAACACTATACAAAGTTATGAACCAACCATCAAATGCAAGGCTTTTAGTGGAAGCTGCATCTTTCTTCCAACTGTGCCTCATGTCAAACATGGCATTGAATGAGCCAGACGGAACTTTCCCAGATAAAGATAACGCTAAGTTAAAGTGTTCAGACATCTGCAACAGGGCAAATTTGGAAGAAATTTCATGGCTAAAATTGTACCGAATTTAGATACAAAGATGTGTGTGTGTGATAGTCCATCATGTATATCTCTCAAAAATTACAATTGTACATACATGATTCATGCAAGTTTAAATTAGAAGTATAAAATATTTTCATTTTTGAGATCATCTATGGATGCGACAAGAGAAACAGAGGTGATTGTAGCACATGCTTTTTAAAAGAAAAAACAATACACAGAAGAGACTATAGAGTTATAGTTTTCTTTTCCATTGGAAAACTTCAGCAATTACTTGACAGCATCCAACCTCAATCTAGTTAGAAATTTAATGTATGTGCGAATGACGTCCCCTTATTTATTTTTTTTTAATAAAAAAAATTTGGTAAACTGAAGCTTAGAAAAATCTACAAGTATTATGATATTCAAAGAAGGTAAATTACGAGCACAGTCCAATTTAAATATTAAAAAATATACCCTTATGCTATTTACTCTTCTAATTCCTCCTAAGAGTAAAAATGAGTAAAATTATAATTACGTGTCACAGCTGGACTAAAGTGTTGTTCACCAAGTATTTTAGTTTTTTAATAAAAATTAACATCAAAATTTTAATGCTTTACATTGAGAATGCCTAGATTGTTGAAAATCTAACTCGCTGTTGCTGAAGTATAACCTGTACTACACTAATTTCAAAATTGGATAATCACTCTTTATCATATGAACTATACCCTTTCTTCAAATGCTAGGAAATAAAGGTCAAACCACAAAGTAGACACACAGTAGCTTATGTTATATTTTATTTGGCCCTTGGAACAGGGATATTTGTAACAGTTAAAAAATCTCAATTGATATATGTGCAAAATTAATTCTCTTTTCGGCTCATTTAAGACACATTCACATAAATAGGTTAACCTATAACTCTCAGTGAGTAGCATCCCCGGAGTTATGCTATTATCAAAATCTTTGGTCCTATTATGAATTATCTTTTGGCAAAGAAAATTAATTAGGAATTATCTATGGAAGGACTTAATCACATCGACACAAAGGAAATGAGCCCACTAGTCACTATCCCGATTTGGCCTAAATGGTAGAAAAGCATTTCGTTTCCGCTGCACACAGAGAGAGAGAGAGATAGAGAGAGATGCAATGTCTATAATGAACTTCTTTATCAATCATCACTCAATCTTTTTTAATACCTTTTTTCACATTTACAAGTGTCGCTCTCTGCCTCCAAAGTTACTTTTTTTTCCACTCATTTTAATTTCATTCAGTTATGTATACTAAAGGTTTAGGTGGATTAAGTTAAAATTTGAAGTGGACATTTACATACTTACATGTGTAGAAGAAACCATTTACAAGGGTGCAATAGAAAAGCTTCACAATATAATAGAGGGATAAATCATCAGAATCACATGTATATAACACAAGAGAATAATAACACCGCTAGGGAAGCTACCTGATGGAAGGAAAGAACTTGGGAGAAATCTCTGAAACTTTCTCCAGGGTGGCATTTGATGGATGCAGAAACTTCGGGAACAATAACGCCGCCGGGAAAGACGAGCGTCTCGCTCCGGTTATTGGGAAGTTCGACGACTCTGGCCTTGCATCCCGATAATCGAACGTCCCCGCAAACATCGTATCCCAATCCAATCGCAGCGACCGCTTTCTCGGCTGCCGATTGCGGATCCAAGCCTCCATTCCTTAAGCTCGTCATTCAACTTTCCCTAATTCATTGACGACGGTCGATGCGAGATGTCAATAACAATCAGTTATTGACTTGCTCGACCCAATTTTCTGAGGTCATCGCCGGCCCCACCGTGAAACTCCATTTACGCGGGACGGAAATTGCACCTTCTCTTCCTCACCGATTTCCATGACTTGGTCCTGTCCCCATCGCATATTTGCCTCGTAATTTCTTCACTCGACTGATGTCCAAATAAGCGTCGGAGGAAAAAACCCTGAAATGCTGAGAAATGTCAAATGCCACATATTGGTTGAAGTCTTCAAGATAGGCGTCCTGAGTCTGCTTCCTGGCAACAAAAAAAAAAAAACAAAACAAAACAAAATAGTTGAAGTGAGGCTTAAATTATCGGAAAGGTGCACTCAAGGTCGCAAGTACGGCAAATTCTTACTTATAAGGTCACTATAAGTCTTCAAATTATTATCAAGTCCTATGAAACCTGAGGCTAAAAGATTACAATTGTAAAAAGACATCGGTACCCTTATCCTAATTAAGTTGTTATTGCATACTCCCTCAATTATTAATTTATGATCTTTTACTTGTCAACCAAAACAAAATTATAAGATAGTCATGATTCAAACATCATATAAACCTATCATATAATTTTGTTTTGATTTATATACTCTAAACACATGAGTCCAAATTAAGAGAAGGTGATTAAAACATATATTATATTTTAATTGATAGACAAGCAAAATAACATAAATTGACAAGTGAGGGAAGCAGGTAATGATGACAACTGAATGAGAGTAATGGTTAGTACATCGTTTTGTAATTGGAATCTCCTACTGTCCCCCAAGGAGTTGCTAATAATTTATCTTATTTAGAACGTTGGGGCAATTTTCCCTAAATTGTATCCCACGCCTTCATTCTTTTGTTAGTAGATTGTATGCTAAATTAAATCAATGTGTGGTTTGTGTTTATCTGGCAACTATAAAATATTTTTCAAGTACTTTCTTATGTTTTTAATATAAGACTCAGATTATTTTTTTGAGAAATTAAGGAAGACAAATAAATCAATTAATTAAAATATATATTTTGTGTCCTTAAATTAATATTATTTGGGAAAATTGTGAAAAAATCCCTCATTAGAAACTTATTTGTTAAATGGGATCTTCACGTGCAGATTATCTTCCACATGTGCAGAATATCTTCCCTGGTGTGCAAATGATCTTTCCTGTATGCAAAATTCTTCCCTATGCGTGTGCAGAAATCTTCCCTATGCGTGTGCAGAAATCTTCCCTCCATGTGCAAATATCTTCTCTCAATGTGCAAGATATCTTCCCAGGTCTCATTTAGCAAATAAGTTGTCAATGAGGTCTTTTTTAATAATTCTCCCATATTATTTTCTAAGTCAAACAAATTAGTTTAGAAAAAATAATAAATATAAATACTTTAAAGCAATTTATCTAATTTGTTTCATCTCTTCAAAAAAGTCAACTAAATATTAAATTAAAATTAGAGGTAATAATATATATATATATACACACACACACACACATATTTTGCCACAAGGAGGTAACAATATTTTGACCCTCTAACACTTTAAAGTAGTATTTTTTTAATAATGCTTAGCATCCTAAGTTTAGAGTGATCATTATTAAGAAAAATATTTTAAGGATAAATTGCACAAAAATATTTTAGGATATTAGTTGTTACTGACAAACACTACTATAAAATAAGAATTTAGTGGCACCCCTCCTATGGCACTTCTTTAAAGAAGCGTCATAGATAATTGTTTAACAAAAAAGAAACCCAAGTTAAGAAGCTACGGTGCTTCCTATAATAAGTGTCATAGCTTATATTAGGCTTATATGAACAAACCATTCATAAGAAAAATGAAAGTCCCAGCTATGACGTTTTCTTAAAAAAGTGCCATAGCTAGGATTTTTTTTTTTTAATTTTTGGAACCACAGGCTATTGGCTCCATAAATTCCTTCTCGATCGATAGAGAGCTTATAGTTCTTTGTCCATTATTTTTTCATATGATTTATTACTTAATATCTCATTGTGTCCTCATGTTTCCCCCCTAAATTCGTCACCTATAACACATGCCTAATCTCTACTTTAGGTATGTTTCTTATGTTGCTTGATTGCTTCACGGACGAATGAAATGTCACTTCATACATGTATATATATGTTATTCCCCTATTGGCGTGCCTACTGTAACACCCCAATTTTTGATTAAAGGCTAATGGTAATTATTGAGGATAATTATCGAATTAAAGTGGAATAATTATGGGTTTGGTGGCTATATTAATTAATATGCCATAATTGTTGGGAAAATTGAAAGAATGGCTCTAAATTAGTGATTAATGGAAGAGATTAATTACTAATTAAGAGGGTATGAGATGTGAAATTAAAATGGCTAATGGAGGGATTAGAGTAGCTAATTGGTGGATTATTGTATGAAGAGCCAATGGGAATGTGACAAGTGGCAAGCTCACATGTTAAGAGGGTGAGAGAAAAGTCAAATGGGATAAAATATGCCATTGTTGGCCAAGAAAGAGAAAGGAAAAGCTGGATTTTGAGATTTTCCATTGGTGGTGATTTGAGGAATCACGAAAATGTACAAGTGGGAGAATCATAAAGTGCCTTTGGGAAAGTTGTTGAGGGTCAGATATTCACCCTGATCGTGGTTTGATATCTGCTCGGATCGCAAGTAGCCGATGCTGGAGCATACGTGAAAGAATAAGTGTAGGGAACTTACCTCTCCTGCATGTATTGATATTTGTGTTTGTGTATTGATGCATGTTATTGCTTTGCTTGATTATGTGAAACATATATGAATGATTGAAGCTCTATTTCTATTTATGCTATGGCCATGAGTATGTTGTTGAAACATTGAGCATGCAGATATATCATTATGTGAGTACGAGTTATTGTGATGCAATCATGTCATGCATTAAACACTTATCTTACATGCATATTGGTATCTGTTTCCTACTGGGATTCTCTAGAATCTCACCCTCCCCTACCAACATTTTAGACAGGACAAGTGGCTTGAGGAAGGAGCAAGCGACTAGGGGCGGCGAGAATCCCTTATGGGCATTTGGATTTGGTAGTTGGTCATTGTTATATGCTGGGATAATTGTATATGCTCGGATGATAGATTAGAATGTATAATTGGATATTGGATGTATATGTGCTTGGATGTCTATTGGGTTATTTGGTTATGTATTGGAGATGGATTTGTGTAATCCCCGTTGAGGAATTGTAAAGGGCGTATGTGCCCTATGAATCTTTAGTGAAGGTATGAATCCGGGTTTGCCGGTATTATTATTGTGCACTCTGATATATTACGAATGTTAATTATCTTAGCAATGTAATTGTATTCGAAATGTGAACGTGAGACCAGGTTAAAGTGTTTGTGAAATGTATTTGTGAAAACCCTATCTTAAGGATGGGGAATGTAAATGAATTTTGATTATTATTGGTCTCTATTTCACTCTAATGTTGTATTTCGAATATAATTACAGAGGGGGTTACACCTGCCAAGGCCACAGTGCTTGGCCTAGGCAGGCACATGGTGGCTATAGTTGGCCTTGGTGTTTTGCCAAGGCCACTATAGACTTGTGACTTTTTGGCTGGCATTTGCCCCACCAAGCCTCGGCCAAGGCCCATTGCTTTTCATTTTTTATTTTTTTTATTAAGCCCGACCCTATCAGTTTTTTTTTAGGTTAACCCCCCTTGGGCAGCACTTGGTGGGGCAAGCGTTGGCCAAGGCCCATTGCTTTTCATGATTTTTTTTATATTAAGCCCGATGATATTATTATCACTTTTTGGTTAACCCCCTTTGGGCGGCGCTTAGTGGGGCAAGTGCTGGCCAAGACCTATTGCTTTTCATGTTTTTTTTATTACGCCTGATGATATTAGTTTTTTTTGTTAGCCCCCCTTGGCCGGCGCTTGGTGGGGAAAGCACCGGAGCTAGGTGCGCCGCCGTAGCCAGCGCTTGCCCCACCAAGCACTGGCCAAGACCCATTAATTTTCATGTTTTTTTATTAAGCTTGACTATATCAGTTTTTTATTTTTTTGGCTAGCCCCCCTTGGTTGGTGCTTGGTGCAGCAAGCACTGAAGGCGGTGCACGGTGCTTGCCCCACCAAGCGTCGGGCAAGGCCATTGCTTTTCATGTTTTTTTTATTAAGCCTGACGATGTCAATTCTCTTTTTTTTGTTAGCCCCCCTTGGCCAGCGCTTGGTGGGGTAAGCGCTAGAGGTGGCTGCACCGCCTTTGTCGGCGCTTACCCCACCAAGTGCCGGCCAAGGCCCTTGCCGACACTCCCATAGCATCTTTTTTTTATATGTTGCAGCTTTGAAAGGCTGCCAAGGCTATAGCCTTGTCGCATGCGCAAAAGTTAATTATATTATATAGACTAATGAGAGAGCGAGAGATGACACCGCGCGTATAGAGACTGAGAGTGAGAGTTAAGAGCTACTACCACCATAGCAGAGAGATCACAGAAGGTGATCGAGCTTCGATCATCACTTTCATTTCACCTTCATATGCTAAGAACATGCAAGCTGATTATTAGCTAAGGCACCCCGTTAATTAAGGTAAGCTTCAACACCTTCTTTCCTTATTTATTTATTTTGCTAGTATCTTTCTTTCCTTATTTAATTTATATGGTTTTGGCATTAATTGTCTTATTATCTTTACTTCCATTTAATTTGCCAATGTTTTAATTTCCCTTAGAATTATTTCAATAGGGGGAATTTAGATAATATTTTTTTTGTATTATTTTAACTTATCTAATTTTTTTTTCATTTAATTACAAGCTAAGAAGTTGGTAGTTTCACTGTCATCATTCATTTCTTCACTTAGCTTTCACGTGGATAATGAAAACAATAATATATACTGTACTTTCTAGTCTTACTTTTCATTTATCTGACTTAATAATAATAATAATAATAATAATAATAATAATAATAATAATAATGGTTACTTTATATCAATTAAGGTTACGTTTGAAGGCTAATAATAACAAGGCGTCTAAGATAGAGTGAAACAAATATTTGGGATGCAATGACGCTTGTACAGCAAGCATAATAGCTCCATTCACCATTTAATTTTTTAAAAAAATAAATTGAAGGGATGCTACGATGCTTGGTGTACCAAGCGCCGTAGCTTTTATATACCTTCTATGCCGCTTAAGGTAAAAGTGCCATACAAGGTATACAAATTTGCCGCCCCCGCTATTATCATCGTCTTTTGTCTTTCTCCCGCTTTCTCTCGCATCCTCCCGCACTCCATTTTCTAGATCTAATTGGTCTCCACTCTACCTTTCCTTATCCATTGTCCCCACGCCCTCCTCTCTTTGACGCTTGCTATTGGAAGCTTCGTTGGTCCCACTATTTGTTTTTTCTTGTCTGTGTGTGCATTTCTTCAAAAAAATTTTGTCACCACACTTCCGTTATAGTACAAAGCTCGGTTACCCACATGTTCTTTACTTTGTCTCAGCCTTGTACAAGAAGTTTCTCAGGTCCTAAGTTGTTTTTAGGTACGTTTTCTTCTTCTTCTTCTTCTTGGTAAAATCTGTCGTGAATATTATATGTGTGCTCATGATTTTTTTCCAGGTATTTATTTAAAGTTTCAGCTGTCTTCTTAAAGCTTGGTCTCCTGGTTGTTTTTTTCCTCTATCTCAACCTCTTATAGAAATTTTTGCTAGCCTGTAAGTCTTTAAGTATATATTTTTTTACAGAACTTTAAGTCATACATTTTCATGCGCCTTTTTAAATTTGGGTACCTAAACATTTGTCATCAATTTAGAATAGTTGATTGCTTGAGATTTCTTATATGTCCTACCAATGATTAAACTAAAGGAGTATTGAACCAGCTAGTCAAAGTGTTAAGTATCAATGAACTATGTAATATTCTTTTGATTTATTTTTGTTGTGAGTTGTGAAAAATTAGTATGATTCATGCTGTGAGAATTAATTGGTTGATTATTTGTGACTTTAATAGTGTTTAATAATTGAAAAACTTCAAATTTGATAACGTTATGTTGCCGATTTTTTTTAAATAAATGGTAGAAGATAAAAGTAATTAGTAACTGTAAGGGGCAAGCAACTAACTACTTTTAAAAATATATATGTTTAAGGTAAAGAGGGATAAAAAATGGATGTCATTTGATCAATGCTCAAGGGAATATATAGATGGGGCGAAAGAGTTTATTAGATTTGCAAGCGAGCATACAAATGATCTTAACAAAATCTTGTGTCCTTGCTTAAGATGGCTATCGAATTGACCAAGTTTAAATGTATTGTCTTACAACAGTTTTGCAATCAACGGTTATACATTCTACACACAAGAACATGATACAAGGAGCATGATGCAGAATAGTGGAGTAACACTTGTTGCTGATTCGTGGCACATATCCAGTGCCAAAAATGTACACTCTATCTATGCAACAATGTTATACTTTGGTATAATTGAATGAATATGGGAGTTAGATTACACTATGTTGAGAGTCCCTGTATTCATATGTAAGTGGATTAACAACAACAGTGGATTGCGAACAAATAATTTAGGGTTTGTTCAAGTGAATCTTTCTAAAGTTTGATATAAAGATGATCCTTTCATTTTAGCATCACGGCACAACAAGTGTTTTTCATTCCGGATCCTTCTAAGAGGAACTGGTCCATTGTACTTCCATCAAACAAGAATCATCAAGAACAAGTTGATAACGAAAATAATGAATATTTGAATATTCCTGAGGATGATCTCTCCTTTAACATGTTGTGGTAAAAAAATATATTTATATAGATGAAGATGAAAATGAAGATGAACCCTTATACATGAGACATGATCATAAAGAGGGGACTTGGTTTTTAAATCAAACAAAAAAGAGGAAAAGATAATAATGAGTGCCTTGATTTTTTGCCTTGTATGTTTTATTACATGCATTCATATATTTCAACATAATTTTCTTTCATTGCCATGATTGTCAAGTGCATGCTATGATGTTTTGTTTGGTTTATTTAATTTGTAGGAAAATAGATCCTCACAGTGGAGACGATATTGTTCCTATTGAACACGATGATGAGGCAGCATTTGAGGCCGAGGTAGCCAGGGGCGGGACCGTAATGAAAAAACTTATCAAACTAAGAAGTAAGAGCATTAGGTTAGTGCTTCAGTGGAATGAAAAGGGAAATTCAGTAGGACCGAATGCCAGCAACTTTATTAATTATATTGGGATGTTGGTTAGAGAAAGAGTCCCCATTTATGGTGATATGCTCTTCGATTCTGCCAAGGCAAATATTATTTACTTTATTATCCTGGTTGTTTTGTATCATAAAATTACAGCATAATATTTATTGATATGTGGTCTTTCTTCTAATCTTGCTTAATAATTGAAGACGATAAAGAGAAATTGGCGCTGCGAAAATGTGGCAGACTTTTGAGAAATTTTCGCTCCACTCTTGTCATATTCTTCTTACTGGACAACAATGATATTATCATTAATACACCACTGGAGATGTACGATGGGATCATAATTCAAGAGCAATGGGATGATTTTGTGGCCTTACATACTACTCCGCAGTTTGCGGTAATATAATATTAGCCTTTATCGGTACATGAAAGGATCGGTCTCGTATGTAGTAGTAATTAATATTTATTGATATGAATCATTTAGATCTAAATAAGAAAGAAGTGAGCGAAATCATGAAAACACATCCAACATGCCATACCGATATATGAAAGGACCGGTCTCATAGGCAACGTTGGAGCAACAATTAGTAAGAACTAATTATTATTTCATATAAATATAATATGTATGCCTAATTTTTAACTACAACTAACTTTGATATGTAGCTACAAGAAGCGCATTCTGATGATGTCACACATATACCTCAGCATGATTTGTGGTTGGCAAGCTGCTCGAACAAAAAAGGTGAAATTCCCAATGAACAAGCCAGACAAGTTGCCAAATATTGTGTAAGTAGTGGATTATACATACAATAAACATTTAGCTTTACTTAACAGATTCTATTTTATAGTAATTAATATTGTTGTAATTCTTGCTGTGATAGCGCTTAATGACGCAGGAGCAGCCAAACTTGGTGCCTTATGTTGGTCGCAACAATTTGCTCAGCATAGCGCTTGGAGCTCCTAAGTATGATGGTCATGTTCGGGGTACTGGTTTTGCAATAACCCAAACATCGTCCTACAGACCCAAAAAGCGCGCCATAAAAAATGACTACTACAACTACAAGAGCAAATTTCTGACTACAAGCATCACGTAGACCAGAGGATTAGTGGCTACGAGCATCAAGTGGAGCAATTCACTGATCATATGCATTTAATGTAGAGCAAAACGTGTTATTGAATGCGCAAATTGAGGCCTTACTACAGGTGTGTGACAGCACGAGTGCGAGGGGCAGTTGGCCCTCCGTGCCTAAAGTCCCAATTCCTTTGCTAATTAATTTCTTCTTCACTTCACTTTTTGGTACGTTATGTATTAGTGTTCCTTAACATATTTGACTCTATTTTTCATAAAGGCGAATCGGACTGCAAGTTGTATGTCGATGATTCTTTCAAGCATGTGGTTGCTGTCAGCGTAGCCTACAACACCGAAAGTGATATCTTGCATAATTCACCATGGCCACCGAACACACTCAGAGTTAGGGTTGATGTATGCACAATTGATGTTGCCCCCTTACCAATCCCTTCTTTAGATGAAGCAACAATGGTGAAAGATATCATTGGTGGTTATATTGCATGGCCAATAGGTCTGATTGAGCTATATGAAAAGGTAGTTAATTTACAATTCCTTTTACTTTTTCTATACACTTTTGTCTAAAACCACATTATTTAATTTCATTATATTTTTAGGTTGCTGCTCGTTCTAAAAGAAAAAGAATTGAAGGGCGTGGGAAGAACTCAAAGTGGTCATCAACCGAACATATGTCCTAACCCTCAACCAGCAACCAAAGCAGCTGACAGATGCTCTCATATCACCAATAATTGGCGACAATGGTACCAACTTTGATCAGCCGAGGAGGTCAGTCAATACGTTTCGATATCGACATCTGTCATGCAGTTATAGATGATCATGTCAATGGTGATGTGTTGAATGATGTGCTTAGTTGTGATTGGCTTGGTGTGACGGCCATCAACATATGGATTAGGTACTTTATCATCATCATCCATCACTGTTATTATTATTATTCATCATTAAATTTTTTTAGGTTTTAATGACATTGTTTATTTTCTATAAAGGCACTTGTACCACGATCTGTTACTGCACAGGGAAAGTGCGCATAGATTCGTATTTGTCAGCCTACACCTCCTTGGCCAGCATAGATTAGATGTGGAAGCACTATCTAATGATGTTAGGGACATCTTCATGCTAAGAGCAGCCCCTAATATGCTTTTTATCGTGCCATATAATCCGGGGTAAGTTATTTACGACAGTATTTTAATATATATATTTTTTATTCTTCCACTTTTATTATAACATGATTGTCAAAGTAATCTGGGACATTGGATTTATCGTGCCATATAATCCGGGACATGATTGTCAAAGTAATCCAGGAATTATAAGTTATTTATCGTGCCATATAATCTGGGACATTGGATTTTGATTGTTGTCTGTCCAACGTCACTTGGAGTCCCTGGGATTACTATTTGGATCCTATAAAGATCGGTTATCCAGACAACTGGCGTGATTTAAAGATTATAATCAATAAGTAAGTGCATGGGTGTATGTATAAATATTTTTCATTATTGAATTACCAAAATTAATCAGTCACTACTTATTTGGTTAGTGCATTGATCGCTTACCGAAACAACATTGGATTGGCCTATTCTACACACAAAGACCCAGCCAGTAGCTATCCCTGGAGGAAGATTGTGGTACTTATATATATGAATTTAATTACTCCAATTTTGTTATTCAAAAATATTTCTTCAAATGTTTACTTAACTATTCATTGTATTGTCAGTGCCCATTCCAAACAAACAACAATGATTGCAGTTATTTTGATTCGAGTTATTTCATTCTGATTTGCCTTAGTGTGATTCTGGCTTGGGTTTTTGCTGCTGTGGATTTGTAAAATATAAATTGCTATGGATTGAATGTGGGTTGAATGCGAATGGTTAACAAATAAAAAACGTACCTCCAATGGTGCACAGAAAAAATTAAAATTACTAAAACTCAATTAACTTAGACACTTATCAATTAAATTTAAAATACAGTAACTGCAAGTAAAAAGAACTTACTTGTGTAGGAACACCATTGGAGGTAGCATTTCCCCTAGGAAGCGCTGTTGGAGTAGTACACTTCCTCCGGCTCTTCTCTGAATAAGCGTCGTAGCTTGTTTTAATAGCACTGGAAGCTAAGGCGCTTCCTAAGCACCATAGTGTTCTTTAAATTAAGTGTCATAGCTCGTATTTTTTGTAGTAGTGGATATATTTTAAGATACTAAATGAACCATAAATTAGGTTATTGTAGTGAATACTATTAGAATAATATTTTTAATAATATTACAATAATACTTCAAAATAGTGCATGCTATATAAAAATTAGGGGAAAATCTCTTATTATTAAATTTATTAACAAATTTAATAATAAGAGATTTTTAGTAACTTCCTCAAATTTTTATATTAATAATCTTAGACATTTCTTAATAATTCATCCCCAATATTTTAAATACTTATTGATTTTTCTCAATGTTAAGTTGAAACCAACAGAAAGGGTTAGTCTCTCATGACATGACGAATCAAAATTTAAATCCCTATTAAAAGAGGTGTTAGTGCTAAATCATATGCCTCAAACAAAATTGCCCCTAATAGGAAGATGCATGTCCTTATCCAAAAAAGAAAACATGAAACTTGAGTTCTAATAATGTATTAAAAAATTACTGATAAAATTTAAATTTGAGTATGAAATTATAATATAACTATAAAAATATGAAAGAAAAAAAGCAAAAGACGTTAATTTGGAGAAAATTTTAATTCTAACAAAGATCATGATCTTTTTATAATATCATGCATCTTTTTATAATGTAAAAAAAAAAAAGTATCATGATCCTTTTTGTAATGTTCTTGGATAATTTTATAAAGTCATTTTCCCCTTGATGTTTGTCACGATGGAAGTGGATTAAAGGAAATGGAAAGGGAACGTAACTCAGCTTTTTGATTGTTTGGTACACATTATCCTAATTTTTGAAGGAACCAGACTCATTAATATTGATGGAATTGATGTCCTGTTTGGTACAGAGAAATGACTTTGATGCATGGAAGCAGAAATGAAAATGAAAGAGGTAGTGGAAATGAGGTTTAAAAATATATTTGGTATTATAGAAAAGGACTAATATACCCTTACCCAAATTAAACATCGAAAACCACAATCCACTCTCAATGGAAGTAATGGCAACCGTCGTCAGAAAATTAGAAAACGCAATCAAATACAATGTAATCAAATCCATAAACAACCAACCTCAATAAAATCAAATTCAAAACAAAAGATTAAAACGAATCATGTAAACACCAATCTATTGTTGAAGATGCAAAGATGGAAGAAGAGAGAAGAAAAACAAAAAACAGGAGGGGATTGAAACTTGTGCTTGGAATTGTGAACGAAGACAAGATGAGCTTCAAACAGACCATTTTCCCCTCTAAGAGGGTGAGAGATCTAGCGATGTTAGTGACAACAGAGAAGCACAAGTGAAGACAATGAGTATAGCTATGATGGTGAGGAGGCCAGGTAGCAACGAGGGTGCGACTATGATATTGTCACTATTGATCTCTAAATGTGTTGCTTATTCTTAAGTGATTTTATACTATGTAAGATAAATATCTGATAAGAGTTTTCTTTCATAAAACACAAAAGTTATTTTTTGAAGAAAAGGCAAACTATCCCTGAGATTTCATGTCCACTAAAAAAGGGAGAAGTGAGAAGTGAAAAGAACAAGAGTGTACAATCTAAGAATCCTTTTTGCCAGCTGTGATATAATTAAGTATCTTGAAGGTTAAATTTGTCTGGTCCTAACAACTTCAATTTGTTTTGCTTCATATTTCATAGTCTTTGACAAACACAGCCCTAGTTTGTCCACTATGCTACAAAAGGACATGAACCATATATGATCAGGTGAAATATTTCTAGTTAAGTGAGTATTTGGGTAAGTCTCAAATCGTGATTTTAAAAGCCTACCTCTCTACAGTTGTACCATTACAAGTTTGGAATAAATCTAGATATGTTGATTTCTCTTTTCTTTTCACCAAAATGTATCTACCTTTGTGTGTGTGTGTATTTCTCTTTAATAATTAATTAATTACCTGAATTACCCAGCTAGATAAATTAAAGGATATCGATTAGTGCATCTCTCTTTCCTTTTTTTTTTGGTCAAAAGATCCAACTGATATTAATTCAGAATTGAAACTTACATGGGAAATAAGAAAAAAGACAAGAGCGATAAGAAACAAGAGTGTACAATCTAAGAATTCCTTTTTGCCAGCTGGTATATTTGGTGATATAATTAAGTATCTCGAAGGTTAAATTTGTCTGGTCCTAACAACTTCAATTTGTTTTGCTTCATATTTCATAGTCTTTGACAAACACAGCACTAGTTTGTTCACTATGCTACAAAAGGACACGAACCATATATGATCAGGTGAAATATTTCCAGCTAAGTCTATCTCTCTACAATTGTACCCATTACAAGTTTGGAATAAATCTAGATATGTTGATATCTCTTTTCTTTTCCCCAAAATGTATCTACATTATTTGTGTGTGTGTGTATTTCTCTTTAATAATTAATTACCTGAATTAGTGAATTACCCAGCTAGATAAAGGATATCGATTAGTGCATCTCTCTTTCCTTTCGATTATCACTGGGAATGCGGGCTAGCCCGCGGGTTGCGGGCCAGCCTGCCCCCTTCGCGGGCTGGCATGAGCCCGTTTAGGCGGGCTGGCGGCCATTCTTTTTTTTTTTAAATATTTACTCTTTTTCTCTTCCACCCGCTCTTATCACACTTCTTTTTTTTATACATTTGTGTTATGAAGTCAATTTTATTCTTACTTTCCTTTTTTTTCATCTACTCACATAACAAAAACATATAAACACATCTCTTTTAAATTTAATAATAATAGAATAAATAAATATAATATGAAAATAAAAATGTCAAATAAAAAATATGAGAAATTAATTAAACACGGCATCAAATGAAAGATAATAATAAGGGTATTTGAATTTATTTTATTTAAAAAAAAAAAAGTGGCCCAGCCCCCGAATCAGCCTACGGGCTAAACGGGCTGCCAAAATGGCAGCCCGTTTAAGGGTTTTTTGGGCGGACTGGCGGGTTGGGCCCAAATTACCAACTCTACATTCTATATATCTCATTGTCATTTGGTGATATCAATAGTAAAAGGGTAAATTTATCTGTCTTTATCTTAACAACTCAATTTGTTTTACTTCATATAGTCTTTGACTAACACAAAACTGCCATTTTGTCCAATATGGTGCGAAAGGACATAAACTAGACTGTTGAATTTCAGATCCACCCAGGAAGAGCCAAAATATTTAATTACGCTATTTGACTGAATTAAATAATGCTAAATCAATTATTTATTATTTTAATATAAATTAAAATTAGTGTTAGCTCAATAAAAGAAATTATATTTGAATTTGATAATATTCAAATCTAAGATATTTTATCTGATTTTCGGCAAAAAAAAAAAAAAAGATATTTTATCTAATTAAGATATTATTGATAATAGGAAGATATTCCAATTATCAATCACGATAATTTATATCCGATGGATATAAGATCTGAAATATATTTCGATTCATAAATATCCACTATAGACAGGTGTGGTCACCATCTGTCTGAGAGGAAAGTTACCACTCAACTTTTGTAGCTTAATGCTCCCTCTCAAAGCGTTCAAAAATGGGTGAATCCCTGATAAGGAATTTAGAAATTGGGAAATGATAGATGAGAGTTTTTTTTATTAAAAGTTGATTAGAAAATGTCAAAACATGATAAAGAATTTCTAACTTTTTTCTTGTGAAATGATTAATCTATCATTTCCCAATTTTCATGTTATTTTACTGTCATTTTCCCTTTAAAAATTATGACAGGCTCATTTTGTGGGGCCAACCAAGATGAACCACAAGGTGGTTTGTTATTTAAATTCTTCTCCAACTCTAATTAGAGAAAGATAAATACAGTGATAATTACGTTTCACCGATTTTGGACACGCTAGTGTAGTCTTCTTTGATTGATCTCTCCTTCGTTTCTATCAAACTAGACTGCCCATTATATCAAAACAATTTTTCATTGCACAAATTGCATCAATGGAAGGAACTAGATAAGTTAACATCTTCTTTATATCCTTCCATCAAAATGGACCCACCATTATTATAAGATATATTTCTATTTAATTACATTAACTCAGCTCGGTTGGAAATGATATATGAGAGAATGAGAGAAAAATTCTCCTGAGATATATAAATTCTAAATTAGAATCTCAAAATGGTCTAATTGTTGTGAATTGTGAAATTCCTAGCAACTGGTATTAACTTTTTTTGTTTCGAAATTACCTATATGCACTTAACTTAAAAAAACAAATGACAGCAACATTTTTACAAGTTAAGTAATAACAATTAACTTATCTAATGACAACAACAATTAGGCAATGACAGTTAATTTTAGTAAATTTCTTACTAAGTAGTTTAACTGCAATAGTTCTTAATTAAAGCATTTTACAACTAATTTTACATAGGACAATTATGTCATTTACAAAAAAAAAAAACTTAATCCCGCAATAGTTCTTAATGACTTCATAGGAATTAAGCCATTTCAAGATTTTTCGGTAGTCTTTAGAGTTCACACACATAATCATATATATATATATATATATATATTAGTTGATCTCTCTCCTTCCTTTGCACAGTCTTGTTCACATTGGCATTAGGTCAATTAATTTGAAACAGCAACTCAAACCAGAAAAGAAAGTTTAAAGTGAAGATAAAAACAAATAAATAAGCAAACTTAACTTGGCATTAATTATCCACTTCAGTGATAGCTGTAAGCAGAAACTACAAAGCACACACATGCTCTCATACTTCATAACTTTTCCATATCATATGAATGACAGGAACTAAGTAATTAAATCCAAAATCAAAATTCACTTGAATTTCACTAAAAAAACATCATAAATTAACTCTATCCTCTTAACTTATCACTGATCTATGCTCAAGGTTGAAAACCATCCATTCTATTGCCCTCAAGCCCCACCTGGTTCTGATATCCTTCCATGGAGTTATTGTTCTCATAGTAGTATTTTCCACTTCCCATAAACCTTGTATCACTCATTCCTTGCTTCTCACCATTGTACTCATACCTCTCATATCCGCCATTGTTGCTGTTGTACATCTTCTGGTTCTTCCTCCTCATCCGATAATTCGACACATTCTCGTATCCTCCGTCAATGTACCTTGTGTTGTCCAGATCATTACCATAAGCATCCTTGTAGTATTTATTGTTGTTGAGGAAATCATTCTGGTCTCTGTTATAGTACGAGTACTTGTTGTTTGGATACTTTCTCTTGTACTCCTCAGATTCAGTCTTGTACGGCTGGTATGTGGTGGTGGTGGACGGAGGGAACTGACTGGTGGCGGACTCGTGGCCGTAGAGGCCATAGTTGTTATCAATCTCGGGGACGAAGACGGGTTGATCTTGCTGATCTGGGTTGTTCATCATCACAGGTTCTTGTTTTTTGCTGGGGATGAGATTGGTTTCTTTACCATTATTGTTGTTGTTAATGGAATGTGTGACTTTGCTGAAGAACTGGCTGTCTCTGGCATGGATTTGCAGAGACAATGAGAGAAGTATTGTGAAGAAAGGAAAAGAAACCAAGTTTGAGAAGAGAGCCATCGAAAGAAGATAGAGGAAGATGTGGAGAAGTGTGTATATTATAGAGATAAGTGTCTTTATATATATGGAGAAGATCTCGAAACAGAATCTATATCTATAGACAGACAAACTCAAATGGGACGGGGGCTTTTGTGATGACTGTGGTCCCTGGTGGGCTATGCTTGATGATGAACTTTATCTGATTGAAATGGGCCATTATTATTGTTTGATTTATGTTGTTTTATTTAATCATATTATCCGTTATATAATAGGAAAAATGATATCAAAATCCCAATTAAAGAAAATAATATCAGAATAATTCCATGACTTGCGAATGACTGCTCTTTTACTTGATAATGTCTACCCTTTTAGTTGTCATTAACAAGTTATGAAACTTTGCTGATATTATTTTTATTATTTGAGACATTACTGTCATTTTTCCCATATAATTATATAATTTTGTCAGGACTCTGCCAATTTCTTCATGGAAAACATCATTACAAGTTGCTAATCTTTGTTAGTACAGTTGAATAAAGAAAAGTCTCTAAAGTGTGCACGCGGCTCAGAGCACTTTAGTTTTTTTTTCCCTTTTAAAAAATACTGCTGAACTAGTCACAAAATACCAGCCATTTACATTTTTATACCGCATTAAAGGTCATTTTGGAAATTCAAAAGCGTTGATTTTTAACAAAATTCTTAATTTATGTAAAGTTATTTATGATTCTTTATAAAAAGGACATGAGCGAGTATATAGAAGAACTGAAAAATGACATGTGAATGTATTAATTATAACAAAAACACGTTATAACTTGAATATCTTTTAAAGAGTGAGATCGATTTGAAGTAAAAAGGCTGTTTTTGTATGCTGATCATATATATATATATATATAATCGTAACTTGTAAGCTAATCCTTTGGTCATGGAGGTTTAAATAATTGACATAACTTGCAAAATTTTTGCTTTATGAACAGCATCATATCATGATATAAAGAAAATCCCGAGGTGGATTATATATATACAATGTGCTTGATCTTTTAAATCCCAGTGGGTAAAAATGATTTTAAGTCCATAAATGGTGGGGTACATGATGGTGTTCTCGGAAGGGTAAGGACAAACAGAAGAAGAGTATTATATGCAAATGGGTACCAATTAAGTACAGTTAAATTAATGAGGAATCCAACTTTCAGTTTTGTGTTTTCTGTTGAGAGAGCTTTAATTTTCCTTAATTAACTGAGTTTGGCGTAGCTCAAATCTAAATAAGTCGGAAGTAATGAATATGCAAGGCATGAAAATAAAGCCTCTTGCAAAAATAATGTAGGATAGGGTTGCGCGTGTGACTAGTTTTGATCAGTTTATTTAATTTTATTTTTATGTTTGACGAGACAAAATTACTTTCACATTTACCTGTACAATTTAAAATCGTTTAAAATAAGCTGATCCAAATTAATCATTGATCATTCTCAAGCCCCAAGTATACCTATTACATATAGATGAGTCAGTACCTTGATGAAATGAACGACTGAGATCTTAGACACAGCATAGTAATTAGTTTTGTTATGTATGGAATAAAAATTCAAGGAAATGAGAGGAAAATGGTGCAATTGATTGAGACATGAAATAGTGGGATTTCATTTGTACACACTATTCCATGTGCCCTCTAAGCTTTGTCCACTATATATGTGGAATGCAGCTGTTTGCGCGTTTTGTCATGAACGCCAATTCAGTTTCGGCCCTCTAATAATATTTCAAATAATCTGTACTAATATTTGTATTATTTTTGCCAACAAAAATTAGTAGTTGTATTAAGACCTTTGATCCACTCAGACCCATCTAACTCTTTTTTTTTTTTTTTTTAATGATGCATATGCACAATACGTATAACTTATATTGCCCCAGGGTTTTTCTCCATAGCTCAAGCTTAGAGTTAATCCCTTCTCAGATTGACTCAGCCCTATGAATTACTCCTTCATTCCTTAATATAAGAGATATTTGGAGAGTGATCTTGACCCTAAATATAAGATAAAGCTTTCATATTTGTCAGCTTTTTGCTAATATACTCCTATTGATGCTCCCTTAATAATAATCAAAGAGGAAAGGAAATGAGATATTTGGAGAGTGATCTTGACCCTAAATATAAGATAAAGCTTTCATATTTGTCAGCTTTTTGCTAATATACTCCTATTGATGCTCCCTTAATAATAATCAAATAGGAGAGGAAATGAGGGAATTAAGGAAGATGATTAGAGTGTTTTAGAAAATACATATTTTATTAACTAACTTACTTAATTACCTTAATCTAATCAAATTATTATATAAACACTACTACATAATCGCGGATATATAACACTTAATAAATAATGGTTATAATAAATAACTGTCATGTATGTCAAGGGAGAGGTCGTGTAAGAATATATAATGCTAAAATATAACAGTTAAATATGCTCACTGCCATATATTGAGAGATGAAATTCACAAAAATAAAAATATAATGGTTATATTAACCGTCATATATTTATTGACAAGCATGATGGATCTTACG